>CALNVZ010003426.1:15399196-15420933 GCA_940671915.1 Paracentrotus lividus
ACTAGGGTTGGTAAAACATTACAAAATTTTTTATGGCGACTATCCTTCACAATCTTTTGGAGCATTCTGTTCAATGACTATTGTCTGATGATTTTTGCTTGTGGAAAAAGTCATCAGATCATGGTTTTACAGTGATATAACCACTTTTGGCAATGGCTAAGCCAAATTGTGTAACAACATATGCTCAACCGTGGTTCTTAGGCGAATAGAAATAACAGACAAAACACACAAAAGTTTAGATATATATATTAGTAAAGCTCATACCTAAACTAATCATTATGACACAAAAAATTCCGAAAAATACCCATTCTTCAGTGCAACGGTGTCGATTTGTTTTGGCGACATTGGGGGGGGGGATGATGTCGAATGATCATCATCTTCCTCCTCTTTCCTCAAATGTGACACATACGACGGTAATATATGATCGGCAGTGTCCAATTGTGAGGGTGGGGTATGTTGTTATAATTGTTGTTTTTTTTGGGGGGTGAATATGTTTGTATATGCTTGTACAGGCATATAAAAATGAAAAAATGTATTGTATAATGCGACGGCGAAGCGCGAGCGGAAAATTTTCTCAATAATAGTGACATAAAATGGGGCATTTGTAGCATAATTCGACAGCGTCGAAACGAGAAGGGGCTTTAAAACTGGTTTTTGTTAAAGGGGACCATGATGATGTAATGGCTACAGATAATACATACATGCATGTAGTTCAATTATCACTAGTACATAATTTTCAATTCTTTTATGCGAGAGCGCGAAGCGCGAGCTAAAAATTTTCTCAATAATAGTGACATGAAATGGGACATATATTGTAAGATATATGCTAAGGCGAAACGGGAAGGGGCTTTATCTGCTTTATTAAAGGGGCAGGCCCGTAACTAGGTTTTTACGGGGGGGGTTCGAAATCTGAAAAAGTGGACCTTTTTCAAAGGATTTTTTTTTTTTCGAGCGCGAAGCGGCGGCAGAAAATTTTTGAGGTTAAACTTGGAGTATAATATGCATTATCATGATTACAGACTCTATTTAGTAGCTAAAAAATTTGCAATTATAGTCCCTACTTATAATATCCGCGAGAGCGCGAAGCGCGAGCTGAAAATTTTAGGAATCTTAATGGCTTTTTATTTTTATTGTTCATTAGTAATGAATATATAGGATAGCGAGCGCGAAGCGCGAGCTCAAAATTTTGAGAACAAAACTGGAGTTTAATTGTGCAATATCAGAGCTATTTGTATCCGCGAGCTGAAAGTTTTGAGCTAAAAATCGTGCCTTATAGACTCTTTGGATCCATGTTGAAGATACATAATAATCTTGGCTCATTAATAATCTTTGCAATGAATATTTTGTGGCTGCAGGCATAGGCCTCTCCAATCTAGCCCAAACAAATTACACCAATTCTTTGACAAGTTTGTCTCCAGCAGGAGAGCACTGGTCTCAACCCTTTTTTTTAAAGTTATATATATTATATTATGTTATTTCAGTCGAGATCGCATAGTGACCGAGCAGGAAAATTTGGGGTTTTAAAAGACATATGAAGTAAGAAGGAGCAATCTTTAGTATTGTTAGTGATATTTTAAGAAATATTATTTTCCATGGACTTTTAAAGAGTATGAACGGCTTCTTTGTAGTATAAAAGTGCATTTTAGCTAAGAAAAGAGTTTCAGAGTGCATTAAAAAATGGGGCACTGCTGCCCCTGCCCCGGTTCCACCGCCTCTGTTAGACCCCAATATCTCCAAGCGCGAAGCGCGAGTAGAAACTTTGAGCTCAAAATTGTAGTTTATTGTTGGCATTATGTACCCTATTTAGTATTCGCGAGCGCGAAGCGCGAGCCGAAAATTAGTGGTTTTTAAAAGACATATGGAGTAACAGGGCCCTTTTTAGTATTAAAAGTGCCCCTTTTTTAAACATAAATTGTCCACGGGACTTTTCAAAACTCTGAAAGGCTTCTCTTAGTCTAAAGATGACACCTTTTTAGCTTAGAAAAGGGACACTTTTGGTCATGAATAAGGGCACTTTTAGGGTGGATGAAAAAGTGGGGGTCACTGTGCCCCTGCCCGCCCCCCCCCCGGTTGACCGCCTCTGCCACTAGGCCTTATTTCTGTTATATCATTTCCTAACATTGAAGGATAACATCATTTAAAAATACAAAAATAGAACAACAAATGCAAACGAAAACATTCCTGCAAAATGGTTGAGATGTAATCCTGCGTACTTTGTTCTGAAAAAAAAAACATGATTATGGGCGATTTCTTTGAAAGTGAACCTTTTTGGGAAAAAAATAAAGTTTGTCCTTTTTGTTTTTAAGCTGCACATTCATATAGATCATTGTCTGAAGTTTCATGAAATGCATTTTTTATCTTAATTTTACAAATTTTTCATGCTCATTTGCATATTAACATGCAGAAATTTTGAATAGAAAAATGGTACGTAAAATATCATTTGTTTTGACCCCTGACTTGATTGTATATGCTGGTCTCCTTACTTTGATTATTGTCATATACCCTTTTTACTTTCATTCCTTTAAATTTAAATGAAAAATAATGGTGTTGAATTGATTGTTTTAAGATAATAACTAAAGAAATCAATTGCCATCAAATGTCACACACGTGACCCAAAAACACGAAAAGTTAACGCCCCCGAAAACCATGGTTCCAATTTTATTACAATTTTTTCTCAAAGCTAGATAAATGTGCCTTGCATCTCAACCAAATATGAAGCCATGATAGCTTTTAATTTAGTTATTAATTACTTTGAAATTGGTCACAACAGTGACCCACGGGTCACGTGTGTGACCAACTATGGTCATGCCTTAAAAAGGGACCAGGCTATTCGGCCTTCTTTGAAAAGTGAACCTCTTTGGGGACAAATAAATTTTTGCTTTTTGATTTAAGCTGGCATATTCAATAGAGCAATGTCTGAAGTTTTCATGAACTGATGTTTTTCGTGATTTTTGCAATTGTTCATGCTCATTTGCATAAATTAACATAAAGGATAATTAAATGGAAAAACGGTAAATAAAATATAATTTTTTTTAACCCTGACTGGAATGGATATGCTGACTTCCTTACTTGGATTACTGTCATTATATTATTATTTACCTCTATTCCTTTTAATCTAACCCCAAAAAAATATGTTGTTAAATTGATTAAGATAATCAACCCTGGAAATGAATTGCCCTCAAAATGCCACACACAAGTAACCAGAAAACACAAACAGTTTATGCCCGGTCTTAACCATGGCTCTGGCATTATCATATTATTTCTTCAAGCTAAATTATGTACCTTGCGTCTCACTAAATATGAATCCATGACAAGTTTCATTTGATTATTAATTAGCAAACAATTGGTCACACACGTGACCCGCTGGGTGGGGGGCGGTCATAAATTCTGATTTTTTCACTTTCATTGGCTGAAATTAATTAATTTAGCATTATTATGCTCCAAAATGGTTTTGCAATATTTTTGCGAAAAAAAACCAACAAAAAGAACAAACAAACAAAACAAAAGGTCGAAAAACAAGGAAATACATAAGAAATTCCATAAAACAATGAAGATACATCAGGAATTTAGTTCGATATCAATTTTTTTCCAAGTACAGATGGTTAGGAATCCTATAAAGATTTATGCAAACACAAAATAGCATTCCGAAGCTGTTAGTTTTGTCCATTAGAAAAAAAAATTATGATTTCAATGCAATGCGTAAATTAGCATAATTATTCATATAAAATAAATTAATTATTATTATGGAAATTAACCAATGCCTTCTTGTAGTTATATCACAAACTACCATCGTGCAAATTTTCGGCGCGCCTCCGCGCGATCACAGCCAAGATCTTATAGGGGGCATCATGGCCCCCCTCCCTTACCCGCCCCTCCCCAGTCTTGACAGCTTCAAAACACCCCATGACTGACTAGGGTTGAGTTCATAAATTTTTTTGCCACAAGCGGATATAGTAATTGCTCAAAATGTACATTTATTGCATGGTAACATAATATATTCATTTTCTGTACAATTTGCCATAGGTCACACACGTGACCCACTAAAATGTCACACACGTGACCCGACATCACGATATAAAATAATAGTAAAAAAAGAAAATTTAGAGATTCTCCTATCCAGTGGTATTTTTGGTTACCAGGTCCATAATGCATGTCTCACAGCAATAAGAACATTTCATCATTTAAAACTCACAGGAATTTCAAAATGAAATTGAACTTTCAAAATCATGCTGTTCTGTGAAGTCACACACGTGACCACTTCTTTTGACATCTGACTTGAACATGCGATATTGTAAATATAAAAAAATATTTACAAATGATGCCAACAAATATATTAGCATGATATAAACATAAATCAGTATATTTTTTAAAATGTTCGAGTTATAGCCAATTAAAGTCAAGATTTTGCATAATTTCGGTCAAACACGTGACCAAGAATGGTCCTTATCATCCCCAAATAAAAAAGTTGCGAGCGCGAAGCGCGAAGCGAAAGATTTTACCATTAGGGGGACTGAAAGCAAAGTGGTTTAATCTTCCTTTCTTGTATTTATATTCAAGTATCTGCTGCATTTCTGCCAAAATGTGGGGGTTTTAATTTTTTTTTTTTTTTTTTTTTTTGGTCAAGGTCAAGCGGACCCTGCTCGCCTGCGGGGGGGGGGTTCGTTCGAACCCCCCGAACCCCCCCTGGTTACGGGCCTGAGGGGTCATCATGATGTAATGTCTAAAGATACACACACATGCACATTATTACGCATATGAGTACTAGTACATCGTCGAATTTATAGGGCTGTAATGCGAGCGCGAAGCGCAAGCTTAAAATTTTCTCAATAATATTCAACTGAAACATGGTATTTGTAGCGTTACATGACTATAAGCACGAAATTGATGGAGGGCTAGGGGGCTTTACTAGTGATTAGAAGCGGAACATCATGACGTAATGCCAACAAACGCAAATCTATATAAATATGGACGAATGAGGGCAATGTATTGTGCGAGCGCGAAGCGCGAGCTTAAAATTTTCTCAATAATAGTGACCTGATGAAACAAGATACTTGTAGCAACATGGGAGCACGAAACGGGGAGGGATTTAATGTTTTAAACGTACCATCGTGGCATTAATACATGCATAAAAGATGAAAAGAGTCAAGTGCAGTTTGCACTATCTTATATTATGCGAGCGCGAAGCGCGAGCTGAAAATTTTCCCGCAAATTCTAACAGTTATCTTATATTTGAGAGCAAAGTAGCGACTAATTTGAAAAGAGGGCATTTAGCCCCCAGAGAATAGTGAAAGTGTATTATATAATCAATGGTCCGAGTCAAAAAAAGTTACCTTGTCGATGAAGAGCCAAGCTAAGTGTTACAGACTCTTTAATATTCATTATTTATTTTATCAAAACCATCGTGGGTTATTGAGGGGGAATACTTATGACTTCAGTTTTACTTATCGAGGCACCTGTCCCCCATTCACCCAGGGATCAATGCCCCTGATTATCATCGATTTGATTTTTTTTTTCTAATTGCAAATAGTGAAACATCTGCGCTTCCATTATCAACACGGGGTATTGTGTTACATGATTACTAAAGTATATAGGCACACACGAGGAATATTAACGAAAGAGTGAGAAAATTTTGGAATTTTGAATGTCAGAAATATGCATTTTAGACTGCAAAATAATATAATAATGTCATAAAAGTGTTTTGTATGATAACGAATTTGTAATGGGTAGATTTATATGCATATAATATGATATTTTTTATTTTCTTGATATCAAAATATTGGGGGGGATGATTGTACACACCATCCCCCCCCCACTGAAATTATTGGGGGGATGCATCCCCCCCCCCCATCCCCCCACAATCGACACCCATGCTTCAGTGAACAATGCCCACTTTTGTGTAGGACACAAAAATTAGCCTGCGCAGGAATTCGGTATTCATTTATCACCTTTGTATGGCACGCCAAGAGGGATTCAAGTAATAATGGAATAAATCAGCTCACAAAGACTAAAATAAACTGAATATAAAGCAACATCAATGATATGAAAACAAAACGATGAAAAAAAAATTGTGTATAATTTTAATTGTTTATTTCTGACTTTCGGTATATCTTTTACTTTGTTAGCTGAGTCATTGCATTATTCTTTCATTCCCTACTGCCAAATGGGTAAGCACCCGTTATTCCGAAGGTTCGTAATTCCGAAGGATCTTTATTCCGAAGATTCGTTATTCCGAAGGTTCGTCATTCAGAAGGTTCGTTATTCCGAAGGTTCGTGATTCCGAAAACGAAATAGGGTTCGTCATTCCGAAGGTTCGTCATTCCGAAAACGAAATAAGGTTCGTTATTCCGAAGGTTCGTCATTCCGAAAACGAAATAAGGTTCGTTACTCCGAAGGTTCGTCATTCCGAAAACGAAAAAGGGTTCGTTGTTCCGAAGGTTTGTCATTGCGAGGAGGGGTGTCATTATTTTAGGGGTATCGGGGGCTAGCGGGGACTAATGCCTCACACATTATATAAGTGTATGTACTGATGTGTTGGCTCAGTGAATAGAGCGTCTGCCTTACAAGGGTTGTGAGGTCGATACCAGGTGGCGTTAACCAAATTAGTGTGAAACCCCCACTTTTATGCATAAAATGCTCTGCGGATTCTTAAATATGCCTATCTACCTGATGGACAAAATGTTAATGAGCTAAATATGAAGTTGCAGAAAAAACCCCATTTTCAGAAATAGTGTGTGCAGATAATTTTCGCGGCGCTCCCCGCATATATTAGACCGCGGTGCGTTTTTAAAAAAGAATTTGGGGCAGGAAATGGCGGGGGGGGGGGGGGAGGGTACAAAGTATTGCGCTGAACACACGGAAAACGTATGATAATCCTCATTCATTTCGAGATGTTGCCATACAGATAGAAGATTCGGAGGGCTACAGACCCCCCCCCCCGCTTATCCTTCAATCCCTGGTTTTCAAAGAAGAGAATTACAAAAAAAATGAAATTATGAGTCATTTTAATAAGAGCTTTTCCTTTCGACTCTCAATGCTCCGCATATCAAATTCAAGGAGGTGAATATCATCTTGGTTATTAGGAATATCAAAAAAAAAGCAAATGTGCTTTAAATGCACAGCCTCCATGTAATTTAAAAAAAAAATTGTAAGCAAATTTTCGGCTCGCGCTCGCCGCTCGCCATTCCACTTGAACCTCCCCGTCGATTAGGCCGAATATAGGTTAAAAAGAGATATGTGCTACAAATTCACAGCATTCAATATGATTTTGTGTTTTTTTCGCCCCGCATCTTTTGGAATTTGGTCTCTGTGTGTGGATTGAATATTGAAAGTAGAAATAGGCAAAATATGCCCTGACAGAATACAAAGGCAAAGTTCACGTTTTTAGAAAAGGGAGGTGATCATTAACTTGTTAGGAATTAAAAGAAGTAGAAAGAATTAAGAGACAAACTGTGCATAATAGACATACCACATTCAGGCCATTAAAAAAACAGCAAAAATTTTCCGCTCGCACTTCGCGCTCGCAAAGTTCAATCCTTGCGAAAAAGTCTGCTTTCACAATTTTTAAAACCCCTTATAAAAAATCCTTAATTAACGACTGTAAAATAAGAGGGAAGAATAAAAAAAAAGTACACTACTTTAAGGTCATTAGTAATAAAATTTTTCGGCTCGTCGCATTCGCGCTCTGTAGAGTTTTCGTAAAAAGTCTCCATTGACTGATTCCTGACTCAGGAAGAGAAAGTGACGTAATAATAAATGTTAATATTTTTACCGCTCACGCCTCTCCTGTTACACATATTGCTAAAAGGGATGTCTATCATCACCTCGTGAGAGGAATAAAAAAGAAAAATCAGACTTAAAATAAACTGCCTGGGAGTTCATGAGACCAAAAAATTTCGGCTCGGGCTTCGCGCTCCGCAAGGTTGCGTTAAAGAAAAGGTCACTTTTCAAATTTCGAACCCTCCGAAAACAATCCTAGTTACGGGCCCTGAAGCCTAATGATCAACCCATTGAAAGAATTCTTAAACCGCCCCTGGTAACCGGATAAGATCAACCCCTTCCACCCGCCTATAACAAATAATTGAAACACTAAAGGTGATACCCTTCCTCCAACACCGCCTGCCCCAGTTAAAAATACGCGTCCGGCCCACCGGCTTCGCACAGATTCCACCTTACAAAGTTTGGACAAGTATCCACAAAAAAACTTATTTTATTTTCGGATTAAACGAACCCTTCGGAACTACGCATGCCCTTTTCTTTTCGGGAATGTACGAACCCTTCGAAAGATAAACGAACCTTTATTTCGTTTTCGGAATGAACGAACCTTCGAATGACGAACTCCTATTCGTTTTCGGATGACGAACCTTCGGAATGACGAAACCCTATTTTCGTTTCGGAATGACAACCTTCGAATACACCTCGAATAACGCCACAAATGTCGGAATTTAAACGAAACCCTTTTTTATTTTCGGATAAACCGAACAGTCGAGGTAATGGCATTTTTTACGTGTTTCGGAATGACGAACCTTCGGAATAATGGACCTTCGGAATAACGAACCTTCGGAATTACGAAGTGTAACCGTATCATAATGATAGTTGAAGATATGAGCTTTATATACATAATAAACCTTTTCCCCAAGAATCATATATTTTTTCATCTGATAGCCATTTCAAAATTGTATAGTTCTTTTGGGGACGCACTGTATAGTTGAATAACAATTTGAAGCCCTCTAATGATAAGACCAATTCGGCATCTCTGAATATAAGATTGATTAGACCCCTAATTTTTAGAACCAATTTTCCACCTCCTTAGTTTCAGGTCAATTCAGCTCCCCCCCCCCCCCCCCCCCCCCCCGAGTTAAAGATTTGGCCCCTAATGTTAATATTCATTTGGCGCCCCTTTTTTTTCAGGTTAATTTGATGCCCCTCCCTAGGTTTGAGATCAATTAAATTGGCGTCCCTTTGTTAGTGATATATTAACAGCAGAGGTTGACTTTTCTCTGGAAAAGGGCAATTTATGGATGTTATAGCAGTTTTTATAGGCCTAATGTTACGTTACTAGCAAGTTGTACTTGAATTATGTAATCATTCATAATTTTTTTACAGAAAAAATGCCAACTATTCCACGTGACCTTTTTATAATATCATTGAACCTATGTTAAGAATAAAGCACCTCCGAAATAAATATATTCCTTAATTTAAGACCACGAAAAAGACAAATTAATGGAATTTACAAAGATAGCCAACAATTTGATTACGTTATGAACTTCTTATGGGGGTTGACGGAATAGAAATTCTCACTTCTCCATTCATTGAAATGCAATTGTTGACCGACAAAGCAATGTGATCACAGAACCTTTGTGTGAAAGTCAATATGGGACTGCTGCGCAATAATTTTTTTAGATACCTCAAAGTTGATAACATACTAGCTGCCATGATCAAGTAGCTGCCATGATCAAGGTGAAGAATGCACAAAAGACCTCCAATCAACAGATTAGTGCAACGGATTAGATTGTATGCTTAGTCCCTAAAGATTAGTGCAACGGATTAGAATTGGATGCTTAATCCCTAAAGAAAGGTTACTCTACTACTGTAGGCCTTACTGTAATCGCTGCCCCAGATTTACTAAACAATAGCTCCTTGCTCCAACTTTTAGTATTACGAAATTTGTAGCCCCGCAATTATTGTCACCATGTATTTAATTACAAATGACACTGAGCAGTGGTAACATCCATTATAGTCGATTGGTATAGTCTTCAGACTTCCAACCAAAGGACCGCAGGTTCGAAACCCACACTGTCCTGTCCATTTTGTCTATTAAAAAAAAAAAAATAGAAACACCTGTTAACCCCCAAGTCCTAACCCCAACCCTGAGTGCCTGAGTTAACCGGTGTTGTGTTTAGGAAATAATGTTAGGCACATTAGAAATTAAACGCTTTAGGGTTTAAGGTTTAGGGCTAAGAATTTGAATTAGGCAGTTATAGGGTTAGGCACTTAGGGTTATGGGGTTCAACTCTAGGGCTAGAAATTAGAGTTAACCCTAGGTTAGCACTAACGTTAGCATTATCATTAATCCGAGGCTAGCACTAACCCGAGGTTAGCACTAACCCGAGGTTAGCACTAACCCGAGGCTAGCACTAACCCGAGGCTAGCACTAACCCGAGGTTAGCATTAACCCTAGGCTAGCACTAACTTGAGGTTAGCACTAACCTTAGGCTAGCAATTACCCTAGGGCTAGGGTTAAAACCTAACCCTGAGTGCTTAACCCTAAGAGTCAGGGTTCAACCCTAGGGTTAGAAATTAGAGTAATCCGAGGTAAGCATTAGCCCGAGGCTAGCATTAGCCCGAGGCTAGCACTAACCCGAGGTTAGCACTAACCCTAGGTTAGCATTAACCCTAGGCCAGCACAAACCCTAGGTTAGCATTAACCCTAGGCTAGCACAAACCCGAGGTTAGCATTAACCCTAGGCTAGCAATTACCCTAGGAGTGCTTAACCCTAACCCTAACCCTAACCCTAACCCTAAGTTTTTCAACCCTAACCCTTGCTGTCTCACCCTAGGGTTAAACCCTAATTCTTAACACTACCCCTAACCTTAATTTCTAACCCTAGGGTTGAAACCTAGCCCTAGGTGCGTAAGGGTTTAGCTAAGACTAGCACTAGCACGAGGTTAGCACTTAACCTAGATTAGCACTAACCCGAGGTTAGCAGTTACCCTAGGCTTGAACCCTAACCCTAAGTGCCTTACCTAGGGTTATTGCTATGATGACGATAAAACAAAACAAGTCTAACGAGAAGTGGTTCAGGCTTAATTCACACCATCCGTACTGTTTTCAGGTTGATATATCTAAATTTTTAAGCTCGCGCTTCGTGCTCGCATTTTTTAGTGAGATATGCGTCTTCTTTATAAACATAGCATAAAAACGCTGAAAATGCACTGTTTTCAGGTTGACATATCAAAAATTTTCGGCTCGCGCTTCGCGCTCGCATCGTTTAACGAGATATGTATCTTCTTTATAAGCAGAGGCTTTGAAAAAAAAAGCTTTAAAGCTCTGTTTTCAGGTTGATATAGATCTAAATTTTTCAGCTCGCGCTTCGCGCTCGCATTGTTTAATGAGATATGCATCTTTTTCTTTTATAAACATAGCATAAAAAATGCACTGTTTTCAGGTTGATATATCAAACATTTTCGGCTCGCGCTTTGCGCTTGCATTGTAGGCCTATATAACATAATATTATGTATCTTTTTTTTTTATAAGCATGGCGATTAAAAAACGCTTAAAATCAACTGTTTTCAGGTTGGTATATCAAAAACTTTCGGCTCGTGCTTCGCGCTCATGTCGTTTAATGAGATATGTATCTTCTTTATATAAGCATAGCGTTAAAAAGGGCCTAAAATGCATTGTTTTTAGGTGGACATATCAAAAAATTTCAGCTCGCGCTTCGCGCTCGCATTATTTAATGATATAAGTATCTTCTTCATGAGCTTAGGACAAAAGATTTTTTAATTTATTCCCTCAAAGAAAAACTTGAATTTATGTGAGCGCAAGGAGCGATCGCTTTTTTCCCGATACTTGTTTATTTGTTGCCCTCTCTGTGATAATACTTTAAAGGGACGTATATTGATAAAACATGATGGGGAATTCACCTTATCTCGGATGAAATGATAACATTCCAATCAGAGCCTGAGGCGTGTTGCGTAATCTCCAGCGACAGGGTGTCTGGATTTAATCCTTTATGGCTAGACTAACTAACCACAAGTCTGAAGTAAATCTAACCAATGTTTTGTTTTTTTAAATGGAGCATTATACAAGTCCTCTCTTTGAATTAATACGAAGAGACCCGTTGAGAGTCTATAAACTAAGAATTGTTGAGGACTCGAGAATCCGATGCTACTGACCCTATTTACTGACTGAATTCGGTCAACTTCGTCATGTTCGTGCTGTCCGAATGTTAATCCCCAGTAGTCCAAATGTTAATCCCCAGTAGTCCGAATGTTAATCCCCAGTATAGTCCGACCTATGCGTAAGCCACTGTCGATTGTGTACGAGTCAATATAGAGCTCAGGAAAAACGCGCATTCCCCACGATCTCCAAGTTTCAGGGGACTTTAACTTCTTTTCAGGGGCGGTGGAATCGAGGGCAAGGGGGGCACATTGCCCCCACTTTTTTCAATACTAATAAGCCCTTTTATCAGCTAAAGATGGTCTTTCCTAATATGAAAAAGGAAACTTTTTAAACTTCTGAAGGTTAAACCCTGCATGCAGCTGGAGGCAAATATTGTAATAGAGTGTTAATTAGGATATATTATGCTGAGAGCAACATCCCTCTAAACTTTGGAACAGGTTGGAACCAATACCCCTGCTGGAGACAAATCTTGTGAAAGGGTGTTGTTTATAATCAGAAGAATTGGTGCAGTCGTATATAGATATATATATATATATATCTGGCCAGAAATTTGGGCTATGGGCCTGCAACTTACAAAATTTTCACAACAAAAAATTCTTAATGTAAAAAAGGGGGATATTGTGGAAGGGAGGCCACGCCGAATTTTTCTATAGAGAATTTTTACTTTAACTTTTTAAAAATTACGCCCCCTTTTTTATAGAGGCATCACATGAACATAAAAAAGATTTTTTTTTTTTTTTCTTTTTTTTTAATCTGGAATGATGGAAATCATTCATTCATTTTTGCAAGGTAACTGAAAAGCTTTATTACACAATTTAAATCTTACATGTTTAATGAAATGATTTCAATGTGAGAAAAGAGAGTAAAGTTTGGATGTGAAGGGTTTTAGGGGGCTGTGCTTCCCTCCGAAATAATTGTGATTTTTAAAAAATGAGCGGATTTATTATTCAATCATTATTATTATCAATAATTTCAGTGACTTGAGAAAATGCATTACTGCTATAAATTCATTCGTTCTATACACTAGCACATCAATACTGGCTTATTTTCAGTAAATGAGGGGGAAAAAATTCTTTTTAGATTAGTTGTCAGAATATTATTTTCTTTCTACACCCTAACTTGATTTTAAAATACGAAGTGTATTAATGCATTATTATCATTTTGTCTCAATAAAGAGACCTGGAAGTAAATCTCTATCATTCTATTCTCTGGAGAAAAAAAGAGTTTCCATGCCTCTTCAAGATACCATCCAGTTCAACATAATGCATGTGATCCCGCGTTAAACCGCGACCCCCCACCCCCCCCCCCCGATAAATAAGTTAATATCGAGAATCTTATTCAGTTCCTTTATGGAGCCTTAAGTCGTTTCATAGGGCTACTGACTAAAACCCCATAGGGCCTGTACAAAAAAAAGAATATATAATAAAACAACGAAAAACGATTGTTCATTCAATATTATTTCCCGTCTATTCATCAACAGCTCATCTTAGCTAATTGTGTTTTCCCCAGGTATTAATTAATTTCTCCTTTAATTTCATTACCCCTCAAATTCAGATCAATTTTTGTGGTTCCTAATCTGTGTTATTAAATCAAGCGGCTGTTTTTTGGCAGTGTTCCCCTATACCTCAATTTCATATCAATTTTTGGCCACCCTGCAGCTTTATTAAGCACCCAATAATTCCTACAAGATGTTGCGCCTCCCCCTATCAGTTTAATGCTAGTAAACCTTTTTCATGCAAGATCAAGGTATTTTGAATCGTCTTACAGGCCTAGGGGGGGGGGGGGCACATTGTGGCCAGTATTAAAAAGTTATTGGAAGGGCCAACATTGCGCCCTCCGGCGCCATTGTCTTAATAGGGGTATAGATTAATTCATGAACAATTGTTGCCCTTATTATGTTCAAATTAATTCTGTTATTTGCTCAGTCTCTCGGAGATGTTCATGAGCGATGTGATGTGTGAAGTCGGGGGTGTCGCGGTGGTGGCGGTCACGTTCAAGGGGTTGTGACTTACTGTGGGATGGTGCGTTGTGGGTTGATATTGGTTTGTGTTTTACTGTTGTGATTGATGTGTTGGATGGGAGGTATGTGATGGTAGGAGGAAGTCTTGTGATAGTAGGCATCCTTGTGGTGTGTGTGGTGGTTGTGGGAGGTGAGGGAAAGGCTATTTGATGTCTGGACGGTGTTGCGAGGATAGGAGAAATAGAAAAGAAGAATAAAGATAGAATATTAGGAAGGAATGTCAGATGGGAAGTGGAAAACTCAGGAAGTAGAAGAAAGAGGAGTGCGTTCCTTGTGTGTTGGGTTGGCTTTCGCCGTGTTCGTGTGCTGATAGTATGGTAGATTTTATTGGGTGCTCTTGGTGCTGTTCTTGTTCCTGGTTTGTGGTGTGTTCTTTCTGTTTGGTCTCTCATGTTGTTCGCGCCATTGTGTGGCCCTTGGTTGTCGGCGCTTTCATTGGTGTGTGATGGAGGATAGCTAGTTGGTGTGATTCGCTATTTGACAGGACCTGGTTTATTAGTGTGTCGTGGTGCGCGGGTGAGAGTGGCCGGTTATATGAGTAGTTTCCTGGGTGGATCGATGTGCAGTGCGCATTGATCTTTTGTGTTCATTCACTTGGCCGGGTGGTGTCGGCATAGGATCTAGGTGGCGTGGGCGCTGTTCTTGGTTGTGTGTTGTTGTGGAGAAGGTGGTTGTTGTGGTGGCCTGTATGGTCGATAATGGGTTGGGTTGGTGTGGTGTGGTGGTGATGGGGTGTCGGGGGTGGGGTGCTTATACGGATGGTGGGTTCTGGTTGGAAGACTGTCTAAAGTGTTTTGTGGTTCAGTTTTGTGCGGGTGTTTTTTTGTGTTGGTGTGTTTGGTGGTTTTAGCTCCGTGTGTGCTGAAATGGTGGGGGTGTCCGTCGCTGTGCGCTCGCCGCGTTTCATGGCCGACGGCTGCCGCTGGTCTTTCTGCGCATGAATTATATATCTGGTGGTGCAGATTTTGTCTGGGTGTTGTTTGTGACTATGTTAAAAGAGGTATGGTTCGATGGATGAAGAGTCTTGTGTGTGTGGTTGTTTAATAGATGAGAAATGAGGATTTTAGTGATTGTGGTTTTGTTTTGTTTAGGATCCCGGCTGCTGTTTTATGTTGTGAGTTTCATAAGGTGGATCGCGTCAGATTACATAATTGGGGTATGTCTGCCGGGGTAATATTGGTAGATCGTGGTGCGCCAGCTTCGCTCTCGCTCGGGCTTCTCTTTCTCTTCGGTCGCGTCAGAAGATGAGTCTAGAATAAAAAGGATTTTTGATGAATGAAGTTGAGAATATGATAGATATATATGAGTATAATTGATTATGATATGTCATAAGTTTCGGAATCATCAATTAAGGATGATAGAGATGATTGTATGGGTTAGAGAATAAGAGGTGTGATGGTGGGTGTGGTCTCTTGATCTATTTGTGCGGGTCGCTAGTTTGCCTGTTGTGCGCGGGTGCAAGAGTTTAAAACTAAGGGGCACATAAGAAATTTTACATTATTATAAATGTTGATGTTCCAAAATCCCAAGATATGTAAGCTAGGCCTCCTCGCCGTCTGTTGCCGCCCTCCCCTGTGGCTGTCCCGCTCATGTCAGCTCCTCCTTCGCCCTTGGATCCCAACAACGACAAGTGGACTTTGCAAATGGTGAATGGTACTAGTACGTTACGGTCGTGTAACGTGTGCGCACGTACGTTAGCAGTGCAGTGTAGTGTAGTTAATGGTATTTGCATGTTGCGGATTTCTCTGGCCACTACATTTGCGAAGTTGGGCGGGGCTCCTTCTAGGTTTCAGTCGAGAATATTGCAGTGTACGATAAAGTGGATATAGGTATTTTGATTAATATTATGGAAACACTTTGATTTTCTGGGAAAAAAAATACATTTTTTCGCGCATTGTTTATGGTTAATGTGCTATTCTTTGGTTGACGCTTGTCTGTTGGTCATTTAATTTGGGTGAGTTGTTTGGATGATTGGCGATCTATACTCCATCTTCATTGGTTTGTGTCTGAGGTTGGTCGCATTGGTTTGGCGTGGTACCTGTGGTAGGATTTTTGCTCGCAACTGGTGTTGCGCCGTTTATCTGTTGGGTGGCCGGTGTGGGAGGCTGAGGTGCGTGGGTCGGAGTGTTCTGGGCTTAGTGAGTGCTAGGGTTACGTCTTCGTGGTGTATGTGTTTTCGAAGTTTTGGCGAGATAGTGATGGATGTGGGAAGTGTGTGGGTGGTCTTTGTGTGTTGTGATGTGTGTTGAGGTAAGAAACTTGTTTTTGGGCAGTGTTTGAAGTGCTCTATATTGTTAGAGTGTCATTGTTGGTTCAATGTGTGTGGTGTTGTGTGTTATGATGCATGATAGCTGTAAGCTTCCGACGGTATTAGATAAGGGTGTTTGGACGTTATGATTGTTAGGTGGCAGTCGTTGTGGGGTTGGGGTGGTTGGGTGTGGTGGTTGATGATGATGTGTAATTTGTTCAGAGTAGATGGGTAAGGAGGGGGTTAAATGAAAAGGTTGTCGTTCATATTATTATGTTATTCTTGATGTCATTTCTCACTCGGTTTTAGACACGTAGCTTGCGGCTGCGCGCGCGCCTTGAGAATAAGGGATTTCCCGAATCTGTGATGCCCTCGGATTCCTCTTATCGGGTATGAATTATTCAAATGGTGGCGCGTTTAAAATTTGGTTTAAGTTTTCGTGGGCTGGAATTCGGTGGCTCGATTTGTATCACTTGGCCTGTTGGTGTGTTGTGTTTGCTGTGTCTCTGTTGGGTGTGGGTGTGTGGTCAGGCTTGGTGTGTGTTCAATGGGTGTCTATCAGTTGTATATTTTGACTAGTGATGCGGTGCGGTGCTCGTACTGCCTTGTTTGTCTTCTTTTTGCTCGCCACGAGATTGTACAGTTTGGTGATGTGGAAGAAGTGATAGGATCGTTCGGAGAGGGACGACAAAATTGCATTGTTCAACTGGAGGTCGAGGGCGTCGTTCTGGGGAGTCTGTAATCTTAGTTTATTGTTGCAGCTTTGGGCTGGTTGTGGCATGTCTGTAGTATTAGTGCTGTAGGCAGGCGCGTGGGTCGTGATGTTGGGATTTACGAGGTCGAGCAGAGTCCAGGGTGCGATGGTGTGAAGAGCCGGGGTTCTTTGTGGGTAACTGACAAGGAAAGTGAAGATGCTGTGATAATGATAACGTAGGTCAGTTTGCGTGAGATGAAGGTTGAAGTGGAGGTACTTAGTCTCGGTAGTAGATGAATACATGTGGAGGTAGATCCCCAGGAATGGTGAGGCAGTGGTGTTCCATGTAGGAAGGTAGTTTTTGTTTTTGTTGTGGGTGGTGCGTGCGTGCCCTATTGTCATGGGTACATTGGTTTTATTTTATTGGCTCCAAGGAAGTGTGATATGTGTTGATTGCTATGTGCAGGCGGTGCGTAGGCTAGTGGCATTGATTTATGTTTGATTGTGGTGTGAGAAAAGTGTCAAATGGAACTTGTGTTAACCCTCCGGCTCCGCCCAAAAGAAAAAAATAGAGAAAAGAGAGACTGATAATATAGAAAAGTGTGAAAGAAGAATAGGTGAAGAAAGGAGAAAGTAAAGAAAGAGAAGAATAGAATAGATAGTAAGATGGTAGGTTGTTAGATATTAAGAAAAGTAGATATAGTGATAGAGTATAGATAGATGTTGTAAGATGTGAGATTTTAAGAGAATTTGGGGGGAGTTGTGGTTTGTGTCTTGGTAAATGCGCGATTTTTTTAAGAGATTGGTGTGTACTAAAAGTGGAGTTTGTGTGCTGGTTGTGCACTATTAGTATACATGTTGGTTCTATTTATTTTTGTGTTTATGACTGACTTTTTTTAGGCCTGATGATGATGTTTTGTTTTATATGGGGCGCAAATTTAAACCGCTTGGTGTTTGCCCGAGACTCTCTGTATTGTTAGATTTGTGCTTCCAATAATGGTGAGTATACAGCGCGTATTTTTTTTCATGTGTATATTTTTGTGTTAAAAGTTTGGTAGAGCAACTGTCCACAGTTTTAAAGACCGAAATATTTTATTCGTCCATGTTTTTTTTTTGGCATGAACGATGAATCCTTAATATTCACTTTTTTTTTCACAGGAAGGACCTCTTGAAAACTGTCCTATGAGGTCCTTCTGAGCAGCCTATGTGGTTTTAGTTATATAATGAAAGTACATTGGTGGGTAGTGGAGTGGAACAACTGCCATGGTGAAAGCGACCTCTTGGGATGGACCGCGTTCGGAGGGGCCCGCATCCCGCTGTAGTCAACGAGAATTTATTTAACGGGGGATCCACCGAGGATACAGTTCACCTTAGCTGGGGCGTTCGGTCCAATGACTGAGTTTAGGAGGCTAATGGTCGGGGTGTTGTCTGGGACCGGTGTGCGTGTTCCTATGTCCTGAAGTGTCTTGACTTGACCTGGGTGTGGTGTTGGTGGGTGATTGGGGTGTGGTGTGGAGATTTTGGGTCGATGGTGCCCCCGGCATACGATTCCAGAGCTCACGTGGCCGTGACTTGTGTGCGCAGACGACGACCAATGAGTGCCATCGGGGTTTGGCTATAGTCGCTGTTGTGGTGATTGTGTTGATACGTGGAGGTCCTCTAGATTTATAGGGGTGCCGATTCGCGCTCTCTGCCTGTAGCGGTTGTACGTATACCAGTGTGTGGGCGCGTGCTTAGATTCCTGAATGGGTACGGAATTGTCGTCAGGATTTGGTGCTGGATGGGTGCCGTCAAGGAGATGCGGTCATGATCGGAATGTGGACATCCGTTTCTCTTGCTCGCAGACTGGCATTAATTTTTGTGCTCGAGGTCAGTGGTTCTGGCAATTTATTTGGTTATGTTGAAGGGAGTGGGTGTATATTTGCGAGTGTGCCATTAACATTTATTCGCAGATTGGTAATGTTACAGGAACTAGTCCCCGACAAGGTCGCTGGCATGGTCTAGATAGAGCAAGGAAATAGTAAGCAAATATTCTTTGAGAGGATTTTTTGGTTATTTGAGTTAGTATAATTAGGAGGGGTGGAATTGGGCGGTGTGGGAGGGGATGGTGTGGTTTGTGTTTATATTGCTTTGAATCTAAATGTTGTCAATGTGTTGCTGCGTTAAAAAATGGGAGGGATAGGGATGGTATCGATGTTGATAGCTTGAATATTTAAGATTGGAGTATTTTGTCCGATTTTTCGCTATCTTTTCCCGCGTTGCGACTTTTGTTGACTCGTTTTGATATGATGCGCATCATGTAGTGTGGTGAAACAGATATGATTTAGCAATTGAAGTTAAAGGGGAAGGTTGGCCATGCTGGGATATGTAGGGGTGGTTTTTTGGAGTGGAGATAATTGATAAATACAGTATATAATGTTATGCCCTTGTATATGGACGCTTGAGATAGTTTTTAGCGACAAGCTAAGGTTGTATCGTGATTGTCATTCTAATGGGTTGCCTGATTTGTGTTTTCATTTAAGGTGAGTGAGATAGATAAAGTTTTTGTAAATAGATCATGTAGATAATTTGAATATTTCATTGTTATTATAAGGTTTTTATATGTTTGGTACAATCATTAGTAGAAATAAACCGGTCTTCAAGAGGTTGATTGTGGTTCTTACAGCCCAGCATATAGTCGCGTGCTTAGTATACAACAGGTTAAGTTTTGCTTTTGTAACATCACTACAAATGTAGCGACCTACTCTTTTTTGAGTTTTGTGGGCGGTAAATTTGTCATAACGATTGTCTTTTTTATGAATCTTCTTGATGAAGGAAAATGCTACCAATACAGTATGACACCTAAAATGTCGCATAAGCTAGTAACTCAAATGATTACATGAATCAAATGTGACATGGTTTTTCGATTTACAAACTTCTTCTTTTTTTTATCAAGTCAATAGACATTTAACTAAAAGTTATTAATAAATTATTCCATAGTTGTTGTTTTCTAGGACAAGATAGTACTAGGTATTCAACACCTGTAATAAAGAATGACCTACAATACAGTGGAGAGGTGTCTAGGTTTGCATACAGTAGGGTTGGTTTGCTCTGTCTGGCAAGCCTTGGAAGCTTTCGCAGGTTGTCAGAAGACAACCTATAGTATATAAGAGTTGAATATTGTTTAAGTTAGTAACGGTCTATCATTATGGGATAATTAACTCAAAATAAGGGTGAGTCATTGACAGTGACGTTACAAATTAGATATTAAATTTATTCTTTAAGTTTTGTGTGAGGCCTTGTGAATGAATTTTTACCCATCAGGGAAATGCCCTCTTTAGTGCGCTTTTGATTATCTTTGAATACCGTGGAAATGTCATGGATAATATTACATATTAAAGAAAGAGCAAATATCACTGACATAAAGGAGTTTTTCTGGCAACTGTACTTGAGACGGTACTGTGATTAGAACACTTTCTTTATAACATAATTCATTTAAATCTCGTAAATTGGCAACGCGAAGAAATATGAATATCGCTATTTTCAATGCGCAAATATGGCAATTTTTTCAGATGCATTTTGAATTTTCATTAGTTAAAGTGTTGTTATTATTAATGTTAATTTTTTTTAAAGGTTGCAGGAGTGAATATTTATAAAATTTGGCCAATTTGCAGGATCAATAAAGGATGTTCATTTGACATTTGGGATTCTTTGTCATGCTTATGGCAACCATACTTCATTTTTTTATTTTTTTTAATAAAATCTTTACTTCATGCTCGAAATGAAATTCACAGAAGCTGAACCTGGACATGCTTTTTTTATTTTGTCTGGTATATTTCTATGTGGTGACCTCATACACATGTGAATCACTCAGTCCGTTTTTTTGATATACAGGTTCTGTTGAGGAAAAATATTAGATACGCAAGGCTGTTTCAGAAGGGATTAGTGTTTTGAATCTTTAGAATTGAATCCAAAGAGCGTACAGGAGTATGCAGGAATAGGCACCGGTATAGAGCAAAGCTCTTGTGAATTCTTTGAAGCAGTGAGTATGGGCTGCAAATGTGACTAGAGAAGAACCCTTAATGAAAAAAGCTTGGTCTAGTCTTTTTTTGCCTGAGCGTATTTCTTGATTTCCGTTTAACAGGACTGTTTAAAACTCGATTATCATTATTAAATGCAGAATTGCTGAAAACTAAAGCGATGATAGTTACGTATGATGTTGGTGTGTAATGATGTGTGTTTTTGGGTACTTGTTCTTTTTGTACTGTGTAGCATTAGTTGTAGGCTTCGTTTGTCGTTAATGTAACATAGAGAAGGAAAGTTCTACTATACAGAGACCGGGGGAGCTGAGGGCAGGGTGGATATGTGTTTGTTTTTGTATTTGATGGGCTGTGGTTTGTCCTCATGTGTGTCTAGAATATTTATGGGGTGGTTACAAATGGTCATTATTCAGCCACTAAGTAGGGACACAGTTTGTAAAATTTTTAATATGTGGCGGCTGTGCCTTGTGAAAATGCAAATTTAGGAATCATGGAGATCAACGTGAGAAGGCTTCCTTTACAATTGATCAACAGAACAATTATTTAATTGTTCCCAACATTATTGATTTCTCGTTTGTTTTGACAGCTGAATAATTGGATGCAATGCACAGGAGTTTTATGCACAAGTGTTCGGAACTTTGGTGCTGACTCTAAAACTGCATCTTAATTATTTCTACACAATAGACATCCACTTGTTGTTTTGTAGTATGTGATAGTTTGATTAGTTGATTTTTTTTTTTGCATTATACGTATATTCTTCTCAAGTGGACTTACTGCTTACTTACATAAAAACTTACGTGGCATGCCTAACTAACATGAATAATTTGGATTTAGTATTCATTTACTTTGGAATG
>CALNVZ010003426.1:15428285-15472344 GCA_940671915.1 Paracentrotus lividus
ACGGTGCATTACACTGCCCTGGGTCAGTTCAGTCAATTCAATCATTTTATTGACATAGCGGCGGCTCACTGCCTGCTTTTCTTCTTTTTTTCTCCCACATATGTACATTTGATTGCAAATGAAATCTCGAGAGACGACAAAATAACAAATTGTCAAACTGAAGTCAGCGTCTGGGGATCTAATTCACTGCTGTGGCACTGTAATACTACACATGTCTGATTGATTTCCAGGTCAGCAGAGTCCAGGCACTGAGCCAGTCTTTTGGAACTGAGGAAATGAAGAGCTTGAAATGAAAACCCAGTTGCGAATAAGGTGAGTAAACTCTAGTCTCGTAATAGAGAATACAAAGTGAGTAGACCCCAGAATGTAGAACATTCCATGTAAAGTAATTTGTGTAGGCCCTAGTCTGGTACATTTATTTTATGGCCAAAAACGTATATTGATCATACACGACTACCATTAAGTATAGAAAAAGTTAAAATAGAACTTGTGTTTACCCCGCCCCCCAAAAAAAAAAAAAAAAAAAAAGAAAAGAAAAGAAAAGAAAAGGAAAAAAAAGAAATAAAGAAAGAAAGAAGAAAAGAAAAAAAAAGATAAGTAAATTAATAAAATTAAAAAGTAGAAATAAATAATAATTAATTAAATTTTAAAAATTAGAAATTTTTTTTCTTTAAATGCATGAAAAAGTGTGTACAAAAGTGGATGGTGCTCTTGCACTACTTTTTAGGCTAGATGATTTTTTTATAGGAAAATTTAAACCTTGTTTTTGCCCAGACTCTCTGTATTCTAAATTTGCTTCCAATAAGGCCAACAAAAAAAATTGTTTGGTTGTCCTCGACCGACCGACCCTCTGAAAACGCCCGACCCGACCAACCTCTTTTTTTTTTTTTTTTTTTTTTCACCCAAACGCCGAAAATACACCAGCTTTAATTTATTTGTATATTATTTTTCATAAAACAGTATTATAACATGTGTTATTTTCCATGCCAGTCCCATTTTACATAACTCAATAAACGTAAAAGTGATCTCAAAAATGGAAGTCATTCGTTTCTTTGTTTTTCTTTGTTTCAATGCGAGGAAAAAAAAAAAAAAAAAAAAAACCCGACCGACCGACCCGATTTTTGAAAAAAGGCATTCATTGGACAACCAAACAATATTTTTTTTTTGGCCTAATGGTGAGATACACCAATTCTTTTTCATGTGTAAATATTTTTGTTTAAAAAGTTTGTAACCTGTCACACTTTTAAAACCAAAATTTTATTCTCCATTTCTTTTTTTTGCATGAACATGAATCCTTAATAATTCACTCTTTTTTTTTCATACAGGAAGACCTCTTGAAAACTGTCCAATGAGGTCCTCACAGCCATGTCTTTAGTAAAAATGAAAGGTACATCATGAGTGGACAACATCCATGTAACAGCGACCCTGGGATGGACCCGCGTTACGGAGGGCGCCCCCAATCCCCTGTAGTCAACGAAGACATTATACGGGGGATCCACCGAGGATACAGTTCACCTACCGGGGGTCGCCATGACATAAGGCAACCGGCTGGACCGCCCCCTGTCCCTGAAGCTTACTACCGGAACTTTGGTCACGTCCCGGCAACGATCCAAGCTCACGTCGGCCTGACCTTTGCGCCAGACGACGACCAATGCCATCCGGGAATTGGGCCCATGCCGGTGATGCGGAGCCCCAATAGGGGTGCGGATTCGCCCCTGCCTAGCGGGTACGACTACCAATTCGACCCTGCTCTAGATCCGAAGTACGAATGTCCAATTTGTCTGATGTGCCTCAAGGATCCAGTCCAGACGGAATGTGGACATCGTTTCTGCTCAGACTGCATTAAAACTTGTCTCAGGTCAGTTGTAATATTTGTTTATTGAAGGGATTGTGTGTTATCGAGTCATAATCATTTATTCATAATTTACAGACGCTAGTCCCCGAACAAACTCAGCAAAGAGCCAAGGAAATCAACAAATAATTGAGAATGTCCAATTAGGGGGTGGGGGATGGTTTTTTTTTTTTTTTTCTGAATCTAAAATGTTTCATGTGTGCTCTTAAAAAAAGTGAGGGAAAACAATTATGTTAAACTGAATTTTAAAATTGATCATTTTGCCGATTTCCTACTCTTTTCCCGGCGACTTGTGACTCGTTTTGATATGATGCATCATGTATGTGTGAAACATGATATCATTTAACATTGAATAAAGGGGAAGTCCATGCTGGAATTTAAGGGGGTTTTTAGGGGAATAACAGTATAAATGTTTAAGTTTTGCTTTTGTAACATCACTTACAGATGTACGACCTACTCTTTCTTGATTTTGTGGGCGGTAAATTTCATAACATTGTCTTTTTATGATTCTTGATGAAGGAAAATCTATCCAATACATATACACGTAAATGTACGCATAAACTAGTAATCAAATGATTACATGAATCAAATGGACAGGTTTTCGATTACCGAACTTCTTCCTTTTTTTATAAAGTCAATAGACCACTTTACTAAAAGTTATTATAAATTATCCATGTTTCTTTCCTAGCGACATAGTAACTAGGTATTCAAACAACCTGTAATGAAAGAATGACCTACAATACATGGAATCCAGTTTGCATACAGTAGTTGTTGCTATGTCAGGCAAGCCTTGGAAGCTTTCAGGTTGTCAAGAACAACCTCTGTATAAAATTTGAATATGTTTAATAGTAAACAGGTCTATAATTATGGGATACATTAAACTCAAAATAAGGGTGCGCAGCTTGAAGTGATGTCACAAAATTATAAATTAAATTATTCTTAAGTTTTGTAGGCCTTTGATGAATTTTTTAACCCATCAAGGACAATGTCTCCCTTTAGTGATGCTTTTGCATTATCTTTGAAACTAGAATGCCATGGAATATGAATTACATATCAACAGAAAGAGCAAATATCACTGACATAAAGAGATTTTTTTCTGCAACTGTACATTGAACGGTTCTTGAATTAGAACACTTTTTATTAAAATAATCATTAAAATCGAAGAAATATGAATAATCGCTAATAAGCGCAAATTGGCAATTTTTTCGATGCGTTTTGTAATTTTCATTAGTAAAGTGTTGTTAATTATTAATTTAATTTTTTTAAAGGTTGCAGGAGTGAAATAAATTTATAAAATTTGCCAATTTGAGGATCAAAAAGCGATTCATTTTGACCATTGGGAAATCTCTGTCATCTATCAACCATCACTCATTTTTTTATTTTTTAAATAAAATCTTTACTTCATCTCGAAATGAAGATCACAGCAGCTGAACCCTGGACATGCCCTTTTTTTGCTGGTATATTTTTATGTGTTACCCTCATCACACTGTGAAATCACTCAGTCATTTTTCTTTGATATACAGCTCGGGTAAAAATATTAGACCAAGCTGTCTTTCAGAAGGGATTCAGTGTTTTGAATCTTTAGAAGGAAATCAAAGATGGTACAGTATGCAGGAATACACGGAAGCAACTCTTTGAATTCTTGAAGCAAGAATGGGCAGCAATGACATGAGAAGAAACCCTTATGAATAAAAGCTTGGTCTAGTACTTTTTTTCCTGAGCTGTATTTCTTGATTTCCATATTACAGACTTTAACTCGATTATATAAATCAAAATTGCTGGAAAACCCAAATCAGACTGTATACCGGTACTTTATTTGTACTGTGTACATTAGTTTACTTCTTAATGTAAAATAAAAGGAATTCTACAGAGACCTACTGAGGCAGAACTTTGTTTGATTTATGGGCTGTGTATTTCCTCATTCTACATATTATGTACAAATGGTCATATTCAGACTAAGTGGGACATTTAGCTAAAATTTTAATGTGGCGCTGTGCCTTTGAAAATGCAAATTAGGATCTGAAATCAACACAAAGGCTTCTTTACAATACAAACAATTATTTAAGTTCCAACATTATGTGATCCAGTTTTCTTACGCTGAATAACTGAGCAAACAGGAATGCCTCTTATTCTCCATACCAATCACTTGTGTCAGATTTTTTTTGCTTAAAGTAATTTTCATGGACTACTCTATAACATGGCATATAACTACAGATAATTTGGATTTAGTACTTGAAAATGTTGAATTTAAGGCACTAGTCGTGTCACTCACATTTTGGATGTCGTGTCACTCACGACACATAGAGGTGGACCATTTTCTACAGAGGGGGAATGATTGATAAACACAATAAATGTCAGAGAGGTACACTATTCATATACATATACAATGTACCAGCACTTATGGTACCGTAGAGATCTACTTTGGCACAAATCCAACCATAACCAATGATGGTCAGAAACCCATGTCTTTTTTCTGTCGTGTCATTCACGCACTGTTTTTTAATCATAATTTCCAGGACCAATTGTAAAATTTAAATACAACTGGTAATGACACATGCCACTCCTACATTATACATAATATGGTAGTCATAATCCATGCATATCCTATAAGTGCAAAGATATGCGCCTTTCTATCAGTCCAAATGTCGTGTCACTCACGTTTGAATATGACCAAATGTATTGATAAAAGGCACAGTATTATACTATGACACAACTGAAAATGTATTGAACAATTAGCAGTGCAATTAGTCCTGTATTTATAATCTGTAATTGTCTTTATGAATTGTACCCTCCCAAAATGAGTATTCTTATCACTTTAAAGAACTTTATTGCTATAGTTTGTTTCCTAGTGACGAGTGGAAGTGTCTGAGCTAATTACAAAATGTAGTTTCTGTTCTTATTGATAATGCGTCCCACCCGTATCATTCATGTTTAATGCTTTGGGCTTGAATAGTTTATGGTTGAAACTGAGTCTCGGGGAAATTCCCCATTTTTCTAAGCTCATCACATTTTAATGAATATAATTTTGTAAATGCAAATAGGGGAGTTGTTTTTATTTAGAAATTTGTTATAGTATGGTCTACATTTACAACTTTATTTGCTTTATAAATAAGGTTAAAATTCATGTTTACTAATAAAAATAAAAACACAGTTCCCCTACCAGCTCATCACATATTTATTTAATTTGCTATAATTTTATATTTTATTATAATGTAAGAAAAGTTTTGCCTTTAGTTGGTTTTTTTTTCGTATTGTTTTAATTGTAAAAAATATTGCAACAAAAATTATATACATGTAGATTATATATTTGACCATGTGTCCTTTAACATGATTTCATCAGAGTTAGACCTACATGTACATGTAAAAAGTTTGTAAAGTGCATCCATTGTGCACTATTTTCTAACCTGGATAATACAATTTGAATCCGGTAACAGAATTTCAGTGGGGTTATTTCCCGAGTTTTCTTGGGCATACAGGCTTATTTGGATTCTAAATTGACCTGCTTTTCTTTAAAACATACATGAAGATACATGTTTGTGTTAGGTTTATCATGTCTTCTTTTTTCGGCCAACTCTTTATTTTTAAGTGAATTTCTTAAAAGGCCATGAATTAATGTTAGCTTAATGCATGTTTCTGTGCCGGTTACCATGGTTATTATTTTGTTATTAAACACAAAATTTAATTGGGTTATTTTGATAACTTAGCTTCAATGGAAATATTCAATTAAGGCTGTGGTGTTATTGAAAGCTGTTCTATTGCAGTATTATTGTGCAGCATCAAAAGGGAATTTCCCAAATGTTCTTATCTCGTGCAGCCAAAGTATACAATGTAAGCTCCGTGCTCAAACTGTTTGTTGTTGAATTTAAAGGCATTCATTGTCTGATGATGAATTTACTTAATTCACTTAATAATCCTAAAATCAAAACATGTACATTGTACATATGAAGAATCTGGCAACTAAATGCAATAGGTCCATTCCACGCAAAGTGGTCCTGGGTCATGAAAATTAAATTTTGTTTTTCTTGGCTAAATTGGGTATTTTCTTAATGTATGGTATCCAGACTGTCAAAAGTAACGACAATTTCTTACTGGTATTGTGGCTGAAGGAGGGCAGTAGAGCGCAGCTCTTTTATTTTACTAAAAAAGAAGAAAACAAACAGTTATATTAATAATGAATTTATTATAACACTTAAAAATACTTCAGTGAACAAGTTTGACACATTTAAGCTCATATTTTTGGAAAACAAGCACTTTGCGACCTTAAAGTGCATGTTGTTAAAAAAAAATTAGGTTTCCTTTGGTCTGATTAATATGTACATACGTAACAAAAATAAAGCATTTTTATTTGTGGGGGAAGAATATCCCTCTTAGAAACAAGATATCTCATATTTAAAGCTAGAATCCATCTTCCACATAATGCAACATTAAATATCTACTGTTTAGGTGACTCTGGTCTCAAATCGCTTTAAATTGTGTAAATACGTAACGTTACGTATGTTATATGACGACAGAAAAGGGAGATAAGGCTCAAGGCCATATGTTACTGATGCTTGCATAAAATATGTACTAGAATTAGTTTCAATGTGTTTTAAAGGCCACACACATTGCATACTTCATGGAATTGACCAATTTCTACTGATTTATTGCAGATTACTGTCTAATACGTGTGTATTCACAAAATTTTCTTTGTGTGAGAAAGGAGTAACTTCAGAAGACAAGATCTTAGATATAAGTTGAATTTCGTGTTCCAACAAACTAACCATGTACTTATTCTAAATTTTGTCTTCATCTGTCTCAAAACCCAGATTGTGAATTGTGTAACATGTAACGTTATGTATTTCACAGTTAGGAATATTGGGACAACAGAACATATGTTTTTACACTATTTATTGGTGCATTATGATAGAAATGATTTTTACTGGCAATCTGACATCTGAGGGTATATTCTTTTCCCAATAAATAAAAATGTATTATTTTTGTAACATAGTAACACAGCACTGACCAAATGAAATATAACTTGTTATGAAGGAATTTTGTATTTATGGTGAAGAAGTGTTTGTTTTCATTAATAATAATCATTTTGAAAAAAAATGCTATATGGATGTTTCTACTTGCCTATTTCAGACGCGAAACGCACGTAACTTTATTTGTAGCATCGTAACGCTGAGTTCCACTGATTTACTGAAAATACTGTCATGATACCCAAATCCTTTTAGTTCTGAATTATGCAACACTAATGCATGCCATAATCAAAAAATTATTTTCTTTTCGATGACACACTTCAACAGAAATCTGGCTTTTTCTGAAAGTGTTTGATTTTTCTGTTGGATGTACACACGTAACCTCTAATCTCCTCAATGGCACAAAGTCTGTAAAAGGCAAGTGACTTTTGTTTGTTTTTTCTTGAAGAGTGATTACCAAAGACCATTTTAAATGCACAGCCTTATGAAAAGGGAGTTTTATAAAAGAAATATGGTCAGAAATGCACTTGGAAAACCCTTCTGAATTGTAACATACGTAACGTGGAATGGACCAATAAGACTTTGCAATATGCATGTACATGTACATGCAGTTTATATGATAACTTCTTCCCAACTCAAAAGATTAAGAATTTGC
This sequence comes from Paracentrotus lividus, assembly GCA_940671915.1. Classification (NCBI taxonomy): domain Eukaryota; kingdom Metazoa; phylum Echinodermata; class Echinoidea; order Camarodonta; family Echinidae; genus Paracentrotus; species Paracentrotus lividus. The sequence goes on from CALNVZ010003426.1 coordinate 15,435,754, forward strand.
CTACATGATGTACATTGTATGTTGTCAAGGCGTAAGAGTAATGTACATGTAAGGTGCTTCAAACTTGTAGGGAATACAGTTTCACAGTCCAAGGTCTCTGGCTTCCCACCCTAACCCAACCCTCCCCCCCAAAAAAAAAAAAAAAAAAAAAAAAAAAAAAAAAAAAAAAAAAAAAAAAAAAAGTAAATGAATTATAATTATAACAAAAATTAAAAATAATATTAATAATAATAATAATAATATTAATTTCTAAAAAAATGAATAACTACAAATAGTTATTATTAACAAAATAATAGAAGTGTATATTTTAAAAATGAACTTATTGTATTGAAAAATAGGACCTACTGTATTAGACTAATAAAACAATTAAAATGTAAGTAAATAGTAATGAATTAAAGATAAATTTATGGATTTTTAGGGGGGTTAAAAAATTAAAAGAATAAAGATTATCAACACCAAACCCTTCTGAAATTTCATTTTGATAAAAACTGCCTAGATGCAGAAAAAAGAATGTGAGCCCCTGCTTTTCAATTTCACTGGAATTTTGGAATTCAATACATGTTGAGGTTTGTCATGTTTTTGTTTTTGTTTCTCCTGGCAGGAATGCTGGTTTACGCTGTCCGGTTGATAACGTGCCGCTTACAGAACAACAAGTGAGTGTCCTATACGGCTTATGGTGTGTTCATGGTTGATTTAAATATATTAAAACAGGAACATGATTCATGATAAACAAAAACGCAGTTTTTATTGTACGAAACACAAAAAAAAAAGAAGAGAAACAAAGGTCGTGTTCATGGTTCTTGTTTCTGGTCTTAAATATAAATGTCATTTAGATTTCCATTCTGAGCAAGATTTAAACTCCAAAAAATGTGTGTTACAGTTAAAGACGATGAGCTTCGATTTTATGACCATCATGACCTTGCGCATTGCAAATGCAGTATGTTGCGGAGAGTGGGAAATCTAACATAGACAATCCATCAGCATTAAATTTTTGACCATGAATGGTGCACCGCTGATCGTGATTGTGTTCTGGAATTGCATTTTGATTCATGTTCCTGTTTAGACATTGTTGTCAACCATGAATGCACCCTTAGTCACAGTCATAGTTCTCAAAACTTCCTTGCCCTTTTGAGCTTTGATCGGGTAGAATAGAGTTCCAACAGTCTACTTTTGAATCAGGGAGAACCTGGAGGATTAGTTTCACTTTTCCAGTCAGGGAAAAGTTTGGGAATTTGAGAAAAAATTCCTCAAATAAAGAATTTTTAAATCTTTCATATTTTCATGGTCACCACATTTTATATTACTGTGAGACATCAACATAGTGTGGAAAAGGTTATCCTGGAATTTTGGTAGAACTTAAAAAGTTTTCCTGTTGTAAATATAGCAGCATAACTAAAATTTGTGTTTTTTGTTTATTTTACCATTTTTGTAGCTTTCATTCCTGAGAGCAGTAGATGACCAGACCTAGTTCTTTCTGGAACAAAGGGAAAACAAAAAACAAAAACAAAGGCCTCCCTAAAAATGAAATTTTTAGAAGGGGGATTATCAGTAAAGTAAATCATGAAACTCTTTTGTATTTCTCCCAAAAGTGTTTGCAGGTTTCGTTTGTACTTCTTGCAAAGGAATAATTGTCATAACGGATTTCATATAATATATGAAAAAAAAAGTGGGGTTGTGACACAAATAAGCTTGTTCATTGAGTATGCATACTCTGCCAAGAACTGTTTTATCAAAACAAAACAAAAAATCAAAACTAAATAAATTCATAACTTAGTTATACTTTATCTGAACTCTTTAATATTCTCGTGCTTGTTAAATTTTATCCCCGTTTTCAAAACATCCCAAATTCATCCTAGGGATATATATTGCATACTTTGTTTGTTTGAAAATTATGATAAGTGGCTGCAAAAAAAAAATCTTTCAATTTATATTATTCTTGGTGTTATTAAATTCATTTGCTGGCTTCACTTGATCCAAATTGCATTGGGGGAAAATACCTATCCCATCTCCAAACCGTTTTAATTGTAACACAAACCTCCACATCAGAAAGATATTTACTTTTAAAGGACAGAAGTTCCGTATGCAAAATAAACATATAATTGTCAAAGTATTGAAAGACTAGATAAATAGAGTTCAAACTAAGTTCATAAAGTAATTCCCTTTTTGACAGCCCTTATCTTGACATCTTCACGTATGTATGCATATTAGAGCAACTGAACAATCTTTCAGGTATTAAGAAAAAAAAACCCAGAGAGCAAAACTTGGGAAATTCCCCCTGTTTAAAGATCAAATTGAATCCTTGCGCATTGCCTACATAATTTATAACTTTGTAGAGCGAACACTCCGTCTGATAAGAAAGAAAGAAGATCAAACTTGGGGAAATTCCCCTATTAGAGATCATGTTGATTCCTTGTTCGTTGCCTAGATAGCAAACCTTTTCAGCAAACATTTTTTCACCTGTCTACCTTTGAACATGTTTAAATCAATACCTTGGACGTTGAGTCCTGTTAAATACACTTGGGAATAAAATGCGCATATATTTGATACGTGCAATAGGATATCAAAGAATAGGGTATTTCCCTAAACCGCTACTGTGTTGTTGTCAATTACAAGGTCATAATGAACCAGTCTTCATTTGAATTCTATGCCAGTTTAAAGGGATTGATTTCATAAAGGATCTTTGAAAAATAATACTCTTTCATCTAATGCTGTATGCAGGCGCGGATCCAAGAAAATCGAATTGAATGCATTTCGGGGGCCCAATTGTCTGGGGACAAAAGAGGCTCTATTATGCTTTATACGCATGGGCCCGGTTAGTTCATTGTGTGCCTCCGGTCTGCGTCCGCTACTGGTATGTATATCATAATTGTAAACCAGTAGGTCAGACAGGAATAACCTGAGATTTTGAAGCTAATCGCTCGTTCAATTGCCGAGATATTAATGATTGAATATCATCAAAGTCATAAGTGTACCCTGGTATGATTAACTTAACACTGCAGTTTATGGAGGGAAAATAGTCTCTTTTTTACTTATTGTGAAGCGTACTGTACTACAAAATAAAATGTTCAAGGTTTTGTCTTGACACAATTTCACAAGCACTGATAGTAGATATGCAAGGCCTAACAGCTCAGCTTTCTGCAAGCTTCCACAAAGTTACTTTACCGTAATCCCTTCAATGTATAGGGATACATTATGGAATATTTAAAGCTGGTGTATAGTTTCGGGAGTAAGAAAAAATAATTTTGATTCACATTTTTTCGCAAATTACGAAAGATTGAATCCGATAACAATAATAAAGCAAATTATAGTACTTGAAATCTCGTTTTAGTGTCTTTATTTCATAATATAAGTATAAAAAAGCTAAGTCGGGGATCCGACTCATGTTAGCGCTCACATGTGTACGTGGAAAACCAATGGGGTGTCTCTTGTGTGCGTGTTACACACAGATCGTTCGCATTATTCACGCCGTAACCTCCGGCGTGCGAAACTCACAGCAGAGGTCTAAACGGCAATTACATTACGCTTCATTCAAAAATTTTCAATGAAATTCATCAGAAATAATGAAAGCAATATCACAAGATCTCTCACACATATCTTTTAGTGCAATGTATACAACATGAGACTATATTTGATCGGTTTTGTGCCAATTACTTTTTTGTTACCAAAACTACACCAGGTTTAATTTATAAATGTTGCAGTACTGCTCTCCTATGGAGAAAACATAAATGTAGGTGTACGTGCATATAGATATTATTCAATTTTTTTCATTGTCATTCCGGATATTCAGTCATCTATTGTGCCCTTCAAAATTTCCTGGTCAATTGTTAAGAATTGAATTGAATTGAAGGTTATTACAAAACGGATTGTTTAATTAAAGAAATCTACTTTCATTTGAATTCTCCAATTCTGTTCAACCTCTTTTAGAATTGTAGATAAGTTGCAGAGAATTGGGGAAAATCCCCTTTGATACTGGGGAAATTGATATTATTCAGTCGCACGTAGAACATCTGTTTCTCTTTTTTAATAATATTGCCTGTGTTAGAGGTTTAATTTTATACATATATTGACAGTCTAGAGGTTTAATATAACATTTTGATTTGCCGACAAAGTTATACTTTCCCTGGAGGGATTATATTTTCTGCGAAGCACGCAGCGCTGAGGGGAAATATAGTCTTGAAGGGAAAATATAATTTTGGAGGGAAAATAAAGTGTATTGTACCATAATAGGGAATGTTCATAATCTAGACTGAATCGAAATTTAAATGCAAAAATAAAATTCACAGATATGACGTCATGATGCAGGGGCGTAGGTTTAAAAGCCACCCGCGTTACTAATATGCACGAACACGTAAAGCGCACCAGCTGATCCACGCGTTTTGATTGTAACGTCATTTGTGAATATAACGTTTCCGTGGACCGCTTTGAACAAACACATTTTCAATTTGTGCGACGTCATATTGTTAAATATAACGTTTCCTTTGACCGGTAACAAAATTATACCGTTTGCGATCCACATACCCTATTTGATATAACAGTTTGATATCTCTGATGAAGGTATATTTCCCCCAAAGGATTACATTGTGTATATTTTTGCCCAAAGTGTCCAGCACTGAGGGAAATACATGTACATGTAGTCTTCAGAGGAAAATATTATTTTTAACCCGTTGTGGATTGAGCCCGAATATATTCGGGCTGAGGTCTATGGGAAATGTGTGTTATAGCCAAATCAGCTCGTCTCCAACAGGTTAAAGCCAAGCTTGAGTTCTTACAGCCAAAATAATTTTAGACAAATCTCTAAGATATGTCCTCACATTGTTCCATTAACATATATGCCTACACAAGATTATATTCACGTTTCGATAATGATTTCAGAAGAAATGTTGAAAAAATATTGAAACAGTCCGTCAAATTGATACTTGGAGTAGACCGCTATATCGCCACAAGTCACGGCACAACATACATGTACACACACAGATCTGGTGCGAATCACGTGCACATGATATACCCGTAGACTTTCCACGTGGCCGTGTTAATCATGCATGTGCTTGGATGGGCCGTCCAGATACAGAAATTATGCTTATTTTGCTCTTTTCTCAGCAAATGCGCAATTTTCTGTAAATTCCTTTGGTGTGTAGTATTTATTTCCTATGCTTGAGATTCTGGTATGAACAAGAATGTTTTGGTTTATTTCATCATGACTATTATCTTTAAGGGAAATAAAATGATTAAAGTGATTGATGCATTAGGCAGTATACATGTATGTCATGTAATAGTAAGACAGGTAGTAAGGGATGCCCATTTTCAGATTAGAATATGCAATTTGTGACAAATTTTCTGTGAAATACTAGTATATGTGACAAAGGCCATTGGTCAAAACATAAATGTATACTTCCTCTTCCAGTGCTATTAGTAGGCTATAGGTAGGCATACATGTACCTGGATTATAAAGGGGTCAGGACTGAGGTTTCTAAGGGATCAATTTACGGTGTAGAGTTTGTTTACTAGAAACAGGGATTTTCCCACATTATAATGCACAAATTCCCCGCTCCACCAGAGAACACAGTGTGCTCGTATTCAGTGTTTGTTTTTCTTTTAAAAAAAGCGGTAACATTCTAAAACAGAAATAAAAGGATAATACAATGTAATTGACTCTTCAATGTAGTGTTTGTATCTGTGACATGTGCAGTTATTGTACAACCCACCAGGCTATAGAAAATCAAAATTATTTCTGATCCATCCTGTCAACTACTGGCCTTTGATGGTATTAGAATAATTCAAGCCCTGTTTTCACTAGGTCATTATACCTTTCTGGATCTCAGTAGTACGTGTAGGCCCTGCTGCGAAACCTGAAACATTCGCGGCATGAAACTTTTGTGAATTGGAGCCAACGGCCCTTTTCACGATGTCCATGAAACTTTTGTTAGTTGGCTATCAGTAAACTTGTACTGTATTATATACTGGCATGCAATGTTTTGTGGAGACATTATTAAATTTCACAGGATTTTTTCTTTTCTGAATCTTACCTCCTCACAAAATTCGCGAAAGTATCATGCATGCAAAGATATGGGTTTCTCATTATTCCCTATGTTGGAGCCATTTGCGAAAGTATCAAACATGCAAACACTTCTGATTTTACAGTTTTCCCTGATGTGTGTAATTATAATGGAACCATTTTTTTTTTTTTTTATTATCTTTTTGCAGATGTTCATAGATGTTTGTGTAAAGAGAGAGATCCTAGATCTACAGGCAAAGTGCCCCTACAAGGACTGTCCTGAACTTCTTGAACTCAGGGATATTGAGGTAAGCAAGGGGTGCAAATACATGCCCCCCTTTTTTTTCTTTGGACCCCTACACCCCCTCCGTAAAAAAATGAAAACAAACAGAACAAAACAGAAAGTGATAACCATAAAGATATGAACATCACCTGGCATGCAAAACACTGCATAAATCCAAACCAAAAAATTAGTGTAAAAATGCTACCAGGAGATAATCCAGTCAAACATCGTTCTCATCACCACCGCCATCTTCATCATCATCATCCTTATTATTATCACCATCATCCTCATCCTCATTATCATTATCATCACCACCATCATTATCATCATCATCATAATCACCATCACCATCATCAGCGTACTTTGCGTCCTCATCATCCTCATCATCATCATCATTTAGTCATAATCACCATCGCCATAATCATTGTCCTCATATCATCTCCATCATCATCGTCGTCATCATCATCATCATCATCATCATCATCATCATCACCATCTTCCTCATTGTCATCACTAGTATCATCATCATCATCATCATCATCATCATCCTCATGATCATCACTGTCATCATCATGACCATATCATCATAATCACCATCATCCTCATTATCATCATCATCATCATCATCATCATCATCATCAGCGCCCTTGCCTCCTTATTATGAGGATGAAGATTATGATGATCATCATCATCCTTATCATCATCATCATCCTCATTTTGATCATCCTCACAAATTATTATCAGCACCTTCACCATCATTTTCTTCATCATCAGTGTCATCACGCTCATTTTTCATTCTGCTTTTCATCCTTTCGTCATCTTCTCCTTCCATTTTGGCTTCATTTCCTTCATCGTCTTATAATTGTACTGCCTCTCGATCTGTAATTAAATTTCACTTTGTTCTGTTGATTATCAGATCCATAAGGAGACGTGTTCTTACAGGACAGAGCCGTGCCCTAACCAATGCGGTGCTGCCATGAGAAGAAGATCTATTGATAGGCATTTGGAGAAGGAGTGTCCAAAGAGACTGGTGGAATGCCACTTCTGCAGGGGTCCTCTGTGCTTCAACCAACAAGAGGTAAAGTTGTAAATATGGCAAAGAGGTGGTCAGAATGGTGGTCCTTTTATTTTCAACTACAACGTATGTCCATGGTGTTCATCTTGAAGTGGTATGACACACTCTTTAATGGCACGCAAGCGAGCGAGTCATCACAAAAATTTCCACTTTGCAATATAAGGCAATTTGTAACACTGAAAACATCACAAAAATTGTGATTTTCCCCACTTAGTCCAAACTTAAGTTGAAATATCTGTTACTAAAATTTTGACTTGTGTAAAATTCACACTGTAAACTGAACCCTTCAGTCTAACACAGATCCCCATCACGACCATGAACCTATTAAATCCTTCTTGTTCATCTTAGATCGAATTAAAGCCGTGAGCAACTCTTGCCAGAGAAAACGTCAATTTATTCTTGTATCAAATAGATAGGACAGTTCCCCCTTAAATGGTTGTTGTTCTTCATTCATGTAAAATTTGGGCCCTGTGTACATTGCAATAGGGTCCATGACAATTACTCTTGGGACAAATGTTCCATTGTTATTCTTAATCCTCAACACCGATTGACTGACTAACTTCAGCCCTGAACTGTTACATATCTCAACTCTGAAACATCTTAATGAAATTAAGGGTAGAGCGATTATTATCGGAGCTATTTTCAGCCCTCAAGTTTAAATGTCATGAAGGTCTATTGTGTTGATAATATGAAATCTCTCATTGTTTTTGCTGACGTTGAATAACAGAGACATCAGGCAGAGTGCCCAAAGCGACCAATCAGCTGCGAGTACTGTCACAAGGAAGTTCTATCTGATCTGTTATACTCCCATCATCAGCATGACTGCAGAGAGATACCCGTAGCTTGCCAATTTGCAACATTCGGATGTACAGAGAGGGTGAGATATTTGCAAATAAACAGATATTAGTATAGATATCAAATCAATTATTTCAATTTTGGTTGTATAAACATTTAAAACCAAATGACTGAGGACTAAGAGTACCACATTTACAATATACAAGTATACGAGCAAAAGACAGACAAACAAAAAAGAATTAAACTGAATGTACAAACCGTAAAATGCCATTTGGTCTAAACCCACTCGCACTATTAAATGCCTGTTTGGTTTTATCCCACATGGTCTAATTCCATTTCGCTTGCAACCAGTTCATGTACATGTAATTGCCTTGTGGTCTAATGTCCATTTTGTCTAATGTTCACTTATATATGTTGTTAAACTAAATATAATTGATATGCCATTCATGTTGTTAAAACGAAAGCATGTTATTAAACCAAAAATATACTATTAGGAAAACAGTGAAACCTACTATTATTTAGCTAAGTACTTTTCATAATACATTCATTTTATATGTGCTTTTGCTTAATTTGTATTCCATGCTGTTATTTTACGTTGGAAATTTCGTCATATTTGTTATTGTATTTCATGTCGCCCTGTACATTGTTTAATAAACACGTAACCTGGGCTTTATGTACTCCCATTTTTGATCAGTAAATGGTGATTTATAAAAATAAAAAAAATATTACTCAATAATCCCTGTAACATGCTGATAGTAGACCAAATATTTGTTTGGAAATGAGACATGTGGTATTAGACAATCAGAGCATTGGACCAATTGCTGTTAGACCAAGTGGATATAAAACGTTCAAACTGCAAATAAAGGATGACTGTCTAATAATTAAGGTAGAAGATATATTGCTATTTTAAAATTTTGCATCGGGGGGTTTTGAGGCTTAAGAACAAAACTATTCCAGTGCATTACAAATAAATTTTCAATATTGATCTTTGTGGGGGTTTTTTTTTTTTTTGCAGCTTCCCAAAGAACACATGGCATTACATGTCTCCGAGTCTATGGCAGTCCATCTCCAGATCATGGCCTCCTACCTAAAGAACCAGCAGCAACTTCAACACTTTGAAAGAACAACCAGTTACCCAGGGACTACCAGCTGGAGAACGGGGGTGCCCTACGACAGTCGGAGTGAATTCGCGACAGCTGCGGGTAAGATCGACGTCCATGAACACGGAGCGAGGAAGCTCGACCCTGAGCAACTAGGTAGAACTCAAATGGGGGCGTCCTTGGTAACATCCCCTGCTCCAGTAAACAGCTTTGGGACGATGTCTTCAGGTGTCTTTGAGCAAGTTGATCAGGTCAGGGCCTTGAGGGCTACTGTCAAAGAACTCCAGGAGAAACAAGTTTGGATGAGACAAAAGGTGATTGAACTCGAGAGCAAGGCCGAGTGCAAGGATATGGAGATCGCCACGCTACGAAGCGAGGTGGATCGCTTAGAGAAAGAGTCCAAAGAACTACGGGAGCATGTCGCAAATGGCGTCTTCGTGTGGCGGTTGTTCAAGTATGCCGAGTTAAGGTCGTCAGCGGAACGAGGAGAAGCAATGGTTAGGCATAGCGATGGATTCTACACCAGTTCATGCGGGTATCGATTATGTATCCGAGTGAATATAAGCAAGTCGGAGACGCGGGGAATCATGTATATTTCGCTTTTTGTGCACTTCATGCAAGGGAAGTACGATAGCTTTTTAGAATGGCCTTTTAGAGGGTCGATAACTCTATCCTTGATTGACCAGAACGATGACCCCGAGTTGAAACGGAAGAATATCAGCGAGGTGTTGGTAGCCAAGAGCAACCTGGATGCTTTCAAGAGACCAAGAACTGCTCGTAATCACAAAGGATTTGGCTACATGGAGTTTGCTTCTGTGGATTCCCTAGAGAAGGAAGGTCTCTTCATCAAAGACAATGCAATCCTTATCAAGGTGGAAGTGCAGCCACAGTCAAACTAGACTTCAAAAGCATTCATCTTTTGATCAGATAAGGATAATGTTTTACTTGAAGTACGTGTACAATGCCATCATTGTCAATTTTGAAGTGCACCCACAATTAAATTGTTTCAACCGTAGTTATTCAGTGAGTATCAAAAAAAGGGTAATCCATTTTTAGATGGATCACATTCCAAACTCTCTATTTTGGCTATTCATATGTGACTTATAATTAAATAAAACTCATCATAACTTTTGTCTTACGAAAGCAAATTATACAGAATAAAGTGCATCAGCAAGAAAATTATTTGGCTTTAATATGGTAACACATACACATATTATTTGAAAGGATTTCACACCTAAATTATTTTTTCTCCGACTGCACCATTTTTTTGACACAGACTGTAGTTTACCCCCATTGTAACAAGCATGGATACAAACCAGATGCAATTAGGAATACGCATCTAGATAGAATTTTGTTTGGTGTAAAATACATACATGTTATCGTATTACATGAACTTCCTTCACTGGATATAACTTAATTACTTTCCGACTATTAACAAACATTTTCTGAATAAGTATCTGTTTAACTGCACAAATGTATTCTTACCATTATATTACTGTCACTTTAGCCTATATCTACCCATCAGATCAATGTATTAAACTATGTTAACATATTTGAATTCAAATATATTCTTACACGATTCCAACAATATTTTATCAAGTGCTAACAGATAAATGTAGGCCTACTTGCTGTCAATTGCGGGGGAGCCTAAACACGTTTCTTGTAGAGATGACAGAGGGGGAGGGGGGGGGTGGAAGGGAGCCATCTCTCGAGGAATTTGAAAGAAATAAACACAACATCAAAAGTAAGTTCCCCCCTTAAAAAAACCCTACAAATTTTCCAGTGTGATGAATAATTCAAGTTGAAACCATGCATAGAATATAGCTGGGGTTATTAGGAAGCAGATTCTCAAAAATTAGTGACATCTGTGACTTAATGGCTGAATGAGCACAACATGAACACAAAATGACGCTTTTGACTGCAAAATCTGTGCTGAAGATGGCATTCCATTGTTCTTCCAACAGGTCAGCAAGGTTGGTGGTAGCATTAATGCGTGCACAGATTTGCAGTTTTTGAAAAACATAATTTTTTATTAATGTCGTGCTCATTCAGCTGTTAAGTCACGGATGTCACTAATTTTCGAGAAACCGCTTCTTAACAACCCTAGCTATATCCCATGCTTGGTTTCAATTTGAATAATCTCTTATACTGGAAGATTTGATGGGGTTCTTTAGCCCTGGGGAACTTACTTTTGATGTGTTTATAACAGAAATTGGAAAAAAAAACAAATTTTTCGCCCAAGATTCCTGTTTTTGGGGGCCATCTCCTCTTCTGTTACTCTCTCCCCCATGTTCTGCAGAAAGTTTACAACATCATTTTTTTCCAAAGAAAGTTCAGATTCATTTTAACTGTCATGCTCAGGAGCGGATCCAGCCCAACGTCACACAATTGAAAGTATCAGCTCAGGCCCAAACATAATAGAGCTGCTATTGTCCCCAGGCAATTAGGCATGCACAATCTATTGAAATTGGGAAGCCTGGATCCGTGCCTGATGCTATCATGCTGTTGATAAACTTTCAAGTAAATTTGAGCAAAGTATCGACCATTAAAACATTCTTTACCATTATGTCTGTGGATATTTTAAAATATGTTAAATGAAGAAGGCTTTTAATGATGAAGCGGATTTGGGGGATGGGGGTTGGCCCATTGTGAAAAACAAAAATGCAGTTTTCTGCAATTAGGTATGAAGTAATATGTTCAAAATACAGTTACTCGTAACAAACGCACTACATACACATGTATAAATAAAGCAGAATAGACAGGCAGTCTGTGTGGTACACTCTCCCTGTCTTTCCACACACAAAAAAATAAAAATTAAAATGGAGAACCTTTGAATTGAGAAAGCATTCTATAAAATCTGAAAGAGAATTTTTTTTCTCTCAAATTATGTATGCTATAGGGGAAGATTATCAGTCTATTCGGAAGAAGTGATATTGTTTGAATGAGACTTTTTTACTGTATGCATATTGCAAATATCTAATAGTGTAATGTAATGCATATTGCAAATTTGTAAAGCTATGGTACATGTATATGGCCTTTTCTGCCAGAAATATTTAATGGAGTATTGTTAATTGATTTTGAGTATGCTTGAATTTCATATTAAATGTAATTTACCTTTATGGAATAGTTCTGGATTTTGAGTGAAGGTATAGATTGTTATAAACACAAGACAAAAATAATTTCCTTCAAAATCAATGGATAAAATATTTTCAATTAGGAGTTTAAAGGTAGTGTCATCCTTTCGCAGGCAAAAATATTAAATTTCTAGTTTTTGAGAGGATATAGTAGTATACCAATGACTTTATCTTCCCACAACATGATTAAGCTCAAATGTGTTTGTTTGTCATTATATTGCGATTATCAAAATTCATTCATATTTTTCGAACCTCGAAAAATATACCGTACGGTGCGAACCGCTGACCGTTAGCGCAGAGAATAATGCACGCTGATGCGCCGTGTGTATATTGCTGTGTGTGGTCCGTGCTGCACGCGCTGTAATATCAACAATGTTGATGGAGAGCTGGTCAAGATTGGTAGTCAGAGTTTTGTTTGATATTACTGATCTAGGCAACATATGACAGTAAGATTGAATAGACAGTATAGGTTGATCATATTCTAAAGTTATGCCAAGTTGCATTAGTTTTCACAATTTGTGAAAAAGGATGACACTACCTTTAATAAGCAAAATATATTTTGGGTGTAGGTAATCTTGCCAGCTGAATGCATTTCAGCAAAAGATTATGAAGAGCCATCATTTTATGATTAATATATTCAAAATCATAGACAAATATGACCAAAATATGTTGCTGAGATAATTTTCAGTCTACAAGAATTTCTTCAATATTTTTTCTCATAATTTCATACTTTTTTTAATTTTCAATTTTGTGTTTATACAACTGTGAATTAATGATTTTTTTTTTTTTTTTTTTTTTTTGCATATGTCAAAAACACCCTTCTAAAATACAATGCAATAGTTATTCACTCAAATGGTACATTATAGCTGGTAAATTTACCTACAAGCATGTATAATTAGATTTTTTTTTTTCAATTCCACCTGGTTTAAAATGAAGAATGATTGTTGTTTTATTTAGGGGGAACTTCCTTTTTCTGTTGTGTCTAGACAGTTTACTATAGTTTTGATGTACAAATAACTCAGCGCATCATAAAAATTAAAGTGTATACTAAAATGTGATCTAACAGCCATAGCCTTTAAAAAGATCTTAAGGGCAATTCCATGCGTGTTGTTTTTGTATCTTTGTATTTTTGTGTCCCATACGATGCAATACTATTTTTCATTTCAATTGTAAAGGATGTGTAATCGAGTCAAGATAAGTCTTGGTTCTTGTGCCCCTTCTGGTACTACTTGAGGATCACCATCAATCAAGAAAATATTATTCTATTTTCATGCCAAAAAGATTTAAAATATTAAAATGTCCCGTTCAACACAGCATGGAATCGCTCTTCAACTTGACTATACAGTCCACACCCGTTATAATGGGATGCTCTGAACCAGGTCAATTACCTCATAACAAAAACTTGTAAAACTGAGCACATGGGCACATAGACACATGTGCGCATGCTCGAAATCAGGACTGGAAGACCTACCTCGTCATAATATTGTATCTGTGCTCATTATAATGGGAGTAGACTGTATTTAATTTGAAGATGGTTTTATAGAGGGAGTCAAGGTCTTGTGGATTCTAGGACAAGTACCCCCCCCCCCACAAATCCCTACACTAACCTTAACCTTATTTATGTGGGTAGTTGTCATGTGGGTAATTGTCCTGGGTAGTTGTCTAGGGGTCGTTGTCTAGGGGGAGTTGTCCGGGGGGGGGGGGGGGGGCACGTGTCTAGGGGGTACTTGTACATGGGGTAGTTGTCCAGATAATAGTTGTTCGGGGGTAATTGTCCATGGGGTAATTGTCTGGATATAGTTGTCATGGGGTAATTGTCCAGGGGGTAGTTGTCCTGGGTTCATCTATGGCATAGAGCCCCTTTTTCAATGGGTGTAGAGCTAAAGTTTACCGGCCTTGTGTACCGGGGCCTGTGTTATGAACTGTTATATCAGTCAGTGAGATTATATGTCATGTAAAAAGGTAAAAACTTTAATGTGCACATTTTCTTGAAGTCAGAAGAGCAATTATGATATCATTTGATAATGATATAAATATTTTTTTCTCTCTGTGGACAAGATGATTTTATTTTAATGTTCCATAACATACCAATATTTTCTTTTATATATTTTGATTCTTGTCATTTGTTTTTCCAGATGAATTGTGATTCTACATATTTGTAAAGATTAATGAAAATAGCAAAAGAAGAAAAAGAGGGCAGAAATAAATTATATTTAATATAATTTATCATGAATAACTTTGTGACTTTGATGTGTTAAATCAAGGGGTAACAACCCCCTTGTTAAATTATTGTCAGTGGTTTCCTCATGTAGGTAATTGGGGAGGGCGGGGGAGCTAGAGAGGAGGGGGAGAGATGGGGTAGGGGGCATTGTTGCCAGAGCAAATTTCATGGAATCATAAAGAACAGATCTAGATCAGGGAATTGTAACAAGGGTGAGAGAAAGTGTGATTGATACAGAGAGTAAATATGGGTTTATAAATCGGGGGCTTTCTTGAAAGTGCAGAGGGTGAGCCAAGGGGGGGGGGGCTGAATAAGCTATAAATCACAAATCTATGGTCATTTTCGTGTTTTTGTACAGGTTTGCTGGAAAAATGAGGGGGCTGCAGCCCGCCACCCCCCCCCCCCCCCTTGATCCCACAGCCTACGTGGCTCTGCGCCCTACAAAGAACGCACAGGGAATTGTAACAAGGTACAATGCCCTATACTTAGAGAGAAATTGTGATTGATATTGATAAAGAGAGAGAGAGAGGGGATATTATAAGACAGTCATATGAGTATAACATCAAAGGTTTATATAGGCAGGGGAGATACCAGCCCTCTGTTATAGGTTTACAAAGCAGGGAAAATTTTGGTACCTTGCCACTACTTCCAATGCCATTTCGTCCAATAGCCATGTCGTCTAATGCCAATCGGTCCTATGACATTTGGTCCAAAAGCCATTTAGTCCAATAGCCATTTGGTCCAATAGCCATTTGGTCCAAAAGCCATTTGGTCCAATAGCCATTTGGTCCAAGAGCCATTTGGTCCAATAGCCATTTGGTCCAAGATCCACTTGGTCCAATGTCCATTTGGTCCAATGACCATTGGACCCAGTGCTATTGGACCAAACGGCTATTGGACCAAATGGCTATTGGACCAAATGGTATTGGACCGATTGGCATTAGACAACATGGCTATTGGACCAAATGGCATTGGACGTAGTGCATGGGCATAAACCAAAATTTTATGTTCAGAAGAGACCAAGCAATCAAAGTGGAAAAGTGAATGATAGGCAAATTGGCTGACAAACACTGCATGCTAATTTAACAGAAGCTAGAAAGAATGTAGTCTGAAGAATTTTTTCAAAATTCCAAATGCCTCAAATATGAAAATTAAAAACTCGAAGACGCAGACTAATTTCCCTGATGACGTCATATTGTGACAGATGACAAAATGGCTTCAACAGGAGAACTTACGCTCGACAGAGGTAATAACGATATTTCATACAAAATTATTCATATTTCCTGTATTTCGTCATAATTTAAGGAATGAGGGGTTGCTAATAATACTTTGATATATACTGATCGTATTATAAGTCAAATTTTGATGTGTTGAATTGTAGAAGTGTGGAAGAAATGAGTGTTTTTACGCGCTGTTCAGTATGCTTTTTACGCCCATCTTCATTCGTTTATGCGGCTCACTGTTGTTTACAGGAAGGAGGGTCCCCTTTTGCACGTTCATGGACGGGCTGAGGCCGGGTGGCCGGAGCTTGGGCATGGCTTGGTGGTGTGTCTGTGATAGGCGGCGCGGTGCATGATTGATCGGGTGACGAGGGGCAGGGAACAAGAATAAAAATCTTTGTCCAAAACACAGTCGATCATCATGATCGATGAATCAAGAACATGATAAGGAAAGGATTTAAAATTCCTGCATTCTGTTGATTGTTGTTCGTGCAATGGCAATGCCATTATTATTTGGCTATTTGTTGGCAATGCAATTTGGGGGATTCACGATACGGTGCGCCACCTATCGGTTGCAGCGGACAGGCCAATTTATAACTTTGAGGTCGACATCGAAGGCGCAGCGTGTAATGTGACTGTATGTGTGTGTTTACCTCTGCCTGTCAAAAGTGGCGGACCCAGCTGTTTCTCGGCGAATGCGGGTCGACCGTCGACGAACTGACTGATCGAGGCACACCGGTCAGTGCAGATAATAATCGCATTCTATAATTATTATTTCATTAAATGCAAATATGCAGCGCAGCGCGAACCACGCAGAGATTAATTTCTATGTCGACTTTTTCCCATGAGACATTGCAAATTTCGGCCTGTCTGCTGCAATCAATAGGTGGTGCACCGTATTGTGAATCCACCGAATTGCAACTGCAAAAAAAAGCATGAGAGGAAAGCAGTGACTAAAAGTATTAAGACAGTGCAACTGCAAATTCAAATTGAGGCAATATGGGGGAAAATGTTGGCTGTTCGAGTAGGGAATGAAGATTAGGCATTTTTAAAATTTTGTTTGTTGCAATGTTAGATCAAGCCAGGACCTCGAAAAGTCCATGCTCAATCTAAACTTCTTGCATCAGCCATCGGCATTATTCGCAGTTTGATGGTCGGCTATTTTCACTATTGTATTAGCGCTGAAGGTTGTGTAATTGCGCACGTCAATCCCCATTTTAAAAATGCCTCACCAGGTGCTTGTTGTTGAAAAAATACACTTTATTTGAAAAAAAAAGTGTGGTTTAACCAATTTCACCTCATTTCTTTTTCAATGATATTTGTCATAAAATAACCATCAAAAGGTTTATTAAACTTTGCACATTTGTTTTTTGTTTTTTTTCCTAGGCCTAGTTGTTTTTTCAACAGCTATATCAGCATATATGGTACTTTTTTATCACAAAGTTCAGAGTCACTCTCGAGTCTGGTCTAGATCTATTAATTCCATGATTTTTTCAAGAAATTGCATGTGGTACGTATGACGAGGTAATTTTGAAAATACAGCCGAAATACAGTTGGAAGAGATAGATGTATCTTTGCAAATTTTTAAAATGAAATGGGCCATGTTCATTTTGCTATCGTCTACCATTGTTGTGCCTTATGGCAATTTTTTTTTTTTTTTTTTTTTTTTTTTTCTGAAAAAAAAAATGATATTGAAAATAAAGAACACTTTCAAGAAGGCTTCCCTCAAAATTTTGTATTAAGTACCTTTAAAAGCATCTAAATTGTAACACATATAACATAAAATGTAAGTTATTAAAGGGGAAGTTCACCCTGGGTTTAAATTGGTTTTAGAAAATGCAGAAAAATAAAAGAAAAATATGAGTGAAAGTTTGGAGAAAATAGACTAACAAATAATGAAGTTATGAATATTTAAAGTTTTGATTCTGTGACGTCGCGTGCGAGCAGTTCTCCTATGTGTTATGTAGGGTAAATTCCATTAAGTGTCATTTTTTTTTTTCAAAAGAAACTGAATTATGTCATCTGTGCAGTCGATATATCATCAAACATTATGTTCATATACATGCCTCTATCAAATTGACCCATTCCTTTATCAAGAACCATGAAAAAAGACAGATTTATGGAATTTACATACACAACACATGGGAGAGCTGCTCGCACGTGACGTCACAGTATCAAAACTTTACATATTCATAACTTCGCTATTTTTTGGTTGATTTTTTTTTTTAACTTTTACTAATATTTTTCTTTTATTTTTCTGCATTTTTTAAAACCAATACAATTCCAGGGTGAACTTCCCCTTTAAGAATTGAATCCAACATTCACACCAACATCTGGTGTGTCTAGTGCCACTAATTAATTACTGGGTATACATTTTTATTAGACAATTATCATGTGGAGTACATGTATTTGTGTATTATAAGTGCATGTATGGACTTTGAAATGTTTCTATTTAAATAAATTTGTATTTCCTTTTCTTTCTTTTTTTTCTTCCAATATTAGATGTCAACCGTGCAGTTCAGTTGCTGCAAAATCTACAACAGCGTGAGTATTTTCTTTGATAACATTTCTTTATCTAAAGGAAAGCATAAAAGATGTATGTAATAAGTACAATATAGTGAAATGTTGGGAGGGAATTTTGAAGAAAAATTATATTCAGCTAATTTGTAAGTAGTAATCTTTATGAATTTTCGAAAGCACAAATTGTAAATGGGAATTTGAAATCCAAATCTATTTGAACATGTGAACAATCAATGATGCTACATTATGTAATTGTACATCGAGTGCCCATTTCATGTTTTGAATGTAATAAGGTATGTGGAGTAGTTTTAGTAAAATACAATGTAAGCATGGTATATTTTTGTTGTTCTTCTGATATAGTTAAGTGAGCTTTCATTTATATCATGACGGGTTTTAAGTTAAATATGCTTCAATTTTTTATAACTCTTTAAACAAATCATTGTAAAATACATTCAGAAAATATAAATTGTATTAGTGTGATCATGTGAGTCTACCGACTCATTGATCTGTATACAGAGCCTGGACTCCCAACACAGAAGTTAATTGCCTTACAAGCAGTCTTGTGTGATTTCTTCAATGCTAATTTAGACTTTTGTAATAATAATAGAAATTGTCTCGGAACTAAAATGTCCTATTTGTAACACACAGTCAATGAGAGACCTGCTGTGTATGCATTTTACAGGCATGATTTTTCTCCGCGGATCCGCGGATTTCCGCCGATTTTGAAATTCTTTAAAAAAAAAAAAAAAAAAAAAAAAAATTAATTTAAATTTTTTTTTTTTTTTTTTTTTACATTTACATTTACATGGCGGAAGTGTTTTCGGCGGTGTTTTCATTGTGTATTCTGGGAATATTTTCCGCTCTCACTGTGTGGAGACTTGGAACACAAGATTGATTTAACGAAGTTGTAGCCAAAGAAATGAATTTTCTATATCTAAAATTGAAAAAATTTTACCCACCCCCAGGAAGTTCGGTCGCTACGCTCCCTTACTGGTAGCAATTTTCCTCTTTTTTCAAAATTTTGTCTGTCTCATGCCTAATTTTATGATTCCATAAAATTTGCTCCCGTTACAGTTGCTCCACTGTAACACTGAGATGCCGTAAACGTATATTTTGAATGACAGCGCTGTAAAAAAAAACAACAAACAAACAAATTATATAAAAGGCATTCCATAATTAGCTGGAAGTTAAAGTATCAGTGTCATCATGTGATCTGTACACCAACTCAATGAACTGTATTTGATCTGTATACAGAGCCTGGACTCCCAACACAGAAGCTGATCGCTTTACAAGCAATCTTAGAAAGTGATTTCTTCAATGCCGTCAGGGAAGTGTATGAACATGTGCATGAGACTGTAGACATACAAGGGGATCCAGAAGTCAGAGCCAATGCTACAGCCAAGGTAATACTTTATTTTTATGCCTCCGCCATGGAAGGTGGTGCCATAGGCATCATGTTTTTGGGTTGTCTGTCTGTCCGTCGTCGGTCCTGTTTGCTTGTTATTAGGATATCTCAAGAACCAACTTCAAACTTGGGGATAGTAAAAAGGTCATCTGATTAGATTTTTTAGTATGTAGGTCAACGTTCAAGGGTCACAGAGGTCAAATTGTGACATTCCAAGTATTCAGTTACAAATGTAGTTATCGCCATATGAAGACGATCTTATTAGATTTTGGAGTGTGCAGGTCAAACATTTAGGAGGGACTATGATCTAATAAGGTTTGGGGTCACAAGGTCAAAGGTCAAGGTCAAAGATGTCTTTGTTTAAAGGAAAATGAATAGATGAATCTGCCATATATTTCTGATCTGGCAATGGTGGAGCCATATTTCGACTGTGCGCAGTTGAGGATTCATCTTGTTTCTGATGTGAATGGAGTTACATATGATATAGATATATTGACTGCTATGAGAGGCATAGTGGTTTTATAGGCTCAAGGGGACCTCCTATTAAAAACCTTTTATGACCCGAGGCGTAGCCTAGCGGTCATGTGTAGCAGGTTGGGAGGTCCCTGAGATCCTATAAAACCACTATGACTCGAATATTAAAAGCAGTCAATATATCGTCTGTTGAGAGCCAGAAGGGTGTTGAATTGCATCTTAAAGGTGTTCCGTTGAGAACCAGAAGGGTGCTATTGCTGTACAAAGTCAATGATTCTTTCGCCCTTCTGGTTCTCAACGGAACATCTTTGATCTGTAATAGCGCCCTTCTGGTTCTCAGCCAACAATATCTTTTATATGCCGAAAAACCAGGAGACCTAAAAAATAATCTATATGGTCTAATTTAGACCTAACTAAGTTAGGCCCAACTTAGATCTAACGTTATCTAGTAGACTGTAAGTAAAGTCATGAAGACAGTAAGCTGGCCTGCAGGCTCCCGGGCCGCGCCCCGCAACAACATACATGCCACACAAAACTCAACAGTCAGTTGTTGCTAACCGGAGACAATACCGGTACGGTATTCTATTTACCGATTAATGCAGATTTGCTGTTCTTGCTTTCAAAATAGAAGAAGATTGGCCTCAGACGTCTTGTTTAAATACAGTTTTTAATGAACACGGGTATATCGGGCTGCACTTAACGCTCATCTGAAAATCAGGGATCCATTCTATCAACAGTTTATGACGAAAGAATTTGTCTGCACTGTGTGTCCGTCACGTACGTGCACGCGCCATAGGCTAACGTCAGCTAAATGAACGCCGCCATATTCGCCCGCGCGCCATCCGCACTCTCAACCCGGCTCGCGCTCGCCATTGAATGTACACTAATTAGCGTTGATAAAAACCTCCTTCTCATCTTTTCAAAAGTTTTCATGAATTAGCAACTAATGTTTTTCCGTTTATCGAATACCAAGTTATTGTTCCACAATTCTGACTATGTCCGAACATTTTTTATTTAATCATAAATTTAGTCCAAACTCGGGTCACTTTTTGTTGTTTGTGTAGGCCCATGTATAGTGGTGCGCGTATTGAATAAAAAAATAACGGTCATATTCATACTTATAGACCTATCCCGCCAATGAAATCTGGTTAAACTTTGTGAAAATTATATGAAATGCTTGGAATTTCCTATCTAGATAAATTTTAGAGACAAGAACAATTTAATCTTACAGAGTTATAGGTTATTACTATCGAGCGCCCACGAGCCGAGTGCCCACGAGCCGAGTATTTTCCCATGAGACCGCCGATTTCTCATATTGTTTGCAATATACTGCTCGGCCTCTAGGACCCTCAGGCCTCGCGGGCCCTCGGCCTCAAGGCACTCAGCCTTGTGGGAAGACCCCAAAGCCAACAGAAGCAAGCTAATTAATAGAAATTCAATAGAACTAATAAATAAAAATTATGGAAAACCAACAAAAAGTGATAGAAACTAATAGAACCATTAGACACCCTGGGAAAAGAAAAATAGAAAAACCCCAATAGAAATTGTATATGGGACAGCCTGAAACGTAATAGGCCTAGAGACCAATAGAGTCTGCATGGTCTTGTGTTGGTTTATGGGTTCCAACAGCCGTGGAACCAATAGAGACCATCCGACTTATTTGGTTTACGGGTCCATACAAAGGCCAGAAAACCAATTGTATGGACCATAGAGGTTGATGCCAGACACCACAGAACTCTTGCTATTCTATGGAAGCCTATTGGTCTCTGTGGGTCCATTAGGATTCTGATATTCCCATTGTATTGGTCTTTCTATTGAATAACAATTGACATTCTGATGGTCCATTAGAAACCATAGAATCATCAGACACCATTAGAAAACCAATAGAATTTTCTGTTGGTTTCTAATGGAGCCTATTGTAATTTCGACCTGGTATAGGGAGACGGGATGAAGTTACAAAATCACATTTTGGGCCAGATATTTCTAAAGAAGAACTCACGCACTCCATTTGGGTTGTAGTTAGCTAATAGGTTGCTAAAACCTGAGGCGTCTAAACTTGAAAACATGTAAACACTAATTAACTACAGATTAATTAATGAAGACATTTTTTTGGTAACAACCTTACCCCGTATACGGTCGGTAAGTGTGTTACACCATAACGCGGGTAAATTGTTACAATATGGTAACATACATGACATACGGGGTAATTGGCAATGTGTAAATCTCTATTTATACCATACTTTTGTTTCAACTTTCCAGTTTCTTGCATTCGTTAACTGTATATCAAGTATAGAGCCTCTAGAATAGACAAAAAGTAATAATAGAAACATAAAAAATATTAACACTGAAAATTTGAGACAAAATTAATTTACATAATTAATGTAATGTATATTGGGGTAGTTGTTACATCGGACATGGGTGATTTTACACACAAATTCAACTGTTAGCACAGCCATAGGCAGAATTACAGGCACGGCTCGCCATAGTTATGACATACATGTACTAGGGTAGATGTAGGGAATACGGACAGTAGGGAATATCGGACGGTCACCACATGTCAGCCCTACTGCAGCAGAAGATCAACTGAGTTGAATACCGGCATCTATTGGTCAGGTTATCTGTCGTGGCGAAGGTTGAATGCTGTATTCGACAACAACAAGTAGAAAATCTCCGAGAACACTACCACATCTTGTTCAAGGTAGGAAAATTTGCAGCCTGAAAAATGGCCTGATGTAAAAATTGACATTTTAGGAGAATGTGATGGTATAAAAATAAGATTGGGGCATGACCTCTATTTCATGCATGTATGGACATGTGGAGGGTGGGCAAACGTGTATGGAGTGTTTGCACTGACAAAGCCTGCTGTTATTGGGAATTGCAGTGTGTGTGGGAAAAGTCTAGTCAGTTCATTTTTTGTGTAGGGAAATTACCGGACACCCACGTGGACGGTTGTTGTTTACTTCCGGGTGAGTTGCTAAGCATGTAGATCAAAAGTAAGTTGCATATATAATGTATTATATTTATTTATTAATAATATTGTTTGACAATTTTTCAAATGTTCTATTTCTTTATTAATTTGTGTATGTCAGATCTACATGAGATATAAAAGTTATCGTGAGTGTTTGAATTTTGTAGTAAAAATGCATATAATCTTCTAAAAATGATAATGTTTTATAAAAAAAATCAATACAAACATGTTAAGTGTGATGGTTTACATTCCAATCAGTGCTTCAGACAGAATCTATACACAAAAAAAGGCGTAAAAAACATTACTGTCGGTATTTCCTACACTGTAGGAATGCCGGACAATTACGATGACGTCATTATTTGCATATAACTGCTCTCAACAAATATTTATTACCTCATTTTGTTTTTGGAAAAATAAAAGTTGAATTATGTAGCTATAGCAATGGAATCTTTTTCTTTTGTGATTTCATTGTTTCAATGTTGCTAATTAAGCAAATGAGCTTAGTGTGGCCGGTATTCCCTACATTACCCTATATTTACAATACCAGGACTTCATCTTGTGCCTTCAGTAATAAGAGCTATTTAACAAAATTTCAATTTGTCAAAAATTTACTTTGAACTGTAAAAAAAGTCGTTTTTTTATTTACTTTTTTAATAAAAAACGGAAAAACCTCACGACCGGCAGATCACCACAAACTATGTGGTAGGCTGTATATAAACACAAAACAAAAAAGAAAGTTCCCCCTATTTCGATATCAATAATCTTCTTTTAACAGGAGGAATTTAAACAAATCTAATTGTATGTCCGTGTAGGGAATTTAAATTAGCCACAATTGCGGAGCGAATTTTATGAAAAATTCATCTAGTCAGCTTCAGTGAGCAATGGTTGAATTGTGCAAAAATGTCATTTTTTTTTTTGAAAGTTCACAAGCCTAAAATGGCAACTTCGATCAATGATAACGGACCCATTTTCAGATTTTAAACATACACGTCAGAATGTATGCAAAACTGTTTCCCAATACATGAAACGAAATTTGCGTAAAAATTTTCACGTGCCTTGAAGTGAGCATGCAGCAAAAATTGCCCAAACTGCGATTTTTACTCTTTGCCATGGTTATCATCGATCAAATGTGAGGGATTTCCCGTTTGGAAGTGTATGCAACCAATATTCCATTCATTCACGGTTTGAATGAACCCATTCAATCAACCAAAAAAATAGGCCATTTTTAGAATACGAGAGTCATTTGTAGTAATTTATGCACTAGAAAGCATCTCAATAAACATTTTTTGGGATTTTATTTATATTCTTGGCGCGTGTCAATGATCCTATTGGCATTTTATTCAAATTCATACTTCAGTGAGGCAGTGAACAGGAAAAAGCCCTTTTCTCCACGTATGACTAAATTCAAATTCTTTCTTTTATTTGAATATAACAATTCTTTTTTGTGGAGTACTTTTGATTTTTATTTTCACAAAATCCCGATGTTTCACGCCTCAGTGGGCACAAGATCAAGAAAAACATGCAATGAAAAGAAAGTTTCGGGCTTCGTCATGGTTCAGTGACTTTGTCGAATTACGTAATTTGAAGTCAAGATCATGCGTATTGATCAAGATCATGTTGTGAATCTGTCGTGCCAAAGTTTCGCTGACATAACTCACTGTAAAAATTAACAATAATCACAATGAAATTGGCTGAATTTCATATTGTCAGGTATTGATTATTTTCCTATTCAATTGACTTTATGGACAGAGGTTTAAGGAAAAGCTTTAACAAAAGTCAAATTTGGCATATTTTCAATTGTCAGTTTTGTCCATTTTGACTGTGGATATTTATTGAACTTTGCACATAGCTTAATCAACCGGTCTTAAACTAACATGATCTTTACTCAAATTACCTACTGCATAATTTGTTTAAGCGATATATGTATGGATGATTTATCGAATGACTGCATAAAATCCGTTATGCTGCTAACGTAAAGATTGAATTTCACTGTGACTCAATCGGGAAAATAAATTAAAAATGTATTAATTCAGTTCAATGTCGGTTGTTGATATTCATTTAACCTAACAGGACTGCATGGGGAGGGCCGATAGCCTTCCCCCTCAATTTTTCAAGTCTGCCAACTTTGAGGCAATATCTCCGCGATAGAAAAAAGTATCGAGACGTCTCCAATATTTTTTTTTCGTTGCGGAGTACGTCGAGTACGTTTTTTTTCCGTCGGCGGAGCGTTTGCCGATTACCTTTTTTCCGTCACGGAGGCGTTGGGAGTCGTCTCCGCGACAAACTGTCTTAAAAGATCATAAGAATTATATATATACATCTTCTTATGCTACAAGATACAAAACGTTCTTTAAAGTAGTCCCAAAATTCCGCTCCGCGAAGTGAGATACCACAAATTAGAAAAAAAGTGGAGGGAGTTGATATTGTCATATCAAATTTAGGTGATAGGCGGCTTATTCTTGTTGTGTTGCTTTAATTAAGATGTGTTTAGTAACTTGTTTTTAATGATTCAGTATTGAATAATTAATATAATTTAGTTTAAGACATAGATAAATGAGTTAATTTCATGTAAGCTCTCTAAACATAAGGAAGGAAATAGCGCCCAACAATTATACTTCTTGTGTTAGAAAAAGGGTTTGTGATTTTTAATGGGCTAGTGACTAATCATTCCTTCGTCGATATTTAAATATCTCTTTTCACAATCCATCTCTCCCAATTTTAATCTCTATCTTCTTCCCCCCCCCTTCTCCTCTCTCTTCTCTTCTCTCTCTCTAGTATTCCTCTTTTTTTCTTCGTATATTTATGATTCCTACCTCTACCACATTTTGTATTAAAAAATAAAAAAACCTGTACTTTCTCTTTCAATATCTCTTTTTCCTATTACCCTCTTTCTACTAAGTTCAGTGACGACTAACCCAAGGCAATATTAACATAGTATATTCAATAATCATTGATACTCATTACTTCATCACGTTTTTTTTTTTCTGTAGATGCGAAGAAGGGGCTGTTCTACAACTGGCGTCATTTTATGATGAATTGACCGCCGAGATGATTCATATCTCTCAATTCTCTTTTCTTTTAGTTCTGGCGTTTCTTGTTGGTGTTTTCCACTTCTCTACTCGGCAAACATTTCTAATTCCAGGGTTCGCGGCAATTTCAAGAAAACAAAATTCCCTGATTTTTCCCTGAGAAGTCTCAAAGTCCCTGCGTAATTATTCTTAACCCATTCCAGTTTCGCATGTTTGCTACACCACAAAACCCACCATAGCAGCCATTCAATGGATGTTGTATATGATATGCAACAAATATAACAGAGTATGACTTACTACCATACTCTTCGATTTTGGGCCAATCAAATTCCTTGATTTTCCCCTGATTTTAGGCATTTTTAAATTCAAATTCCTGACTTTTCCCAGACTGGAAAACATTAATAATTTTCCCTGATGATGGCTGGGAAAACCTGAATTCACGTCCCTTTATATAACCATTTTCCTTGGATTGCAATGATGATATTGCCAAACATTTAAAAAAATCCATTGTCCCAACTATATTCATATTTTATACATGATATTTATACTTTATTACTTGCGTCAATCACAGGGAATATTTATACATTTGTTTCGAGAATCTTATACATAATCTTATAAACACTACAATTTCAAACAACATGCACATAACGAAGCATATAAAATGCCACAAAAAGTAGGTTGTTGTAGACTGCACACAAGCGGGATGACATTACTTTAACCTAAGCCCCATGTTGTTGACAGCTTTTTTTTTTTTTTAATTTCTTTGATTTTACCAATGTACAAAGTAAAGAAAGCAATGAAGTTAGATATCCTAAAAGCCACCATGAGGACCTGAGCTGAAGTCCTAACCAAGGGACTCAAAATGAGGACAGGAAGGGCGTTAGCTCAATAATAAAGGAAAGTAATGCCCTTGTACTTGAGTAAACAATATTGAAGTCTAGTGGGCGTCATGTAATATCTGTTACAGTCAATTCCAGATTATAGTGACGGTGCCTAATAACAGCAAAATAGTCTTTACACTGAAACCTGTCTGCACATGTTGAAATTAGAATGGGAGAAATTTCCTCATCTTGTTGAATTGTTTATGTTGAAGACTAGGAATTTTAATTAGGCAAATCCTTTGATTACATTACCTCTAAGGGTGGATAGTCTCATTCGCGGAGATGTCTCCGCGACAGAATAGAAATTTTGTCTCTCCGAAGTGTGATACCACCTTACTTTACAAACATTCTCTATATGACGTCTTGCTTGCGGATTGCTATGCATTATTACAAATACACAATGGTTTCTACAAAAATCGTCATTATGCTTTTCAAAAAGTTTAAATGCTACACAGATAAGGGAATGTTAAAATCACTTCAAAAACTAGCATAAATCTTTGAAAGTCTCTGTCCGAGCATGAGTGCATGGCTGCGCTGTAACAGTATTGATGTATACTCATGATTATGTTACTTCATTTCTTATTTTTTAATGACATGAAACTGTTTTCAGGGTTAATAGGATTAGTAGCTTTCAAAAACAGGCAATTATATCAAGATTAATAAAAATTATATTGTTCTAACAGTTAAAAACAAACTACTGAAAGTTCAGATCAAATGAAGTCATTACTACCTTAAAACATTGTAACAAACAAATGCCCAAGCATACAGCTGAACACCAGTACCCTCTGCGATAACTCACTTAGGCCGCTAGAGACGGGGAACTTTACAACAGGGAAATGGTGTTGGTTTATAAATTTGAGTATGAAAATCCATTGATATCTCGAAGGTAAAGAAAGCAATTAGCTTGCAATTTTGAAGAGATACCAGACTGACCTAAGTGTATAATTATGTTGGCAAAATAAGCAAATCGAAATAAATGTGATTTGGAATATCATTCAATGTTACTGCCCATCCCTTTAAGCCTGAGCAAGCTGGTGCAAAAAGTTTGAACACAAAATTTGAACCTATTAAATTACAGTCATTACTGCCATTGTAATTATACTCGGGTGTCCCAAACAAATTACTTATAAAGTAAAGTTATACTGAATCAAATTAGACATACACACATAACGGATAAGAAAAAAAATCTTTTTGTAATGTGATTGTTTTAACAGAAGTAACTATTGTTAGGAAATCTGTGCAAATAGCCACGAGTTGATTGTAATGTGTGAAAACATCCCTCAAACATAATGCGACGTTATTGATCTAAATATTTGGAATACCTTTGTATGTATTATAACTTGTTTTTTTTTGTTGTATTGTTTAATTGTTGACTTTTTTTCTTGATATAACAAAAACAAAAAAATTGTTTATTTCGGTTGCAAGGGCTTTGTAAAGAATTATTTTTTACTATAACTCATAGTTTGATGAAGTTGACATTATATGAGCAATGTTTACATTGTCTTATAATGATATTGTATCATGTTGAACTTATCCTGCTAGAACTCAGCAGTATTAAAAAGATAGATTAAAATGTATCACATTTTTTTAATCGTTGCAATCATTGGCAACCTTCAAAATTTTGTGACAAATAAAATGGAGGGTTAAAATGATTTCCTTATAATTTCAATTCATCAATCATTCTCTGCATTTCAACAGCTTCTTCCAAAATTCCATCATATACTATAATTCATATATCTACAATATATGCATTCTACGTCCATTCAGAATAATTCAAGCTACCATTATACATATCTCATTACACTCTATTATTCTATACAATGTTTTGCAATTATTTCACATTATAAAAGTTATGAAAATTGCTCGTCATATATCACTGATCCAAAGACTGCTCGTATTGAAGGTTATTTAAACTGGGGGGCATTCATCAAAGGACTTGTCGGACATTTTTATTGACAAATGTTTGCTCTCAGCCAATCAGATGCAAAGCATTTTCAGTAAGCTTATAACAGTTTTGTCGGATAAAACGTCCAACAAAGTACCTTCGATGAAACGCCCCCCTCTGAACACAGGTTACATGTACAGTACCAGCTTGGGCAAAAAATCATAGACACTTCCTATAATCCCCATAAGGTTTTGTCTTAAAAAAATATTCCTACGCTTACATCATGTAGTTTTCTAAAGTCCAACTAATCTGAATACATGTTATGACGTAGAGACTATACATATCTTATAATTACAGAAAAAACTTGCTTCTCTTGCATTTGCTCAGTCGTTTTTTTCCGACTTAATGCGTTTCGGTCTGTTTTGATCCATAGACTCTTATTAATGTATAGACGGACACACTTTCTTTAAAAAGTGTTTAAGGAAAGATACTCTGGTATTTTTAGAACTCTGACAAACCTCGCCGTAGGTTTGGGGCATTTTTCCTTTAAATCTGAAAAATTCAAAAAATTCTTGTACAAAGTGAATGATCAAAATGAAAATACATGTATAATAAACAATGATAACTGACAAATTAAGTAGTAGTTGCCGAATCCTAGTTTAAATGATATCAAGATGATTACAGCTTGCAACTTTACTTGAATTCATTCATTCACCATACTCTGAGCAGGTCCTTTTATTGTAGCCAATTATTATGTGCAATGGTACGGAATTAAAAGATTTTGTTTCCCCTTACCGAATAATTTTTAGTGTACTTTCTATATAATAAAATAATGTTATAATAAGAAACAACACCTATAGCTTACCACATTGCAAGTTTAATTAAATACATACATATGTATTTGGATATTCATGAAACAGGTCTAAATGCTTCTGAAACTGTGCTATTGATATGTTAAAACCAGGGATCTATGCGTCCAGACAGATGACGCCCCACCATTTAAAATTTGAACCAGAAAGTTTCAAAGTTTTTAATGAACAGGGGGAGCATGAAACAAACCCTGAAAATATTTTGTTAGTCAACCTCAGATTATGGAGTCGAGTTTAAAACAATAACAAATATTGTTCCATTACATGTAGTCTCAAATATTCTTAAATAATTAGAATTTATGGTAATCAGCTATTGCTAATATCATGCACACTTTTAAAATCAAACCAGCAGAGAATTGGCATGGTTGACCTTTTGACCTGGCTTGAACCGACTTTACTGAACAAGCAAGCAAGCAGCTCATTGGGAATGTAGGTCAATTCGTAATACATAGCTGGTTAGCTTGTAGAGTAAATGGTGGCTTCACATGTTGAATAAAGGTCCAGTTGTTAGTTTGTTAGCAAGGACATTGCATGAAAATCTGCTTCCATACAACCTGGATGGATGAGAAAAAAAGAGAGGAAGAGACAGAATAATATTGGGTAATTTATTAAGGAAAAAAAGGGAAATAGATTGCATGTAATGAACCAAACAATGGACAAAAACAAACAGACATCATTCTTTTTTGGCAAGTAGGAAAATCATTTTGTTGATGTTTTGAAATGTAACAAACTGTATATGAAATGTTTTATGAGTCACTAAAGGAAACCCTGTGTAAAAAAAAAAAAAAAAAAAAAAAAAAAAAAAAAAAAGTAGAAATGGACTCTCCTAATTTCATTCAATATTGAATTGAGAGATCATTAGAACTCGAAATAATTGCTAAAGCACCATAAAATTTTAAGATTAAAACATCAGCGCCTACAGCAGCTCATCTTGCTCTTTACATACGATGTAACAGCCCATGGGTTACTGTTATTATAAGCCAATATTCGCGATTTTTGGAACTAGTTGGCGAAATTCCGAGAGCAAAAATTTGTGATTTGGTGATGACTTTCATTACTATAAATAGCCTTGTACTGAAGTGAATTTTTTTGCATATGGATAGACTCGTTGAAAAAAAAGTCACTGCGAAAAAATAAAAAACAGATGACCAAATCCCTTATCCAAACACTAACACCCCCCCCCCCCCCCAAAAAAAAAAAAAAAAAAAAAAAAATGCAAAGAACAAATGTTGTGAAATAAATCTTTCCAAGTAATATCAAAACATGCTTGAGGCATGAGCAGATAAATGTTTGATCTCATAAACTATCAACCATCAATTCACTACAGGAAAGTCAATATGATATAAACTATCAAAAAGTATCATAATCAATCTTTACATGGAAGTCAATACAATGAAACTAAAAAACCTCAATTCACTACATGAAAGTAAATATTGATGATCAACAATTCAATCCACTACATAAAAGTCACATATAACATAAACAATCAATCGTTACATGAAGTCAGTATGATAACTATCAGCCATCAAGTTCAACATTGAAATATGAAAAACTACATGCTATCCACCATTAATCACTACATGAAAATCAATATGACAAAAATATCAACCATCAACTTACTACAATACAATATGGGTTAGTGTGTGTTCATTCCCGGTGACATCTGTCCGCACGAGCTGCCCTCTTGCGATCCAAATTTGTTCCATCTCCTCGAGCACCTTGGAGAGTATATCTGGACGACGAGCTTGACTTCTCGAGGCCCGACTCAGAAGGTTCCACGCCTTCTCGTGCTAGCTCGCCCTCTACAGACTGAAAGAGACAGTCCATAGCAAATTATGCAATGGTTTAGTAATCTTTAATAACGAATTGGTTGTCATTCCAGCTGCATTCATATGAACTTAGCGTTTCAATTAGAGTTTCATATGATGCAGTTGACAAGCTGACTCTCTGCACACCAAGCTTGCATGTAAAGAGCATGTGTAAAGTGTTTGCACTACACACACATACGTAGTTTCATTTTCTGTTGATTGTAAATTGCATACTCTTTGTTCCTTTTTCTTTAATTTCCTATTCCCTTCAGCCTTTTGTAGAAATTTATAAATTCTTGTAATGGCTCGGTTTCATCAAGTTTTTATGAGTTTGTAATTTCTTCATATGGGCAATTCCACGGGTTAGTGGACATTGAAACAAAAAGAAGTGTGGCTCTGACTTGATTATTCGATTTATCACCAATCTAATTGCCACAAGATTTTCATAAATGACATAGGTATTCATATTCAATGAAAAAAAATAATTCAATTTTCAATGACTTCTGCTAGATCCAGACACATTAAAATTGCCACGTGTTGGGACTGGGACAACAAATTTCACCTAAATGCAAATTACACAAGAACTCGTTTGAATATATTTCTTCTCACAAATTTCACAAAAAGCAAGGATAAACACATTTCCATATTCAGAAGCCACTTGAGATATCATGCGATTCAAGGGGTGAAAAGACCTTCTGGAAGTTCACTGGACAAAATGTAATGTGAGTAACCGTTACGTGGAGTAACCACTTTATCTGTGCACCCCTAGTAAAAAACCATGTGTCTTTACTTTTTAATGATATACAAAGTTTGTCGCCCCTAATTAGACTTCTTTGAAATGGATATAATCAACTTTCATAAAAGCCTTGTATGAGCGACACTTTTCACTTATGTCGACTTTTCATTTTATGCATGTCCAAATCATGTTTACGTGAAGTAACCAACACTTTTAAAGATTTGCCAGAAGCATAATGAAATTTATCAAGTTTTGTTTTTATACCAAAGGATAGTCAGACTGTGTTACTTGTTGAGATAAAAAGATGTTTGTTCCTATCAATAATAATTGGAGTTACAGCTCCAAGATGAGTCAAGGTGTCTCCAAAATGTAACTGAGAACCGTGGATAGCCCAATCCATTCTCTCAGCTTAACTCAGGTACATAGCATCTAGTAAGGACACCCAGTCTTGACATAAACATTCCCCTCCACAAAAACTTAAACCACGCCATTGAACAGAGAGGAGCTGATCACCCCTTCTTGAGCCCCCATGCGATGGGCAACTCCCCCAGGGATTATCCTAGAGATAAGATTGGGCGAGTTCTGCTCCCTCCCTCCCATCACGTTGAAACCAGCCCTCGTCTGTTTTTGGGAAGTTCAACGACCGCGGTGCGATAGGGCGTGGCCCTCACTGGCGGCAAAGGCTCTGCAACGGTGGCCTGGAAGACACCAAAAAAAGAAAAGAATTTAAAAGATAAACTTTAGCCTATGGTAGTTGCAAAACAAAACTGGCACAGTATGTTTTTAAGACCCAATTGTATCTCACGTAATTTGCTCCAAACAATTATTAAGTGAGGGGTTAACTCTTGATCATTATTTGGGGTAAACCTTACGAATGGAATTTATGATTTGTTCGCTCCATTTAAGAATGGTTAATTGCAGCAATGTTGTAATCTTGACACTTAAAGGTAGTGTTCATCCTTTTTTCACAAATTACGAAAAACTTTGCAACTTTGCATAACTTCAGAATATGATCAACCGTATACTGTCTATTCAATCTTTACTGTCATTACAAGTAGGTTGCCTAGTCAGTAATATGAAACGAAAAATCTGACTACCAATGTCCTGACCAGCTCTCCAATCAACATCGTTGATATTACACGCGTGCAGCACGAACACACTATCAGGCAATATACACATGGCGCATCAGCGTGCATTATTCTCTGCGCTAACGGTCAGCGGTTCGCACCGTAGAGTATATTTTCGATGGTTCGAAAAAATAGGTATGAATTTGATAATGTCGCAAATATAATGACAAACATAACAATTTGAGCTCTTAATCATGTTGTGGAAGATTTAGTCATTGGTATATCTACTATATCCTCTCAAAACTAGAAATTTATATTATTGCAGGCAAAAGGCTCTGACACTACCTTTAAGTAAATTACCAATTCTTTTACTCAAAACACATTTAATATTCAGGGTGGACTTCCTCTTTAAATTTTTGAGAAACCAATGTTATCTGTTTGATCTAAGTTACATGAACTTGAAAGAAAATTCCTTCACTGAAATTAACCTTGTCCTTGTTTTGAATTTGATAATTAAAAGTAATCCTTGAAAAAAAATTAGTCATAAATATCTAGTGAGCGCTTCGAAGGGAATAACTTGGTGTTTGCGTAAGATTGGACCCCTTTCCTATCTCTCAGAAGGAGAATCATCTTTGTAGACAATGATAATTTGGAACTCAGGAAATATTGGTTGAGAGAAGCCATTGAAATATTCCTTACAAAATGACCAATTTCTGTCAGTCTTCCAATTTTGATTCTAAAATTACGCAAGCCAGCTGGCACGTAAAAAGGGAGAAACATAAAGTTTGCAAGTGTATCATGTATGGGAATGCAGAACTGATGACATAAATCTTAAATAAAGTTTAGTTGGCCAAATAAAAAAGCTTAAATTTAAGCTACATGTATGTACAACCTTTGACTGACCTCTGTTTGAGACCCGGATGACTGCAATTTGAAAAAAAGGAAGAAAAAAAAAAAAAAAATCTTGATAACAATTTAGAGGAAGTAGTTTATTTTTCATGAATGACTCTTTCAACATACATTTAGTTACCATGATGTCCCCATGTTACATCTAGAGTACACTGTACTTTATTTTATTGTTCTTTATTTCATGATTCTACATAGGCAGACAGAGAGAGAGAGAGAGAAGAGAGAGGGGGAGAGAAACAGGAGAGAGAGAGAGAGAGAGAGAGAGAGGGGGGGAGGGGGGGGGAGAAAGGCAGATAAAAAAAGACATGGAGGAGGGAAGAGATAGAAATGTTGAAAGGAGATGGTGAGAGAGAGAGAGACAGAAAGATTGAAAGAGGAAATGTAGGTAGAGAGACAGAAAGACTTAAAGAGGAGGTTGAGGGAGAGAGCTTCTTTATAATCAGATTGAAAAGCTACATGGAGAAGAATGTGGTACATAGATCTAGAGAAGAGAGAGAAAGAGATAGATAACGAAGGAGGAAAATAGAGAGAGAGACAGAGAGTGCTTGTATGAAACGAGAGCATTAGATAGCATAAAGTGGGTGGAGTGCATTGTTTTTATTGGAAGAGGATGTGTCTAATTGAGTCCTATTTCCAGTCTTAATGACCAGCTGTTTCAAATTCAGTGACATACAAGTACATGTACATGTATGCACATTTTCATTCATTAAATTTATTATTATGATGGTCATCTTTTAAATATGTGATCAATTTATTGTATGTTAAAAATATCAATGAATTAAAATGCTATCCCCTGTAGAGTGTGAATGTATCATCAATAGAATGAAATTGGATTAATTTTTCCAAAAGTCCAATGCATTAACTGAAGACACTAAAACATGTTATATACCTCATTTTAAGAATCTTTAATAATCCTGTCTTCTGATTGGTTGAAAGAACAGTCATGTTCTGAACTTGACAGCCATAGTCACTTTTCCTGGTTTTACCATGACATAGTTCATTTCTTACAGTTCTGGCTAGCACGATCCCTGTTTGTTTACATGCAAAATGTTGCTCTGTGCGGTTGCGTATACCATAATTTGCAGCGCGACTTGATCGATAACTTTAGACAGTTTGCCGTCTGATGCACGGCACGTACGTGCACCACGCCAACTTAATGTGTTACGCTATTTTGCGTGTGCGTCGCGCCCAACAACATGTCCTTTTCAGATTTTTGTTTACGCTCGATCTATTTTATCCTAACCATGACTGAAACTTTGACCAATCAAAAACTATGATTCTACACAAAATATGAATATTATATAATAAA
This sequence comes from Paracentrotus lividus, assembly GCA_940671915.1. Taxonomy (NCBI): domain Eukaryota; kingdom Metazoa; phylum Echinodermata; class Echinoidea; order Camarodonta; family Echinidae; genus Paracentrotus; species Paracentrotus lividus. Next base: position 15,471,434 of record CALNVZ010003426.1, read on the forward strand.
CTACAAACGTAGACGGATTAATTTTATATTAAAATACATGTAATTCCAGAAAAAAATTTAGGTTTTTGTACCATTGAAATGACCCTTGAAAAATACACTTTAATGAAGGAAATGTACTAAAAAATAACAATTTTACCCGAGTTGCATGGTACGTAGTAAAGTTTTTCAAGTTTAGCCACAACTTGATTTCAGTGATCGAGGTATACAGTTGCTCCCGTCATTTGTTTACTTTGTTCCGAACATTTTTCCCTCGACGTGAATGATCTTCCAAAAGTGGAATTTTAGCTAAGTTTTGTGATTTCCGGCCAATTTTTGAAAAGATCACTTGTGAAGTTTCGTAATTTTACAGATGAGGAATTATATCAATTGATTTTCATGATATCAGAGAAGAACATAAAAATAACGTGTTAAAAAATCTAATAAATTTTTCAATATGTTTAAGATTTTTTTAAATATACATTTTACCACGGCATTTCAGCCGCAGAGTTTACTTTTGAGCGGACGCGAGTGGCTAGGTCCGCCAAGTCGTAGCAAACGGTGCAATGCAGCGTCCTGTCACCAGACACCGTCCCGAACGCCGGGCTAAATGTTGATTAGAATTGTGGTTTGATGCCTAGAAAATTTGTTTTATCTATAATGACACTGTGATATCAATGTTTGTGGCTTTGAATGAACATTAGAAATAATTAATTCTTACGCCACAAGAGATCAACTGTAATAAGAAAACTCTGAATAAATAGCCAGAGATGGTTTAGATATAGGTGATGTTAAAAAGGTCAATTATTTTGCTCAACAACACGAACGCTGACGCTTTGTGCACGGGTGTCCTGGTCGCGGCAGCAACAGGTGAAATATGGAGCTGGTGCGCACATAACGGCATGAGTTGGGATTAAAGGTTAAAAATACTTAGT
>CALNVZ010003426.1:15472369-15485874 GCA_940671915.1 Paracentrotus lividus
TTGATTGGTCAAAGTTTCAGTCATGGTTAGGATAAAAATAGATCGAGCGTAAACAAAATCTGAAAAGGACATGTTGTTGGCGCGACGCACACGCAAAATAGCGTAACACATTAAGTTGGCGTGGTGCACGTACGTGCCGTGCATACAGACGCGCAAACTGTCTAAAGTTATCGATCAAGTCGCGCTGCAAATTATGGTATACGCAACCGCACAGAGCAACATTTTGCATGTAAACAAACAGGGATCGTGCTAGCCAGAACTGTAAGAAATGAACTATGTCATGGTAAAACCAGGAAAAGTGACTATGGCTGTCAAGTTCAGAACATGACTGTTCTTTCAACCAATCAGAAGACAGGATTATTAAAGATTCTTAAAATGAGGTATATAACATGTTTTAGTGTCTTCAGTTAATGCCATTGGACTTTTGGAAAAATTTAATCCAATTTCATTCTATTGATGATACAATTCACACTCTACAGGGGATAGCATTTTAATTCATTGATATTTTTAACATACAATAAATATGATCACATATTTAAAAGATGACCATCATAATAATAAATTTAATGAATGAAAATGTGCATACATGTACATGTACTTGTATGTCACTGAATTTTGAAACAGCTGGTCATTAAGACTGGAAATAGGACTCTATTAGACACATCCTCTTCCAATAAAAACAATGCACTCCACCCACTTTATGCTATCTAATGCTCTCGTTTCATACAAGCACTCTCTGTCTCTCTCTCTATTTTCTCCTTCGTTATCTATCTCTTTCTCTCTCTTCTCTAGATCTATGTACCCACATTCTTCTCCATGTAGCTCTTTCAATCTGATATATAAAGAAGCTCTCTCCCTCAACCTCCTCTTTCAGTCTTTCTGTCTCTCTACCTACATTTCCTCTTTCAATCTTTCTGTCTCTCTCTCTCTCACCATCTCCTTTCAACATTTCTATCTCTCCCTCCCTCCATGTCCTTTTTTATCTGCCTTTCTCCCCCCCTCCTCCCCCCCGTCTCTCTCTCATCTCTCTCTCTCTTCTCCTGTTTCTCGTCCCAGCCTCTCTCTCTCTCTCTCTCTCTCTCTGTCTGGCCTATGTAGAATCATGAAATAAAGAACAATAAAATAAAGTACAGTGTACTCTTAGAAATGTAACATGGGGGACATCATGGTAACATATGTATGTTGAAGAGTCATTCATGAAAAATAAAACTACTTCCTCTAAATTGTTATCAAGATTTTTTTTTTTTTTTTTTCTTCTTTTCTTTCAAATTGAGTCATCCGGGTCTCAAACAGAGGTCAGTCAAAGGTTGTACATACATGTAGCTTAAATTTAAGCTTTTTTATTTGGCCAACTAAACTTTATTTAAGATTATGTCATTAGTTCTGCATTCCCCATACTGTACACTTGCCAAACTTTATGTTTCTCTTTTTACGTGCCAGCTGGCTTGCGTAATTATTAGAATAAAATTGGAGACTGACAGGAAATTGGTCATTTTGTAAGGAAATATTTCAATGGCTTCTCTCAACCAATATTTCCTGAGTTCCAAATTATCATTGTCTAAAGATATTCTCCTTCTGAGAGATAGGAAAGGGGTTCCAATCTTAACGCAAACACCAAGTTATTCCTTTCGAGCGCTCACTAGATTATTTATGACTAATTTTTTTTCAAGATTACTTTTTAATTATCAAATTCAAAACAAGGACAAGGTTAATTTCAGTTGAAGGAATTTTTCTTTCAGTTAATGTAAGCTTAGATCAAAACAGATAACATTGGTTTCTCAAAAATTTAAAGAGGAAGTCCACCCTGATATTAAATGTGTTTTGAGTAAAAGAATTGGTAATTTACTTAAAGGTAGTGTCAGCCTTTTGCCTGCAATAATATAAATTTCTAGTTTTGAGAGGATATAAGTAGTATACCAATGACTAAATCTTCCTACAACATGATTAAGTGCTCAAATTGTTATGTTTGTCATTATATTGCGATCATTATCAAAATTCATACCTATTTTTTCGAACCATCGAAAATATACCTACGGTGCGAACCGCTGACCGTTAGCGCAGAGAATAATGCACGCTGATGCGCCATGTGTATATTGCTGATGTGTGTTCCGTGCTGCACGCGCTGTAATATCAACGATGTTGATGGAGAGCTGGTCAGGATTGGTAGTCAGATTTTCGTTTCATATTACTGATCTAGGCAACCTACATTGTATGACAGTAAGATTGAATAGACAGTATAGGTTGATCATATTCTGAAGTTATGCCAAGTTGCAATAGTTTTCGTAATTTGTGAAAAAGGATGACACTACCTTTAAGTGTCAAGATTACAACATTGCTGCAATTAACCATTCTTTAAATGGAGCGAACAAATCATAAATTCCATTCGTAAGGTTTACCCCAAATAATGATCAAGAGTTATCACTTAATAATTGTTTGGAGCAAATTACGTGAGCATACAATTGGGTCTTAAAACATACTGTGCCAGTTTTGTTTGCACTACCATAGCTAAAGTTTATCTTTTAATTCTTTTTCTTTTTTTGGTGTCTTCCAGGCCACCGTTGCAGCCTTTGCCGCCAGTGAGGGCCACGCCCATCCGCGGGTCGTTGAACTTCCCAAAACAGACGAGGGTCTTGGTTTCAACGTGATGGGAGGGAGGGAGCAGAACTCGCCCATCTATATCTCTAGGATAATCCCTGGGGGAGTTGCCCATCGGCATGGGGGCCTCAAGAGGGGTGATCAGCTCCTCTCTGTCAATGGCGTGGTAAGTTCTTTGTGGAGGGGATGTTTATGTCCAAGACTGGGCTGTCCTTTACTAGCATGCGTATGTACCTGAGTTAAAGCTGAGAGAATGGATATGGGCTATTCCACGGTTACTCACGTTACATTTGGAGACACCTTGACTCATACTTGGAGCTGTAACTCCATTATTATTGATAGGAACTAAACATCTTTTTATCTCAACAAAGTACACAGTCTGACTATCCTTTGTATAAAAACAAAACTTGATAAATTTCATTATGCTTCTGGCAAATCTTTAAAATGTGTTGGTTACTCACGTAACATGATTTGGACATGCATAAAATGAAAAGTCGACATAAGTGAAAAGTGTCCTCATACAAGGCTTTTATGAAAGTTGATTATATCCATTTCAAAGAAGTCTATTAGGGCGACAAACTTTGTATATCATTAAAAAAGTAAAGAACACATGGTTTTTACTAGGGGTGCAGATAAAGTGGTTACTCACGTAACGGTTACTCACATTACATTTTGTCCAGTGAACTTCCAGAGGTCTTTTCACCCCTTGTAATCGCATGATATCTCAAGTGGCTTCTGAAATATGGAAATGTGTTTATCCTTGGCTTTTTTGTGAAATTTGTGAGAAGAAATATTAAACGAGTCTTGTGTAATTTGCATTTTAGTGAAATTTGTTGTCCCCAGTCCCACACGTGCAATTTTAATGATGGTCTGAGATCTAGCAGAAGTCATTGAAAATGATTATTTTTTTCAATTGAATATGAATAACCTATGTCATTTATGAAAATCTGTGGCATTAGATTGGTGATAAATCGAATAATCAAGTCAAGAGACACACTTCTTTTTTTGTTTCAATGTCCACTAACCCGTGGAATTGCCCATATGAAGAAATTAACAAACTCATAAAAACTTGATGAAAAACAGAGCCATTACAAGAAATTTATAAATTCTACAAAAGGCTGAAGGGAATAGGAAATTAAGAAAAAAGGAATCAAAAGAGTATGAATTTACAATCAACAGAAAATGACTACCGTATGTGTTGTGTAGTGCAACACTTTCACATGCTCTTTACATGCAAGCTTGTGTGCAGAGAGTCAAGCTTGTCAACTGCATCATATGAAACTCTAATTGAAACGCTAAGTTTCATATGATGCAGCTGGAATGACAACCAATTCGTTATTAAAGATTACCTAAACATTGCATAATTTGCTATGGACTGTCTCTTTTCAGTCTGTAGAGGGCGAGCAGCACGAGAAGGCGGTGGAACTTCTGAAGTCGGCCTCGGAGAGAGTCAAGCTCGTCGTCCGATATACTCCCAAGGTGCTCGAGGAGATGGAAACAAGATTTGATCGGCAGAGGGCAGCTCGTCGGCGACAGATGTCACCGGAATGAACACACACTACCCACCTATTGACTTTCATGTAGTAAGTTGATGGTTGATATTTTGTCATATTGATTTTCATGTAGTGATTTAATGGTGGATGCATGTAGTTTTTCATATTTCATGTTGAATTGATGGCTGATAGTTAATCATACTGACTTCATGTAACGATTTGATTGTTTATTGTTTATCATGTCGACTTTTATGTAGTGATTTGATTGTTGATCATCATATTTACTTTCATGTAGTGAATTGATGGTTTTTTAGTTTCATGTATTGACTTCCATGTAAAAGATTGATTATTGATACTTTTTGATAGTTTATATCATATTGACTTTCCTGTAGTGAATTGATGGTTGATAGTTATGAGATCAAACATTCTATCTGCTCATGCCTCAAGCATGTTTGAATATTACTTGGAAAGATTTATTCACAACAATTTTGTTCTTTTCATTTTTTTTTTTTTTTTTTTTTTTTTGGGGGGGGGGGGGGGTGTTAGTGTTTGGATAGGGATTTGGTATACTGTTTTTTATTTTTTCGCAGTGACTTTTATTTTCACGAGTCTATCATTGCAAAAAAATTCACTTCAGTACAAGGCTATTTATAGTAATGAAGTCATCACCAAAATCACAAATTTTGCTCTCGCGAATTTCGCCAACTAGTCCAAAATCGCGAAAATATTGGCTTATACAGTAACCCATGGCTGTTACATCGTATGTAAAGAGCAAGATGAGCTGCTGTAGGCCGCTGATGTTTTATCTTAAAATTTATGGTGCTTTAGCAATTATTTCGAGTTCTAATGATCTCTCAAATTCAATATTGATGAAATTAGGAGAGTCCATTTTCCTACTTTTTTTTTTTTTTTTTTTTTTTTTTTTTTTTTTTTTTTTTTTTTTTTTTTTTTTTTTACACAGGGTTCCTTTATTGAACATAAAACATTTCATATACAGTTGTTACATTTCAAAAAACATCAACAAAATGATTTTCCTACTTGCCAAAAAGAATGATGTCTGTTTTGTTTTGTCCATTGTTTGGTTCATTACATGCAATCTATTTTCTCTATAATTATCATATTATTCTGTCTCTTCTCTCTTTTTTTCTCATCCATCCAGGTTGTATTGGAAGCAGATTTTCATGCAATGTTCCTTGCCTAACAAACTAACAACTGGACTCTTTATTCAACATGTGAAGCCACCATTTACTTCTACAAGCTACCAGCTATGTATTACGAATTGAACCTACATTTCCCAATGAGCTTGCTTGCTTGCTTGCTTCAGTAAAGTCGGTTCAAGCCAGGTCAAAGGTCACACATGCCAATTCTCTCGCTGGTTGATTTTAAAGTGTGCATATATTAGCAATATAGCTGATTACCATAAATTCTAATTATATTTAAGAATATTTGAGACTACATGTAATGGAACAATATTTGTTATTGTTTAACTCGGACTCCATAATCTGAGGTTGACTAACATATTTTCAGGGTTTGTTTCCATGCTCCCCCTGTTCATTAAAAACTTTGAAACTTTCTGGTTCAAATTTTTAAAATGGTGGGGGGCAGTCATCTGTTCTGGACCATAGATCCCTGGTTTAACATATCAATAGCACAGTTTCAGAAAGCATTTAGACCTGTTTAATGAATATCCAAATACATGTATGTATTTAATTAAACTTGCAATGTGGTAAGCTATAGTGTATGTATTTCTTATTTATAACATTATTTTTAATTATATAGAAAGTACACTAAAAAATTATTCTGGTAAGGGGAAAAAAATCTTTTTAATTCCGTACCATTGCACATAATAATTAGCTACAAATAAAAGGACCTGCTCAGAGTATGGTGAATGAATTGAATTCAGTAAAGTTGCAGCTGTAATCATCTTTGATATCATTTAAACTAGGATTTCGGCAACTACTACTTAATTTGTCAGTTATCATTGTTTATTATACATGTATTTTCATTTTAGATCATTCACAATTTGTACAAGAATTTTTGTGAATTTTTCAGAATTTTAAAGGAAAATGCCCCAAACTACGGCGAGGTTTGTCAGTTCTAAATACCAGAGTATCTTTCATTAAACACTTTAAAGAAAGTGTGTCCGTTCTATACATTAATACAGAGTCTATGTGATCAAACAGACCGAAACCATTAAGTCGGAAAAAGAACGACTGAGCAAATGGCAGGAGAAGCAGTTTTTTCTGTAATTATAAGATATGTATAGCTCTCACGTCATAACATGAATATTCAGATTAGTTGGACTTTAGAAAACTACATATACAGCGTAGGAAATATTTTTTTAGACAAAACCTTATGGGAGATTATTAGGAAAGTGGTCTAATGATTTTTGCCCAAGCTGTACTGTACATGTACCTGTGTTCAGCAGGGGGGCGTTTCATCGAAGGACTTGTTGGACGTTTTATCCGACAAACTGTTATAAGCTACTGAAATGCTTGCATCTGATTGGCTGAGAGCAAATTTGTCAGATAAAATGTCCGACAAGTCCTTTGATGAAATGCCCCCCAGTTTAAATAACCTTCAGAATAACGAGCAGTCTTTGGATCAGTGATATATGACGAGCAATTTTCATAACTTTTATAATGTTGAAATAATTGCCAAACAATTGTATATATAATAGAGTGTAATGAGATATGTATAATGGTAGCTTGATATTATTCTGAATGGACGTAGAAATGCATATATTGTAGATATTATGATTATAGTATATGATGGAATTTTGGAAGAAGCTGTTGAATGCAGAGAATGAATTGATGAATTGAAATTATAAGGATCATTTTAAACACCACTCACATTTTATTTGTCACAAAATTTTGAAGGTTGCCAATGATTGCACGATTAAAAAAATGGTGATAATTTTAATCTATCTTTTTAAACTGCTGAGTTCTAGCAGGAATAAAAGTCAACATAGATCACAAATATCATTATTACGTAAAATGTAAACATTGCTATAAATGTCAACTTCATCAAACTATGAGTTATAGTAAAAAATTCTTTCAACAGAGCCCTTGCAACCGATACATTTTGTTTGTTATATCAGAAGTCATTAAACAATACAACAAAAAAAAACAAAGTTATAATACATACAAAGGTATTCCAATATTTTAGATCATAACGTCGCATTATGTTTGAGGGATGTTTCACACATTACAAACAACTCGTGGCTATTTGCACAGATTTCCTACAATAGTCTACTTCTGTTAAAACAATCACATATACAACAAGATTTTTTTTCTTATCCGTTATGTGTGTATGTCTATTTGATCAGTATAACTTTACTTTATAAGTAATTTGTTTGGCACCCGAGTATATATTACAATGGCAGTAGACTGTATTTATAGGTTCAAATTTTGTGTTCAAACTTTTTGCACCAGCTGCTCAGCGCTTAAAGGGATGCAGTAACATTGAATGATATTCAAATCACATTTATTCGATTTAGCTTATTTTGCCAACATAATTATAAACACTTAGGTCAGTCTGGTATCTCTTCAAAATTGCAAGCTAATTGCTTTCTTTACCTTCGAGATATCAATGATTTCATACTCAAAATTTATAAACCAACACCCATTTCCTGTTGTAAAGTTCCCCGTCTCTAGCGGCCTAGTGAGTTATCAGCAGAGGGTACTGGTGTTCAGCTGTATGCTTGGCATTGTTTGTTACAATGTTTTAAGGTAGTAAATGACTTCCATTTGATCTGAAACTTTCAGTAGTTTGTTTTTACTGTTAGAACAATATAATTTTATTAATCTTGATATAATTGCTCTTGTTTTTGAAAGCTACTAAATCCCTTTAACCTGAATAACAGTTTCATGTCATTAAAAAATAAGAATGAGTACAATATCATGAGTATAAACATCATACTGTTACAGCGGCAGCCATGCAATCAATGCTCGGAAGAGAACTTTTCAAAGATTTTATGCTAGTTTGAAGTGATTTTACATTCCCTTATCCTGTGTAGCATTTAACTTTTTGAAAGCATAATGACGATTTTGTAGAAACATTGTGTATTTGTAATAATGCATAGCAATCCGCATAGCAAGACGTTCATATAGAGAATGTTTGTAAGTAAGGGTGGTATCACACTTCGGAGAGACAAAATTTTCTATTCTGTCGCGGAGACATCTCCGCGAATGAGATACCACCCTTAGAGGTAATGTAATCAAGAGCGAATTTGCTTAATTAAATTCCTAGTCTTCAACATAACAGATTCAACAAGATGAGGAAATTCTCCATTCCTAATTTCAAACATGTGCAGACAGGTTTTCAGTGTAAAGATATTTTGCTGTTATTAGCACCTCACTATATCTGGAATTGACTGTACAGATATTACATGACCCAACTAGACTTCAATATTGTTTACTCCAAGCTACAAGGGCATTACTCCTTTATTATTGAGCTAACGCCCTTCTGTCCCTCATTTTTGAGTCCCTTGGATAGGACTTCAGCTTCAGGTCCTCATGGTGGCTTTAGGATATCTAATTCAATTGCTTTCTTTACTTTTTGTCATTGGTAAAATCAAAGAAATTAAAAAAAAAAAAAAAAAAGCTGTCACAACATGGGCTTAGGTTAAAAGTACATTCATCCCGCTTGTGTGCAGGTCTACCACAACCTACTTTTTGTGGCATTTTATATAGCTTCAGTTATGTGCATGTTGTTTGAAATTGTAGTGTTTATAAGATTATGTATAAGATTCTCGAAACAATGTATAAATATTCCTGATTGACCAAGTAATAAAGTATAAATATCATGTATAAAATATGAATATAGTTGGGACAATGGATTTTTTTAATGTGTTGCAATATCATCATTGCAATCCCAAGGAAAAGGTTATATAAAGGGACGTGAATTCAGGTTTCCCAGCCCATCAGGGAAAATTATTAACTGTTTTCCAGTCTGGGAAAAGTCAGGAAATTTGATTTAAAAATGCCTAAAATCAGGGGAAAATCAGGGAATTTTGATTGGCCCAAAATCGAAAGTATGGTAGTAAGTCATACTCTGTTATATTTTGTTGCATATCAATACAACATCCATTGAATGGCTGGCTATGGTGGTTTTTGTGGTGTAGCAAAACATGCGAAAACTGGAAATGGGTTGAAATAATTACCAGGGAACTTTGAGACTTCATCAGGGAAAAATCAGGGAATTTTGTTTTCTTGAAATGCCGCGAACCCTGGAATTAGAAATTGTTTGCGAGTAGAGAAGTGGAAAACAACCCAACAAGAAAACGCCAAGAACTAAAAGAAAGAGAATTGAGAGATATGAATCATCTCGGTCATTCATCATAAATGGACCCAGTTGTAGAACAGCCCCCTCTATCCCTCTACAGAAAAAAAAAAAAAACGTGATTGGAAGTATGAGTTATCAATGATTATTGAATATACTATGTTAATATTGCCTTGGTTAGTCGTCACTGACTTAGTAGAAAGAGGGTAATAGGAAAAAGAGATATTGAAGAGAAAGAACAGGTTTTTATTTTTTAATAAAAATGTGGTAGAGGTAGGAATATATATAGAAGAAAAAAAAAGAGGAATACATAGAGAGAGAGAGAGAGAAGAGAAGAGAGGGGGGGGGGAGAAGATAGAGATTAAAATTGGGGAGAGATGATTGTGAAAAGAGATATTTAAATATCGAGAGGAATGATTAGTCACTAGCCATTAAAATCACAAACCCTTTTTCTAACACAAGAAGTTAATTGTTGGGCGCTATTTCCTTATGGTTTAGAGCGCTTACATGAAAATTACTATTTATCTATGTCTTAACTAAATTATATTAATTATTCAATATGAATCATTAAAAACAAGTTACTAAACACACTTAAATTAAACAACACAACAAGAATAGCCGCCTATCAACCTAAATTTGATCATGACAATATCAACTCACTCCCACTTTTTTTCTATTTGTGGTATCTCACTTCGCGGAGACGGATTTGGGACTACTTTAAGACGTTTGTATTCTTGTACATAGAGATGTATATATATATCTTTATGATCTTGTAAGACAGTTTTGTCGCGGAGACGACTCCAAAACGCCTCCGTGACGAAAAAAGTATCGGAAACGTCTCCGCGACGGGAAAAAAAAGTATCTCTGACGTCTCCGCAACGGAAAAAAAAATATTGGAGACGTCTCCGATACTTTTTTTCTATCGCGGAGATATTGCTCAAAGTTGCGCAGACTTGAAAAAATTGAGGGGGAAGGCTAATCGGCCCCTCCCATGCAGTCCTGTTAGGTTAAATGAATATCCAACAACCGACAATTGAAACCTGAATTATATTTTAATTTATTTTCCCGATTGACGTCACAGTGAAATTCAATCTTTACGTTACCAGCATAACGGATTTTATGCAGTCATTCGATAAATCAATCCATACATATATCGCTTAAACAATTATGCAGTAGGTAATTTGAGTAAAGATCATGTTAGTTAGAGACCGGTTGATTAAGCGTATGTGCAAAGTTCATAAAAATTCCACAGTCAAATGGACAAAACTGACAATTGAAATATGCCAAATTTGACTTTTGTTAAACTTTTCTTAAACCTCTGTACATAAAGTCAATGAATAGGAAAATAATCAATACCTGACAAATATGAAATTCAGCCAATTTCATTGATGATTATTGTTAATTTTACAGTGAGTTATGTCACGAAACTTGGCACACAGATTCAACTAACATGATCTTGATCAACTAACATGATCTTGATTCAAATTACGTATTCGAAAAGTCACTGAACCATGACGAAGCCGAAACTTTCTTTTCATTTGCATGTTTTTCTTGTATCTTGTGCCCACTGAGGCGTGAAACATCGGATTTTTGTGAAATAAAATCAAAAGTACTCCACAAAAAGAATTGTTATATTCAATAAAAGTAAGAATTTGAATTTTAGTCCATACGTGAGAAAAGGGCTTTTTCCTGTCTCACGTGCTCACTGAAGTATGAATTTGTAAATAAATGCCATAGGATCATTGACACGCGCCAAAGAATATAAATAAAATCCCAAAAAATGTTATTGAGATGCTTCTAGTGCATAAAATTACTACAATGACTCTTCGTAATTCTAAAATGGCCTATTTTTTTGGTGATTGATGGGTTCATTCAACCGTGAATGAATGGATATTGTTGCATACACTTCCAAAACGGGAATTCCCTCACATTTGATCGATGATACCATGGCAAAGAAGTAAAAATCGCAGTTTGGGCAATTTTTGCTGCATGCTCACTCAACCGTGAAATTTTACGCAAATTTCGTTTCCATGTATTGGGAAACACGTTTTGCATACATTCTGACGTGTAAATGTTTAAAATCTGAAAAGTGGGTCCGTTATCATTGAATCGAAGTTGCCATTTTAGCTTGTGAACTTCAAAAAATGACATTTTGCATTCAAACATTGCTCACTGAAGCATGACTAGATGATTTTTCATAAATTCGCTTCCCTTGTGGCTAATTAAATTCCCTACACGGACATACAATTAGATTTTTTTAATTCCTCTGCTGTTAAAAGATTATTGATATCTGAAATAGGGGAACTTTCTTTTTGTTTTGGTTTATATACAGCCTACACATAGTGTGTTGATCTGCCGGTCGTGAGGTTTCTCCGTTTTTTTTATTAAAAAGTAAATAAAAAAACACTTTTTACAGTTCAAAGTAAATTTTTGACAAAATTGAAATTTGTAAATAGCTCTTATTACTGAAGGCACAGTGATAGTCTGGTATTGTAAATATAGGGTAGATTAGGGAATACGGCCACTTAAGCTCATTTGCTTAATTAGCAAATGAAACAATGAAATCACAAAAGAAAAGATTCTCATTGCTATGCTACATCATTCAACTTTATTTTTCCAAAAAAAATGAGGTAATCAAATATTTGTTGAGGCAGTTATATGCAAATAATGACGTCATCGTAATTGTCCGGCATTCCCTACAGTGTAGAAATACGGACAGTATGTTTTTACCCTTTTTTGTGTAAAAGATCTGTCTGAAGCACTGATTGGAATGTAACCATCAACTTAACATGTTTGTATTGATTTTTTTATAACATTATTCATTTTTAGAAGATTATATGCATTTTACTACAAAATTTCAAACACTCAGATAACTTTATATCTCATGTAGATCATGACATATCACAATATTAATAAAGAGAATAGACATTTGAAAATTGTCAAACAATATTATTTAATAAATAAATATAATACATTATATATGCAACTTACTATTTGATCTACATGCCTTAGCAACTCAACCCGGAAGTAAAACAAACAACCGTCCATGGTGGTGTCCGGTATTCCCTACACAAAAAATGACTGACTAGCACTTTTCAACACACTGACATCCCCAATACACAGGCTTTGTACAGTGCAAACACTCCATACACGTTTGGCCCACCCTCCACACATGTCCAAATGCATGAAATAAGGTCATGCCCCAATTCTATTTTTTATACCATCACATTCTCTAAAATGTCAATTTTTACATCAGGCCATTTTTCAGTCTGCAAATTTCCTACCTTACAGATTGTGGTGTTTTCCGGAGATTTTCACTTGTTGTTGTCGAATACAGCATTCAAACCCAGACAGACTACCTGACCAATAGATGCCGGTATTTCAACTCAGTTGATCTTATGCTGGCAGCTAGGGCTGGACATGTGGTGACCGTCCGATATTCCCTACTGTCCGGTATTCCCTACATCTACCCTAGTACATGTATGTCACTAATATGGCGAGCCGTGCCCTGTAATTCTGCCTAATGGCTGTGCTAAAGTTGATTTTGTGTGTAAAATCACCCCATGTCGATGTAACAACTTACCCCAATTACATTACATAATTATGTAAAATTACATTTTGTCTCAATTTTCAGGTGTTAATATTTTTTATGTTTCTATTATTACTTTTGTCTATTCTAGAGCTCTATACTTGATATACAGTTAACGATGCCAAGAAACTGGAAAGTTGAAACAAAAGTATGGTATAATAGAGATTTACACATTGCCAACTTACCCCGTATGTCATGTATGTTTACATATTGTAACAATTTACCCCGTATGGTGTAACAACTTACCCCGTATACGGGGTAGGTTGTTACCAAAAAAATGTCTTCATTAATTAATCTGTAGTTAATTAGTGTTTACATGTTTTCAAGTTTTAGACGCCTCAGGTTTTAGCAAACATATTAGGCTAACTACAAACCCAAGATGGAGTGCGTGAGTTCTTTCATTAGAAATATCTGGCCCAAAATGTGAATTTTGTAACTTCCATCCCCGGTCTCCCCTATACCCAGGTCGAAATTCCCATAGGCTCCATTAGAAACCAACAGAAAATTTCTATTGGTTTCTAATGGTGTCTGATGGATTCTAATGG
>CALNVZ010003426.1:15487245-15535027 GCA_940671915.1 Paracentrotus lividus
ACGCGAGTATTCTAGATTTGGAAAAAAGGTGGAAAATAAATAGAAATATCAATTTTCATCCATGTAGCTGGCATTTGGCTTATTAATATTAAATAAAAAATATTTAGTTTATTAGTGTTTTATGTTTAACACATTTCAAATTGATTCATAATGACAATTCTTCATATTTCATTAACAAAAGTGTATTTGATATTAAGTAACTGTCTTTCTTCAAACCATTTTGCCTGTAGTATCTTTATATAGCAGGGTCGACAATATGCCAGTAGTAATAGGGCCTTAATATAGGATAGACATAGGTTAGGATAGGATAGGATAGGATAGGGTAGGACTCATTGTTAATGTCAACATGTTTATGTGAGTTGTTATGCGAAACAATCCCAAAAGATTTGATTACTCTATTTCATTAATTAATTTCTATTGTCCATTAGAAATGTCTATTGGACCAATAGAAAAATTCTAATGGACCAACAGAAAATGTCTATTGGTTCCATTAGAAATTTTCTAATGGTTTCTTGTGGGCCCATATTCATAAACCATTAGAAACCATTAGAGACCAACAGCCCTAATGGTTTCTGATGGTCCAACAGGCTAATGGAGCCTATGGGAATTTCGACCTGGGTATACTCTTCTCAAGATATTGCATTATGGGTTAGGAATTAGGGCAGAATCGAGTAGTTGAAGTGATGCTAGGTTCTTATTTGGCTTTAAAGCAAGCCAATTATCCATGCACTTTGTATAAATAAATGAAAAGAAAAGAAATGGATGTATGCAAATGGATGTAGGCCTATATCAATCCGCAGACCGGGGAGTGACTATTTTCGTGACGAGATTTTCGTATCAGTTAACCACAGCACCATAGTACATGTAGGCCCTATGTGTATTCCAGAATTGTACTGATCATTATATAGGTTTTCCCGGCCGATTTCATTGTTTTGTCAATCAAAATAATGCATATTACAGGCATTCATTTTCGGGAAAAAACGCTGATGCATCGAAATGTTGCCAGTCAAAATCGTATTCTATCATCAAAATAAACGATTGTTGTGATCGATTTCGTATTTGCCCATTTTACTTCACATAATAAGCATACACATTCGGCAATAACTATTCAAATTCGTCGTCATCCTGTCGACATTTCACTATGTATACTCAAATTGTCATTAATTTGAATGCACAAATACTGAAATTAAATGCCTATATCCGAATTTGAACTTTGTAACCATTACTTTGTTTGCCTAAAAACGAATTTTAGAGCATGAACACGAAATTAATTGACTAAAGTCGGTCCGTCGCATCAAACACAAGAATTTGAATACACATTCCATGAAAATGAATGATAAATGTATGAAATTGGCCGGGAAAACCTATATTATATCTCTCTATATTCGTAATTCACAAAACAATATCTGTTCTAGGGGAAACCGTATTTCGTTTACAGTTTGCTGGTAAGAGATCGCGGAATTCCTTCAGGCGCCACCAATAGATCAACGGATTAGCAATAGAATGAAGAACAGGCGTAAATCCCCAGAACCATCGCACACAATGGTAGTTACGCCCAGAGCCATCCATGAGGTTCAATCCGACATATAACCACTCTGGAAGCACGCACAGAATCAGCGCGGATGTGAACACAAACCCGTGCGTACGCATGACGCGCTTGTTCTCCTCTACGCGCTGTTGAGACAAAACATTCTCTACAGATCCCACTCGCGATATTGATCGGTATATCAACACATAACACAATCCGATGATGAAAATGACCACAACTGCAAAAGAAGGGGCTAAGAAGTTGTCTTTGGTGCGGTAGATGACGTTGTATATCAGCGCTATCGTGAACATTATGATCCAGCAGACGACACATGCAGCGATGCAACGGGGTGTGGTGAGAATGTTTTTGGTGCCAAAAGGGTCAATCAAAATGGAGATGTATTGGTAAATTGCTACCATGGAGATGCTTGCCATGGAAACCATGATGGACGTTTCCAAGATAAATCTGAAGAAGAAGCGTGCAGATTCGTGCTGAAAGAGAACATGATATGAAGATATTTATGGGTATGCAGCCAAATAAAATCTGAATATGTCTGAGAAACCAGCTCAAAATATAGCAGGAACATCCATAGAAAACTTAAAATGGGGGAAGGGCAGGAGACCAGATTCGGCCAATGCTAATCAAATTTGCTGATAAAATTGTAAATCGTAAAGCAGTTAGATGTGTTGAGAATGCTTTTGTACAGGAATCTCAATATCCACAAAATCGAAGCCAAGCCCCCCCCCCCCCCCCCACAAGAAAAGAGGGGTAAGCTCTTATGTCTACCAGTAACCAAACTGCATGAGGTGGGGGAGAGACATCACCATCACTCTTTAATTTCATCCATAATAATATAGGTTTTCCCGGTCTATTTCATTGTTTTGTCAATCAATTGCATATTAGAGGCATTCATTTTCGGGAAAAAACGCTGATGCCTCCAAAATTAATGTTGCCAGTCAAAATCGTATCCAATCATCAAAATTAACGATTGTTGTGATCGATTTCTTATTTGCACATTCTACTTCG
The DNA here is from genome assembly GCA_940671915.1 of Paracentrotus lividus. Classification (NCBI taxonomy): domain Eukaryota; kingdom Metazoa; phylum Echinodermata; class Echinoidea; order Camarodonta; family Echinidae; genus Paracentrotus; species Paracentrotus lividus. Next base: position 15,489,800 of record CALNVZ010003426.1, read on the forward strand.
CATAATAAGCATATACATTCGGCAATAGCTATTCAAATTCGTTTACACCCTGTCGACATTTCATTCCGTATACTGAATTCACACTAATGTGAATGCACAAATAATGAAATTAAATGCCTATATCCGAATTTGAACTTTGCAACCATTACTTTGTGTGCCTAAAAACGAATTTGAGAGCATGAACACAAAATTGTTTGACTAAAGTCAGTCTGTCGCATCAAACACGCGAATTGGAATACACATCAAAATGAAAACCGATGATAAATGTATGAACTTGGCCGGGAAAACCTATATTATAATCAAAATAAAACCATTGCAGGTATATTACCTTCCTGAATAAATCGGGGGCTGTTTCCCAAATGCATTCGATACTGACGAAGAGCAGATTGGCGAAAACAATGTTGAACCGAAATATATTATGTTGCTTTCGAAGTCGACGATGAAAGGCTATCATCAGCAACGTCGCCGCAGTAAGAACGGCGGCGATTACGACAACGACCCGAAAGAGGGGGCGTAATCTTTCGTAAACATTCTCGTAGCTGCAGGGATTGTTGGTATCTGACACGTTTTGAAAACTAGAGGTGGTTTGATCAAGGAGATATATCTCCTTGGTTTGATACTTGTTACTATACTTGAAGTAGGCCTAGAAATATGGGAAATTGACGTACTACCAATATCCGCCATCCCCCTATCTTCAAGTTGGGTTTGCAGGAGGCGAAATCTTCAGGGCTGGTTAAGAAGAAAAATCTGCTTGTTCTTCATCAGGCGAATCATACAAAGCAACTCAAAGCTGAAAGTTGAATTATTTGTGAGAGATAATTTTTAGAGTAAGCAAGTTCAGCGCCCGGTAGATTTAGATACTGATATTGAGGCCTGTAAAAATATCCATCATCATCATCCTCCAATTCATCATTGTCATGTCGAAATCGTCCATGGGAGAGCCCAGGAAAATTGTGCATTTTTCTCTCTAACTGTTCTTGGTACTAGTTCATGGTTGGTTCATTTTTATCCAATCGAAGAGGGGGGGGGGGGGGGGTGATCATGGTGACGATGGAAATTACGCCCTCTATTATTAATAATTTATTGCTCTGTCTATATCCGTGATAGCAGAAACTCGTAAAAAAGACGTCTTATTTACGTCATTTTACGACGTGTCTCACGTCATAATTGTCGTCGTAAAATCACTAAAAGACGAATATTTGCACCAACGTACGTCGTCATTCTTGAGGGCCGAAAGCAGAAATTTTTTGAACACTGACCCCCCCCCCCCCCCCCCCCCCGCCCCCCCCCCCTCCTGCCCCCCCCCCTCCCCCCCCCCCCCCCCCCACCCCCCCCCCCCCCCCCGCCGCTTATCGCGTGACGAGCGTGACATGAACAAGTTTTTATGTACCTTTTTGCTCGCCCGGCGTGACGTTAAAAAATTTGGATGCACCTTTTTGTCCACTTTTGCAGATTTCGAACCCTCCCGTACAAATCCTAGTTACGGGCCTGTACGTCTTTAGTTGTTCAGATTTGATGTGATTGATTGTAATACAATATATTGCTATAGAACTTTTTTTGACCAATGACAACGACAATGATATTTTATTTCTTGAAACGGCCCCTCATGGGGGCATGGAAGAAATACAATCAAAATCATACAAGTTGTAAATGGCAATATTTGGCATAAACGTAGAATAAAATAGAAAAGAAAAATAAATAAGAAAGGAAAAAAAAGTAGTAGGAAAGGAGTTGAAGAGGGAGAAGAGGGAGTAAAAAAAGAAAGAGAAAAGAGAAAGAGTACATAGAAACAATTACATACAAAAAAAAGAAAAAAAAACTAACTTGTTTACTGATATTATCACTCAATATGCAACATGAAAAACATTAAAATCTTGACATAATGATTTTACAAAAACGTGAAAGTTCTTTCAACTCTCTGGTTTTCTTAGTGTTGAATAACATTAAGCATTTTTTTAACATTAGGTCTTTTTCTATAGTGTAACCGAATGAAACGTTTTCGAATATCATCAAAATATTCATGCGAATATTGACCATCAACTGATTTTGTACTCTGAAGAACTTATAGCTGTAATTTTGCTATGGACCAAGAGTTATCAGTTCTTCCTCTATCATGACCTTTATTTTATCGAGGGAACATTTATATTTACTGAATGAGACAATTCCATGGATTTATGTTATAAAAAATATAACTATTTCATGGTTAAAGTTTCTTTAATTCTTCTTTAATGAATTCCATACTTATTTAATTCTACTTTACCGTTTTTGATTTATTTCATAGTAACAAAAGAGTTTAACGTTGTTTTATAAAAGAAACATGAGAAAAACACGACTAATTACCCAAAATCATTACTATTTCTTTTTATAATCGATTACAAAATTATTACCAATAGTCATAATCACGTCATAATCTGGTCATATAAAAATGCAAATTTAATTGTCGTAGATTGGTAAATAATAGACGTCATAATCTTGTCACATAAAAATACAAAATATACTTGTCGTTGTGATAGTGGTCAACATGACGTCATAAAGACGTTGTAGGCCCTACATACGACGTATGACCACTATTACTAGTTTACGACGTCATTGTAACGTTATTACGACCATGTCTGCTATCAGGGATGGATGTAACAAGGAAATCGATCGCTCTAAACGGTCGTATGTTTGCACCGGTCACTTCCAGGGGGGGGGGGGGGGGGGGGGGGGGGTGGGGCAGTAATTTTTGATAACTATGCCCAGAAGTTACTTAAATTTCCATCAAGAAATAGTTTGAAAAAAAATGATAGAATAATCATGAATTATTTGCCTTCTAAACGTACTTTCTCATTTTCTTTTCTCTCCTGCAATTTTCAAAGCTATACCGATTTTATACAACAATACTGTGGTATGTATTCATTAATTTTCATCACTTCCGGCTTATGTAGATATGAACACGTTGACGTCAGAAGCTAAAAAAAAACACGTATTTTCAACAAAGTTAAAGGAAACCAATACCCAAGGAAGTAATCATTTTTATAGGAATATATTTTCACATGACATATTTTGAGCTCAGAGGTAAATAAGATATATTTTGAAAGCAGAATCGGGAAAATCTGAAAATTTGTGTATAAAACAAATGGAGAGTTGTCCATAAAATCGGCCATGTTGCCAATTTGAGGATCCCCATAGAAGGTACAGCGAGACTTTTAAAACTTCCATAACTCTTATTTTATAACCGATTTTGATGAAACTTTTTTTTTTTAATTGCTCCTCTCATTGTGCTCCTTCATGAAAAAGTGATTATTTCCATGGGCATTGGTCCCATTTAAACCGTGCTATCCGTGCATAATTATGCAGTGTACCTAAGTTATATCAAACTAACGTATAATAGTCACTGTAATAATTATGAACAACAATTTGGAGGAACATTTTGTTTATCTGCAGTGACTCTCTTTAACTTAATGTTAGTTTTATATTACACTGTTAGAAAAAATTAAACAAGTTGTTTAAAATCTTAAACAACTGCGTGTTAACCGGTGAATCGCACAGCGTTGTTTAAAAATGAAACAACCTGTATAGTTGTTTAAAACTTTAACACTCTTGTTGTTAAAAAGTTTAAACAACCTGTTGTTTAATGGTTTAAAATATCAACAGGATTGTTTAACGCTTCTCTCCAAAAATAAAAACGCTCCAACTTTTGGTTAATGCGGCCGGGAATCGAACTCACGACCTTTCGATTATGGCAGACGCTCTATCCACTCAGCCAACACATCTGTACATACACCTATTTCATGTGTGAGGCATAAGTCCTTCGCCATGATTGAAAAATTGCGCTGATTTACCTTGTTGTATGAGTGATGCCATTAGCTCATGACTATCACGTGACATTTACCTCGGCCTGTTTAAACAAAACTGTTTAATTTCTAAACTCTAGTCTTTAAACAGGTCTTGTTTAAGGCTATAAAACCTCGCTTTTCCGGTTTTAAACAACAATGTTTATTAAATAAGAATGTTTAACTTTTAAACCGCGTTCTAACAGTGTACAGGCGAGTTTGTTATGTTTTTTTTTTTGCTCAGGGGGCAAAATTCCTCAACCTATAACAATTTCAATCTCTCTATATTAAATTCGATCACATAGTTCCTTTGGTTTAGGCCTATATAGGTTTCTATTATATTTTTACTTTAAAAATATGAGATATTATCAAATTACTTTTTCTTGAGGAAACTTAGTACAGTTAAATGAACAAGTTTGGGTCAAAACAATTAGCGTCTATAGTTTACACGGTGTATAAAATTACTTCTGCATCCCAGGTAAGCACATGTCTTCTTGTTACTTATGAAAGCAATTTTGGTTACTATGACAACCACGGCAATGGGCAAGCATGACGATATGGAGTATTTACACTTTTTGCCTAAGGTCTGAAAAAGGCCTCCCTTGATAATGGAGGAGGAGGTGGGTCGAACGTATAAAGTGATTTAAAATGCAAATATTATTTCGAAAAGAGGATGTTGGACAAACACTTCCCATCGCCATTTCATGTTTTATGAATACTCAAACACGTTCACACGCTCCTCCAACTTGATTTTATCATCCAACATGATTGTCTAACGTAAGAAACTCGATTGCCAACATGCCGTATCGACAATGTGACAATCATTTTCTTCTCCATACAGAACCAAGACGTGCCGAAAAATATGACTCCATCATTAGATCAATCGAATTTTTTTTCTATATCGATCGAACAATGATTATGAATCCTTGAGAACGTTGAGAATCATTCAGCCTCCCCCCTTTCGAATGGGGAAAAAGGAAAACCATGAACTAGTACCAGAAATATTTATATCGAGAAAATGCACGATCATCAAAGAAGGTAAAGCTTTCGAGGTTTTGGCTTTCCAATAACACACTATATTGCGACATCGGCAAGCAAGATTTAGAGATGTTGAAGAGGAGGAGGAGCTAGGGAGAGGATGAGGATGATGATGATAATGGACATTTCTACAGACCTTAACACCAGTATCCAAATCTACCAGGAGCTGAAATAATTTAACGTTCTGCTTGACTGCATGACTCGCCTGATGAAGAACAAGGAGATTTTTTTTTTCAGCCAGCACTAAAGATTTCGCCCCCCCCCCCCCACTTGAAAAAAGGGAGATGGCAGATATTGGTAGCGCGTCAATTTCCTATATTTCTAGGACTACTTCAAGTAACAACGAGTATCAAACCACCTCTAATTTTGAAGATGTTTCTTATCATCCCTGCAGCTATGAGAATGTTTACGTAAGGTTACGACCCCTTATGCGAGTCGTTCTCGCGATCGCCGCCGCTGTCACAGCGACGACGTTGCTGATGATAGCCTTTCATCGTCGACTTCGAAAGCAACATAATATATTTCGATTCAACATCGTTTTCGCCAATCTGCTCTACGTCAGTATCGAATGCCTTTGGGAAACAGCCGCCGATGTCTTCTGGAAGGTAATGACTGCAAATTTAATGGTTTTATTTGTAGTGTGGCCCGTGTTTTTTAATTTTATAAGAATATGGGTGACCCCCCCCCCCCCCCCACCCAATCATCTATGTAGTCTTGTTATGTATACTGATAGTCTGTCATCAGCTTGTAAGTTTCGCCATTTTGTTTTGGGGAGAGGGGACTTTGTTGATGTTAATCGAGATTCCTGTTTAAGCATTCTAAACCTAATCTGCTTTACATTTCTATATCGGCAAATATGGTTATCATGGAGAGGGCGGAGAATCTTGTCAAAGACGCCCCCTTCCACTAGTCATTTAAATGGTCCCGGTGTTCCAGTTGTATTAATATAATATTAATTAATATCTCAATTTAGTATTCACATTAAATATCTTCATATCACATTTTATTTCAGCATGAATCGGCACGCTTTTTCTTCAGCTTTGTCGTGGAGACGTCCATCATGGTTTCCATGGCAAGTATCTCCATGGTAGCCGTTTATCAATACATCTCCATTTTGGTCGATCCTTTTGGGGCCAAAAACATGCTCACCACAACACGTTGCATCACTGCATGTGTCGTCTGCTGGGTCGTAATGTTCACGATAGCGCTCATATCCACCGTCATCTACCGCACCGAAGTCAACTTCTTAGCCCCCTCTTTCGCAACCGTCGTCATTTTCATCATCGGTCTCTGTTACACGTTGATATACCGATCAATATCGCGAGTGGGATCCGTAGAGAATGTTTTGTCTCGGCAGCGCGTAGAGGAGAACAAGCGCGTCATGCGCACGTACGGGTTTGTGTTCACGGCCGCGCTGATTCTGTGCGTGCTTCCTGAGTGGTTATATGTCGGGTTGAACCTCATGGATGGCTCTGGGCGTAACTACCATTGTGTGCGATGGTTCTGGGGATTCACGCCTGTTCTTCATTCTATTGCTAATCCGTTGATCTACTGGTGGCGCCTGAAGGAATTCCGCGATCTTTTACCAGGAAACTGTAAACGAAATAAGGTTCTCCCTGGATCTGGAACAGACATTGTGGTGTGAATTACGAGTTATCAATGAGCAGCACGATTCTGGAATAGACTATAAACCATTAAAAACAGTACCAATAGCATCTCGAAACCAACATAAACTAAAAACCCAATAGAAATCAATAGAAACTGGAAATTGATTTTTTTTTTTTTTTTTTTTACTCTATTGATTTTTATAAGAGTATAACAGAAAAATTTAAATGGTCCATCAGAAACGATTAGAAACCAATAGAAATCTCCTTTTGGACTTTTATTGGACGTTAATGGGATTTCGACCTGTGGATGAACTGATATGAAAGTCTCGTAATAGTCCACACTTCCCAGTCTGCGGATTGTTGTTACATCCTTTTGCATAGCGATACGTTACTGCAATAATTTTGCTTTATTTTTTATTTTATTTATTTGTTCAAAGTACATGGATATTGGTTTGCTTTAACACATAATAGTTTAAATGTAGATTTTATGAGTAAAATAAAACAATTATATGACACAAATCCATTTGTGCAACGTCGAAACGGTGACTAACCTCACCTCTCGATCAATCTCTCAATATATATCTCTTTCTCTCAATCAATCTCTCTCAGTCGTTCCCCCTCTCTCATTCTCTCTCCAAATCAATCTCCCAATCTCTCTCTCTCTCTCTCTCTCTATGTATTCCTCTTTTTTTTTTCTCTCTCTCTCTCTCCATAGGGGAGAGCGGGGTTATATGGAACATTTTTCACAAAAATGGCCGTAAAACAAAAGCGGATTTAGTGTTGAGTGTATATCTGTATGCTACAAATGTACCCCACCAAATTCTTAAACTTAGTGATGGTTCCGGAAAAAATCCATCTTCAACAAGTCCATGTCAAGTGTACCAACTAACCCCAGACACGGGGTTAGTTGGAACAAGGTATGGGGTAAGTTGAAACATTGTGCATTATATCATATAAAATTATATTTAAAATACCTGCATCATTATTGCATGGGTTCAGCTAACTTGCTTTATTGGTTCCAATTAAAATATTAAAGATTGGTGTTCATTTTTTTTTTTAACTTCATGTTTTATTACACTTGATAGCACCCACTCAGATACAGATATTCTGAAGTCCTGTGAAGTAGCATTCTGCAATATATTTTGTTTAAACCAAAATAAAATTGTCCAATGTGCACTAATATACATTTATAGGAATATTTCGGAACACTTCATTGAATTATATGATTTTTATTTTTGTATTCAGCTGAAACCTATTTACTTAGTACATGTTCCAACTAACCCCAGAGGCCTATTTGACATTTGTAAGCTTACAGCACAAAAGAGGGACAACAACATGCCATATATTTAACCTTGTTTTGTAGCTTGGTATAACTGTTTGTTATAATCAAAAACTGGCCAACTTAATTTATGATCTTCTCTGAGATAATAAAACATTTGTTAAAATGACAAAATTTACTCAGAAGGTGAAAAAACAAACATTGCTTTCTAACTTCACGAGGCTTGAAGCATTTGTGCTGTCTAAAATGTGGTGGATGGCAGTTGCTAATAGCAACAACCTGAGGGTCGATTTGCATAAATATATTTATAGACGTTCAAGAAAATTACAATGTTTCAACTAACCCCGTGTTCCAACTAACCCCACTCTCCCCTATATTCCTGCCTCTACCACATTTTCATTACAAAAATAAAATAATAAAAAAACCCGAGTTTCTCTTAAATATCTCTTTTTCCTATTATCCTATTATTCAGTGACAACTAACCAAGCCAATATTAACATTGTATATTCAATAATCATTTAATACTTTTGTCATAATAATAAACATACAAACTTTCACACTTCTTTTACAATACATATCCATATATTGATCAAGGCAGCTGTTTCACAAAAATTACAAATTTCTGTGTAAATTCACATTTCCGAAGTGGTATATTGTTTTTGTATATCAAAAGTCAGAATACAAGATAATGTGGAAGAAAAAAAAAACGGTTAGCCTGCAATATCTTTATCTTAAAAGTCATTTAATTTAACATTTAATCCCCCCTTTTTTGTCAAAAAAGTTCAAACTGTAAACATAGTCTTCATATCCCCTGGTGAATATACAAATACTGATTTGATTATGATTTAACTTGTAATCATTTTTTCTTCAACTCTTAATGTTGAGCAGCAATTTATACACCAATCATTTCATGTCCATATCCATTCTACGTGCAAAGTACCTTTGGTGAATACAGATAAGCGCTAAATGATCGTCTTTATTACATGAATATGTCATTTTCATGAAGAAATGGAGTCTATTATGTGCAATCTATACGAAATGAGAATTTGTCAATTAAAATTAGAAAATGTTTTTTTTTATTATTATTATTAATTTGGACTAGAAAAAATATTTTCCTTGCAATTTAGAGGTTCTAATGATTTTTTTTCATTCAAATTCAGAAACTGTATTTAATGAACTACACCAGAAATAAATTTAATCTGACAATGATTTTTATTTTGCTGCTATTTAGTGTGTTTTGTTCAAGTCATATTTAGCATCCTGACTTATTGTTACTGGCCTTGGGCTAAGAACCTGGAGAGTACAATATGATTATAATGTTACAAAATTTATAAGTTTCACTACAGGCCACTCCCATTATCCCATTAAGGACAATGTCTCGGTTTAGTGACGCTTTTGCATTATCTTTGAAACTAGAATACTATAGAATATGAATTACATATCAACAAAAAGAGCCAAAATCAACGACATACAGAGATTTTTTTTTCTGCCACTGTACATTGAACAGTTCTTGAATTAGAACACTTTAAATGAAAATAATCATTGAAACCTCTAAATTGGCAATGCGAAGAAGTATGAATAATCACTATTTTCAAGAGCAAATTGGCAACTTTTTTCGATGCATTTTGTAATTTCCATTAGTAAAGTGTTAATAGTTATTAATATTATTTTTAAAGGTTGCATGATTGAAATAAAGTTATAAAATATGCCAATTTGAGGAGCAAAAAGGGATTAATTTTGACCATTGGGAAATCTGTGTCATCTATGGGTTATAACCGGAAGGTTGGGACAAAGCCAACTGCGTTTTTATAACAAAATCTTGTTAAACCGAATACATGGTTTAAAAAAACCAACTAATGTGCATCTGAAGTGATGAAATAAAAACTTTCAATGAAATAAAACATTAAGTGTATCCACCTCTTGAGTAACTCACATGTTACAGATGCATGATCCCTTTTAAAGAAACATTGACAAAAATTAAAAGTGAAAATCTGTGACACAACATGGCTGACTCATATAAAATGTGTGAATAACCCGATTATTCAATATCATAAACAATATTTTTAATATTTTCTTCTAGAAGGGATTTTGCAACTTTGTGGAGCAGTGGGGGCACTATAAGCAATCAGTGCATGTAATATATAAAATGAAGCCCTAAAAATTAATTTCCTTCAAAATGAGTGAAAATGTGCAAGTGATTGGAAACCAGATTTTATTTCTTTTCATACACCACAACATCAACTTAAGGTGAACCCAGGTATGGTTTTGTGATGGCAATATTCCATCATACATACAGATATCTTCATGATAACTTATTTTTTGAAACTACAAAGCATTTCCATTTTTTGTCTAATCATTAATCCCTCTGAACATTATTCACAAACATGAAAAATCAACAATTTAAACCATGCCTTCACAAAGTTACAAAATCCTAATTTACTTTTTCGCTCCCTCTCTCACACACACTCATTTTCTCTCTCTCTTCTCACAAGCTACTTGAAAACATGAAAATTCAACAAATATCTATTCATATGCCAAAAGCATAATGGTATAATAAAGTACCCAGCAACAATTCAGGTTTTGGAAAAAGAGGTGGCACAGAAGGCAATTTTCTTATCATGTATGCTAAATGTGCGATTTAAAAAAAAATTAGAGGAGGCGCATGCCTCTAGTGCCACATCCTGGATACGCAAATTTATACAGGTACACAACTCTCACTCTCTACAGTGCATCCCAGAAAAGAGTAAACCAAACTTTGAGAGCCTCATACTAAAATAGTATCGCTTGTGTGGCCTTGAAATTTATTTCATGATAAAAAGCAACTCATATTCTATTCAATGATACCAAACTTATACCTCTGTTGTGACGGATGACTAAGCAGTTGGGCTTTAAAAATTAAGCGTAAAAAGTGCCCCGCACCAAGTTTGAGCAAAAGCAGCCAGCCCTTGCATTTCAATAGCCCAAGTAATCCTTTGTCCCTAATGAATGGGCTCAGGAAGGCTGACCTCAAACAAACAATGAATGATCAGAAAGCCAGTGTTCCTTCTGAGAAAATTTGGTACAAATGGTTTCTGACCAAAGTTTTCAAGAACTTGATTGTTCAGTCATCCATGACAGTACAGATATAATTTTGGCATCACTGGATAGAATATGAGTTACTCTTTGTCATGATATAAAAATTGATGACATATAAGTTATACAATTTTAATGCGAGGCTCTCAAAGTTGGGTTTACTTTTATCTGGGACGCACTGTACAGGCATCACAAAGATATTATCAACCTGCCTCAACGAGATACATGAAATACAACAAATAAGTCATGAACCTCTATTCATTTGGTATGTGCCCTGTAACATAAAGAGTAATGCTCAATTGCATATTTGAGACAACCATTCTGATTGGTTCCCAGTTAGACTTTACTCTAAGAAGTCTATGCAACGAGTATCCTGATTGGTTAATATCGATTTGCAATTAATCGGAACTCCTTATACTGCAGGGCACAGGTCTGATTTCGCAGAAAACCTGTGTGTCGGAAGCAGGGAGGTGCACGCTTTTAACATGCACACAGGGGGACGTTTCATGAAAGCACTTGTCGGACGTTTTATCCGACAAATTTGCTCTCAGCCAATCAGATGCAAGCATTTCAGTAGCTTATAACAGTTGTCAGTGAATATTTGTTTCATGAAATGCTCCTCAGGAGTAAGGAGGCTGTACTCTTGCTACAGCTATTTCAAAATGCAAGTAATCGCAGGATTTGTGCTGACGTACTCTGATACAAGGCTGCAAGTGATGTATACACAAAATCTGAGTTATCGATGCTATCATAATATAACAAGCTTGTTCTTTCTCTTTACTAAATTTTGTTTATAAACATGTATCCTTTTCAGAAATATTTTAGGTAAGGTATTACAATATTGTACGGATGTCAGTGTAAATGACAAACATTTTTTTATTTTATAGGAAATTTCATTTTTGTCACTTGCTTACTTTTATCAGAGTAGGGCTCTGTAACATAAAGACAATTTCAAAAAAAAAAAAAAAAAAAAAAAAAAACAGTCTGATCGGTTCACGTCTATGAAACACAAAATGTGATTGGTTAATATTGATTACCAATTTATTGTAACAGGACACAGGTCAGGCAGCAGTCCATACACTTGCAAAATCATGTATTCCCATTTATGACCATGACCATATATGTATTCTAACTTGTTAACGAAAGGCAAAATACCACGATGAGTTTACAGCGTTTGACGATCATGGATTGGCGTTTGCCTTGCGTTTTAGTCTCTCCCTCCAATCTCCCTGAATCTGCTGAAAGTTGGCGTTGTATTTGGTTTTGCCCCTGTATTAATACAAAACAAGGAAATAAATATGAGTATCAAAAGATATTTAGGAGTTAAACCAGAGTATTACGATCACACGAGAGAAAAAACAAGCTCATATCTCTACTGGTTTTCAAGATATCGCGATAACGAACTTATTTACATGGAATTTCACAATTTGACCTCTGTGACCCTTGACCTTTGACCTACGTACTCCAAAATTTAATCAGATTATCTTCCTATGATGATACATACTCTCCCTCAGTTTGAAGTTCATATCTCAAACGGTTCTTGAGATATCGCGATAACGAACTTATTTACATGAAATTTCATAATTTGACCTCTGTGACCCTTGACCTTTGACCTACGTACTCCAAAATCTACTCAGATCATCTTCCTTTGATGATACATACTCTCCCTCAGTTTGAAGTTCATATCTCAAACGGTTCTTGAGATATCGCGATAACGAGCAAACGGGACGTACGGACGGATGGACAACCCGAAAACATGATGCCTCCGGCACCACCTTCGGTGGCGGAGGCATAAAGAATAGAGGTCTATCTGCAAGTGGTGTTTACATGAAGGCCGTTTTAACCCTATTCTGACTTTGGACTTGCAGGGGGGGGCAACATGCACACGCAAATTATGAACACATCCTACCCATTATACCTATCTAATACCTTGGTGATGTGAAGCACGTTCATAAAATGCCTTGCGTAAGGATATAAGTGCCGGTTCCAGGAGACAAACCCATATTAGCAGCACCAGTCATGTGGAACGCCCCAATACAGTGCATCCCAGAATAAAGTAAACTTAACTTACAGCTCTTTTTGCTTTAAATTTAAAATTTCTGAGACCTTCATTTTTTTTTTTCAAACTGAAGTGTAAGCCATATTTTGTCCAGTGATATCAAATTTATACTTTTGCTGCGATGGATAACTTAACACTTGGGCTACAAAAAACCTAAGTAAAAGCACCTTAACCCTTTAGCACCTAGAGACTTCATGAAAAGTGACAGTTTACTCACTAGCGGAGAGGGTTATGCTGTGTTTCAATCAAGTTTTTTCAATTAAAGTTGCTATTAAAACATACTTTTTTTAGCAGAATCTGACAGCATACATCCAATGGGTAATCCAAAAAAAGTATGGGCATGTTTCATCACATATTTTTTATACTATCTTGACTATAGCGTTCTTACGGCTGGGGCGGTTTGGGGCGGTTTAGTGAGTAAGCTGAGGGGCGGTCTCGAGCGGTTTAGGTGCTAAAGTGTTAACAAGTTTGAGAAAAGCCAACCTCTAGCTTGCTACATTCACCCATTGAGGTATGGCTTCCAGAGTAATTCACAAGGGATGACAGGTTCAAGTCAATTTTGACATATGTTTTTTAAAGCCCAAAATGCTCAGTTCATTTGGCATCACTGGAGTTACTCATTGACATGAACAAAGAACTAACACTTCTACTCATTATTGTAAATAAAGGGTTAAAGAGCACAAGTCCTTTAACCCTTTGACCCCGATAGGCCGGATTACCAGCAAGCAGAGATAGTAAATTATGCCAAAAGGCCACTTTCCACCCCTTTACATTTTCCCTTGAGAATTTTTTGTTTTTAGGATTCAGTCTAAAATTTTTGTGAGTCTTCTACCGAAATATGGCGCTACTGCAAATCAAGTAAAAAGGTACCTTTAGTACGCCGAATAATAACACATACCTGTTTTAACCTAGTGAATAAAACTTTATTATACATTATGGATTTCACAAAATGTGCAAATAATTCAGGGTTCAAAGGGTTAAACACTCTGTAATATTTAAGAACTCACATGGCCAATTGCTCCTTCTTCCAGTCCTGGATCATCTTCTGATTGCGGACTTCAAGATCCTCCTCTTCGCTCTCCTCGCTCTCCTCCATCTCCTTCTCCTGCTCCTCCTTTATCTTACTCCACTTGGAGACCAGGGAGTGAGGGAGCTTACTCTTCACCAACTTAGACTGTACAGGAGAACAAGGTGACATGATTGATTGATTGATTGATTGATTGATTGTGATTGATTGATTGATTGATTGATTGATTGATTGATTGATTGATTGATTGATTGATTGATTTGGATTGATTGATTGATTGATTGATTGATGATTGATTGATTGATTGATTGATTGATTGATTGATTGATTGATTGATTGATTGATTGATTGATTGAGTTGATTGATTGATTGATTGATTGATTGATTGATTGATTGATTGGATTGGATTGATTTATCTTACTCCACTTGGAGACCAGGGAGTGAGGGAGCTTACTCTTCACCAACTTAGACTGTACAGGAGAACAAGGTGACATGATTGATTGATTGATTGATTGATTGAATGGTTGATTGATTGATTGATTGATTGATTGATTGATTGATTGGATTGATTTATCTTACTCCACTTGAGACCAGGGAGTGAGGGAGCTTACTCTTCACCAACTTAGACTGTACAGGAGAACAAGGTGACATGATTGATTGATTGATCTATCTTACTGCACTTGGAGACCAGGGAGTGAGGGAGCTTACTCTTTCACCAACTTAGATCTGAAAAATGAGAACAAGGAGATTGATTGATTGATTGATTGATTGATTGATTGATTGATTGATTGATTGATCTATCTTACTCCACTTGGATACCAGGGAGTGAGGGAGCTTACTCTTCACCAACTTAGACTGTACAGGAGAACAAGAAGAGAGAGATTGATTGATTTATCTATCTTACTCCACTTGGAGACCAGGGAGTGAGGGAGCTTACTCTTCACCAACTTAGACTGTACAGGAGAACAAGGTGACATGATTGATTGATTGATTTTATGGTTGATTGATTGATTGATTGGTTAATTGATTGATTGATTGATTGGTTGGTTGATTAATGATTCATTGGTTAATTGATTGATTGATTAATTGATTGATTGGTAGATTGATTGATTGATATATTGATTGATTGATTGATCGATCGATGGATTGATTGATGATTGATTGATCCATCTTACTCCACTTGGAGACCAGGGAGCGAGGGAGCTTACTCTTCACCAACTTAGACTGTACAGGAGAACAAGGTGACATGATTGATTGATTGCTTGATTGATTGATTGATTATATTGATGATTGATTGATTGATTGGTTGATTAATGATTGATTGATTGATTCATTGATAGATTGATTGATTGATTGATAGATCAATTGATTGATTAATTGATTGACTGATCGATCGATGGATTGATTGATGATTGATTGATTGATTGATTGATCTTATATGTAACAGTAAATCGTCAATTCATGTGTTTTTTCAAAATGCTCGTGACTGAAAAATGATCTGAAATTCCTAAAATATGCTAGGTGACCCTAACTCCTACAATTGAAGATGCTAGTACTAGATGTTCGTATGTTACATTTTGGCCAAATTGAGTTATTTGTATTTTTCAACATGTTAGTATGTGTACTTTAACTTGTAAGTATTTAAAAATCAATATTTTAATTACAAAGGGTCAAATTGGCACCCCACTGTTTTCACACAAAGCAAATTTTTAGTACTAGATGTTCCTATGTGCAGTCATCTAGAACTAGAAGTACCTATTTGACATGACCAGCCAATCAATACACGCATAGCAAGTCACAGTGTGTAGTGCCTAGAGACAGCAAAATTAGATGCTTTTTGAACAACATGGAGGGTGCAGAAGATATTTTGGAGCCAAATAATTCTTTTGAAAATTTGCCAAAAGTGACCAGCACAGTGATGAAATATGTGTCATCTTTTTTAAAAACTTAATTTAGACCTTTTAAATCTGAAAAATCATCACCAAAATCATGGCTTATATGACTATAAGGCACACGATGACCAAAAATGCATCATGATCAAGATGGTGATGATGAACTGCCAGTCCACTGATGATATTTTTCCTGTTAATATCCATGTGAAGTTAATAAAACTACCATGTGACCATAAATATCTAAATATAATGTTGTTTTCATTATGATATTGACTTTTCAGTACTAGAATTTCCTATGTGCACTGTTATAGAGCTAAAAGTTCCTATGTGCAGTTAATTGATTATTGATTATAGAAAATCAACAAGTATTATATTCCTGGATTATGCATCAAAACTTTCCTATACATGACACAATGTCAATCTGAGAGATTGACATCTACATGTTATGAAACATGATTTGTGGACATATTCAAAATTTTTAACCTTCTGTTTCTCAATACTGATTTGATGTAACATAGGAACATCTAGTACTAGCATCTTCAATTTCTCAAAAGGTTTGTCTGCTGATAATTTGGCCTCGTACGTGTATCTTACCTCTTTGTCCTTCTTCTTTTTCTTCTTTGTCCTAGCAGGTGGTGCACTTGGTTGCTGAGGTACTGGCGGTGCAGAGGCTGCTACAGCCGGTGCAGACAGGACTGGAGCAGCAGCTATGGTAGCGGCACCCTTCGTCATAGCAGGCGCCGAGTACAGCACCTGTGGTTTTCCTATCACAGCTGTTGAGGAATCCTTAGCGGAGGGCTGGGGAGGAGGAGGGGGTTGTGCGAGGGCGGCACCAGGACCGGAGAAAGTGGCAAGGAATGGGGGCGGGGTAAGAGGGCGGATGTCACCTTCTTCTGGGGGAGGTGCTGGTGGTGGCGTGGATGGTGGCGGGCTTGGGGGTAATGGAGGTAAGGCTGGCTCTTCCCCTGGTGGGGGAGGAGGGGGTGGGCCGTCTGGTAGGGGAGGGGGAGGGAGGGGTGAATCTGCATCTTCTTGAGGCATTGGGGGTGGGGGTGGTGTCGGAGAGGGCGGGAGGGCAGGTGGAAGCTGGATTTCAGCTGGTTTGGGCAAGGCAGGTTCTTCATCTGTCAACAACAGAATATCCATGAAATTTGGTTAGTAAACAAGAACGAGGATGCACTTAAAATTAAACCATTCATATCTTAAAATGTCTACGAAAATGTGAATCATAAAGACAATGTGCCTGTAAAGACATGATGCTCTTGATGTTGTTTTCAGGTTTTAAAACATTGTCATTCATAATGAATATTAGTAACATGGATATTTATTTTACTTGAACTTAATTTATATACAGGATATTGATACAGTTCCTAGTAATTAGGGGCCCGTTTCTTGAACCCGTCACAAGTCTAAGCTCGTGGACATCCCATTGAAAGGCGTGTTAATTCTACAACACATGTGGCTATGGGTTGTCCAAGAACTTAGACTTATGATGGTTTCGAGAAACAGGGCCATGCATAAACAATATTTTAGCCCTGTTTCATTCAAATACCTGATGAGTTCCCTTCGTCCATACTTTCCCCGCTATTCCCATCATCTGCCGATCCTCGATCAGCCGCACTGCTGAAAGCGTATCTAGTCTCCTCTCTCGTCAACGTTGACTCCGCCCCTTTGGCTTCCTTGGCCGCAGCCTCCACGGGGTAATCCCACTGCGACTCGTTGCTCGTCATGTTCGTGTAGTAGTACTGTTTGTGCGTCCTGGTGGCGGTTCGTCACATGATGGCAGCAGACAACGAAGAAGGATGGAGATAGAGAGAAAGGGAGAGAAGGAAAGGGAGAGAGAAATCGAAAGAGTAAGGACCTAGAATAAATTAGGTTTAGGTTACATAGTTTAAGAAATTTTGATATCAAGGACATAAATGGAAAAAAAAATGGTCACATATACAAACGGGAAGAAAAACAATGTAATATTAAATTTGTGAAATCCAAGTGTTCAGTTAACTTATATGTTGCCACAAAAGTGGAAAATTTCCAATCATGGGCTTGCCAAACAGACCCTAATCCATTTAAATACCAACCCTATACAAACAACAATCTACCAGTTAATTCTGACAGAGTTCTGATCGACAGAAAACCATCAACATGTTGATTGAGTAAAGTTTCAATTTTGCAGTCAACAACAATTAACCTGTTGGAGACGAGCTGATTTGGCTACAACACACATTTCCCATAGACCTCAGCCCGAATATATTCGGGCTCAGTCCCCAATGGGTTAACTGGCAGACAATTTCAAGTTTGATCTTCAGTTCAACATGAACATTCAGGTTTATATATAACATGACATATATATTCACTGGAATAAAACAAAAATCATGAATAACACTTATATTCATGATCAATCAATATAGCTCAAAAACCATTCATTCAAAATAATAGGTCTGGAAAATCTCCACACAAAAAAATACATAGCATTGAAGAATGTTGCACTTCCTAATTGAGATAATTCCATGACAAAATACTGTCTGAACTCCTGATAAAAATATTTTCTACAATTACTGCAGAAGTGGACATGTACTTTAGTTCTGCGGAATCAAATAATGTTTGTTGGTTTTAGATTTGGTGTTGAACAGCTGGGAGAATTATTTGAGCACAAAATATACAAAAATTGCCAGACCACATAAATTTCCTCTTTTCCAGTAACTTGAAAGAAAGTAGGTCAGTAATACATCTAAATTACCAATATTTAACAGAAATTTTTAGATGGAAAAAAAAATCACACAACCAGGCCAAGCGCTTCGTTAAAGGGCCAATGGGTTGACATGATATGCATACTACTCAACAAAGAATCCCTTCCAAAAGAAACAAAAATCTTTAAAGAATCAAACTGACTATCGACCAGCAATCTTTTGCAGTTTGCTCAAATGGAGAAAGTGCAACATTTAAATATAAACATTCAAGAAAATCATCAAATACAGCAATAACTGAATATAATGAAAATGATAGAAAAGATTTGTTTTTGACTGACCGCACCGGAACATCTTCTATCCACTGTCACAGAGTTCCGCATCCTCGCCGATCGATAATCCTCGATGCTCGCTGAAGCGATGAATCCTGCTTGCACCTTCATGGTGTCTTTTAAAACACAATCTTTTTTTCTTCTTTCTTTTTTTTTTTCCTCTTTATATCGGCAATGGAGAGAAAAGAGTGTTTTGTTGTAGGGGGAAGGGAATGATGAGAGGAGATAGTTCGGAAAAGAGGGCCATCCCATAAATAATTTTAAAGAAATAGAATAAAACATTTGGATTTTTTTTTTTTTTTTTTCTTTAATGAGACTATCCAAACTTTCTCTAACCAACAGATTTTTCCCTAGCTCTAATAATTTTTACTCTCTAAGCAATGTACCTCAGGCTAATTTAGATCTTAAATATCCACATAGAAATTCACTTCCACACTATTGTTATTGTTTTTGGTTGTTTTTTGTTTTTGTTCATTTGTTTGTTCTTTTTTAAAACTAAAATGGTGGACCTTTTCCATGTTCTTGTTAGACTTGAAATTATTGAGAGGCGAATGGGTTACATCTTTTGAGCCTCAATAATCTCTCCAGTTCTTTCGCCTCTGAAGAAGGGGATTATACCTTTCCATAAGCCCTAAAGTTCCTATCCCTGTTCCTGGTTGGTTGTGGGGGGGGGGGGGTAATATAGGAGGGATCAGTTAATAATCGGAGAACAGGGTAATGGACAATGATGGAGATAGGAGGGGGGGGGGGGAGAGAAAACATATAGCAACTGCACACAGTAATGAAGAACATCATGTCAATGCACTAATCAGAGTTGTTCAACGTGTTCCATGGAGGTGGACACAAATGCAATGGCGCATCACCAAAGCAAAGTTCTCTCTCCACGCTTGGATAGAGTCTACTGCTCAATCATAACAATCTATTCATTCATCCAGTCGCCGACATGAGGGGGCGCTGTGCAAAGTGAGAAGCCATTTGACCGTACCTGTCCCAGGAGCAGAGCCAGCCGTCGGGGGCGGCCTCCGTCTCGTAGCGTTGGAGCTCCCAGTCGGACGTCTCCAGGCGTTGCAGGAGGTGCTTGCTCTCGAGCATCCCTTCCCTCCAATCCTGGATCCGAGTCTAAAAGAAAGAGAGATATACACAGAGAAAGAGAAAGAGAGAGAGAAAGAGAAAGAGAGAGAGAGAGAGACAATTAATTTTACATGTACAATAAAACTTAGAGGAAAAGCAAATTTCATTAACAGGGTTCCCAACATAATAGGAGAACAAAGGAGAGCTTTTCCCTGGTGGGTTTTCAAAATTCCAGCAGAACTATTTAAACATATTTTGACGCATCACAGCAACAATGTGTCACGGGAAACAACAAAACTGACAACCTCCTATCAAATTCCTTGATTTTGAGGGGTTTTTGTCAAATTCCCTAACTTTTCCCTGACTGAAAAAAAGACAGTGAAACTCATTTTCCATGTTTTTTCCTAATTTACAAAACCTAAATATTGAACTAGTTGACTATTCTCAGGTACTAATAATACAGTGACACATATTTATGGTAATGAAGGTACATGACGGTACTTCTGTGTAATGTTAAATTTGCATATATTCTTGTACTCGCAAAATTCAAGGAAATAAAATCTTCCTAAAAATAACAGCAAGTATCTAATTCCACCTCAATATCTTATCAATGATTTTTCTTCAAAACTTTGTAGTAATAGGATGTCCCTTTATTGTAATTGTATAAGTTGGACTCGATACATCAACCAAACATCAAAATACATACAGAGAATAGAAAAAGTAGTCAGGGATAACAAACTCTCCAAATTTGTTTGAAAAGCATTCAGGCCTTTTAAATTTCGTCAGTTTTAGGGCAAGGCCATTTTTTCATAGGGCACTTTTTCTTAAGTACAGCACCAATGCGAATGTCTGGAAAAGGCCAAACAGGGGATTTTGGAATAGGCATTAAGGCCAGTAAGGGGGCATGAAAGGCCATGGCCTCCGTGGTCGTTGATTAATTTAAGCCCTGGCATTATTATGAGTATGTTATCAATAAGATCTTTGACCTTTGAACTCACCTCCATTTCAATGAGCATGACCTGGAACTTATTAAGACCTTTGTTTGAGATGCCAAGGAACTCTAGTTTGTTCATCATCGTAGACACCATGTCCACTATCACCTCCTGTTAAATATATATTCAAGATTATGAAGAATAATAATAATATTAATTTCAATTCAATGTTTTATTGTCTGGCATCGCAGAAGAAAAAAATGCTTTACAGTCTGGCTTTCAAACATAATACAGTCTGTGTAAAAAAAAATGGTACAGTCGGGGGGAAAAAAAAATCTTTTCAAATGATTGTGTATGCGGTGCCAAATTAAAGCCAAAAGATTTTTCTTGCTGATGCGCTTTGTTTTGTATAATTTGCTTTCGTAAAACAAAGTTATGCTAAATTTTGTGCGACGAGGAACAAATCGAAATTACGCACTTCTATTGAGTTCATGGCCATTATGCAAAACCTACACATGGGACGGCGTGCGAAAAATGGATTTTTCTTGATTGTAGAAAACTAGCCATATCTAAAAAACTACAGCACCAAATGTGATGAAAAAAATTGCAGAAGGAAGTCTGATTTTCCTCCTTTATGAAAATACCAAACAATACCAGGTTGTGATCAATCTTCATACTATAAAAAAAATGTTTTCCACTAGCACCATTTTATTTGACACAGACTGTATAACATCACATAGTGCATAATAAATAAATACAAGAAATGAAACAATAATACCGAAGATAAAGATATACAGCACATTGAGACTAAAAGTCACGACAATAAACATGTATAATACAGATTATAAGACTACTTAACCCTTTAGCACCTAAACCGCCCGAGACCGCCCTTCAGCTTACTCACTAAACCACCCAAAACCGCCCCCGTTTTATGCACGTTTTACTCATGATAACATCAAAAATATGTGATGAAACATGCTCATTCTTATTTTGCATTACCCACAGGATGTGGCTTTCAGATTCTGCACACAAAAAAAGTATGTTTTACGAGTATTTCTTAAATATTGAAAAACCCTGATGCAAACAAAGCAAAACCCTTTCCGTTACGGAGTAAGCCGACACTTTTCACGCTGTCTCTAGGTGCTAAAGGGTTAAAGTAGATATAGAATTAATGATGTGCATCATTCTGGCAGGTTGGACAGCCCTACTTGTACAGTATGTTGGTCTAAAATGGACTGGTATATTGGAGCATTAGTCTTGCAAAATATACTTTTTCATGATACAATTGTTGACAATTCATCATACATTTCAGTATACCTTAGCCTATAACTGGATTTACATCACAACAAAAAAAAGGTATGGAAGGGGCTTACACTCACCTTATCATTAGATAAATGTTATGAATATAACGAAATAAGGGATAAATTCCTAATTAAGTGGGAATTAAACTGGACAGTTTGATTAGTTTAGGACTTCAGTGGCTTTAAACTCACCTTTTTCTCTTTCTCTTCCCTTTTTTTCTTTTTCTCTTTTGCTTTGTCTTTCTCCTCCGGTGTCATATCATCCTGAAGGTCACATTGACAGCCAGCTTCCTGCGTGGTTCCAGAGCTCTTCTGCTTCTCAAGTTTCTCCAATCGCTTCTTCTTGAACCTTGATAGATCAACGCTACCACTCTCATCTGATCAAAAATTAAGAAAAGGAAATTTATACAAAAGTTCAGTAAAAAAATTAACATCTCTGTAATATGCCAGTAACAATGTTGCAGAAAAGAAACGTATGATATTTCTAAAGCCACAAGTCAAAATGTTTTTTACTAGAATACCAATGGATTAACTCATATCTGATCAAAAGCTGTGTCTTTTAAAGCGAGAGCGAACTGAGTAACACTCTAATTGACTGTGTGTTATAAATAGCTAGTCTTAAAGTATACCTTTTGATATAACTATTAACAAAACGGTGTATAATTTAAGTTAACCTACAATTTAATTTGTATTGGGGAAACTAAAATGTTTTGAGGGGAAAAGTATGTGTTTTGCTACTTGGCAACATAATTATCATGGTGCGAATTCATTGAGAAGTGAAAAAGTATGTTTTCATTCAAATGAGCCTGAATTATAAGACTACACTATCAGGATGTTGCATTATGGGTTAGGAATCAGGGCAGAATCGAGTAGTTGAGGACTTGAGCTGGTGCTATACGAGGTTGCTAGTTTGTACTGGCTTTAAAACATGGTTTCTGCAGGTACATATAGTACCCTAAAATGTCCACATGTATATTTTTGAGGTCTGGAGAATATATTGGGGTCCCAGTTCTGTTTATGTAATCAATCTCTATTTCATTAGACAAACGACAATTCTGTATAAGCCAATATTTTAGCGTACAGATATATTTGCGAGTTTGGACTAGTTTGGAAAATTCACGATTTTTGTGTTGTTTCCATTACTACAAATGGCCTTATGTTGAACTGGAAATTTTCGCCAAGATGGACTTGCGAAAATAACCACTTATACAGTGGGCTAAAGATTGATTTGAAAAATGTTTCTTACCGTAAATGCTGGCCATGTCTGCCACATCTGATTTACGCTTCTTGCCCTTAGGGGGTTCTGGGGATTTCTTCACATCAGCCTCTTCCAATTCTTTCAACTCAGCCTGTAAATAAGAGAAAGAGATAAGGGAAAAGGAAAGAAAGAAAAGAGAGAGGGACAGAAAGAAAGAAAGAGAAAGAGATAGAGGGGACAAAAAGAAAGAGAGAGGGGGGGAGAGAAAGAATTAGGGTTGATAACAAAAGAAAACAAAGAGACAGGGGAAGATAGCAAGAAAAAAAAATCAGATATAGTAGATGGCACCAAAATACAAAGATGGGTAAGAAAGGAAAAATAGATGAACACAGAGAGAAGGAGATCAGGATAGAGGAATAGTCACAATAAGAAAGAATGGAAGAAAGAGAAAGAAAGAGACAAAAATATCAAGAGAGGGTTAGACATGGTTACTTTACATAATATTCTAAATATCAAGATGAATGAAAATTACATCCAGTTTGCATCACACAGCGGTCTCCTTAAACAAAACAAATACAGAAAGTAAAAGGAAAGGGTGGTATTTTGAATCTGCACATGATTGAAATCAATCTCTCTAATTTTCAAACTTGCCATGTAATCGATTGATTGATTCAATCTGTGGGTTTTGGTTTGGTTTTAATAATTTTGAAGGTTTTCTGAGTAGTACATACCTTTTTCTTTTCTAAAGCCATCTCGAGTTGTTTGTCAATATCATCCATCTCATCTGCAAACATGTCCACCGCATAAAGCTCATCCTTCTCCTTCTTCACCTCCTCCTCCTCCTTGTCATCATCAGGCTCATTATGGAGATCATATCTGCCATCATCTTCCTCATCATCCTCCTCCTCATCATCCATCTCCTCTTCTTTCACTTTTTCAGTCTGTTTATCTGCTTTGCTAGCGTCCATACTCGCTGGTAGAATCGTCTCTCCTTTGGTAAATTGCGAGGTGTAGCTTAACTTTGGTTTCCTCGCGACAGGAACGATCTTCTCTTCATCCTCGTCGGGCTTCTCGTCATCACCATCCTGCGATTTTAAATCGTCTTTCACAATCTCAGCCAGCTCATCCGGCACGGGATCCAACTGGTATTTTACTTGAGCTGTTCCATAAACTGGGAGTTTCTCAATCTCGTCTTTGGGGTCTTCCGCGACAGCATCCGGCATTTCCGCCTGGAGCTGCTCCTCGGTTGTGAATCCATTTGGCGCTTCCACACCACCAATGTCGCCGTTCTGTACGTCCATAGCATTTGGGTCAACTTCAGTCGCCGCTGTAAGATTGGTGTCTACCACGTTTGTCTCTGGTGCTACAGGTAGTGTTATAGCAGCAGCAGCAGCAGCTGCTAGTTGCTCTTGCTGAAGTTTAAACGCTTCAGGCATTTCCCACGTGACTTCGTTAGAGTACATATTCCAATAATAGACACAGTTGGTGTTCTCATCCAAAAGCTCCTGCCACTCCCCAACAGCTGGAAATTAAATCATAGAAATGCTGAATTTGAGAATATTTGTGGAAAACTAACCAGGATAACTTAAGTTAGGATGATATTTTTATGCTATGGACATTTATCTCAAGGTAACTATTGAATTCTTCCTTGTCTTATTAAAAAAAAAATCACAATCAACTATATGCATAACACTTGTACTGTTTTCTCCAACTTCCAGGTATTTCAACCTTTCCAAAATATACCGTCAATCTTGACCTAAAGACTTCCTATACAGAGACAGAGAGATCCTTTAAGAGACCAATTATCGATCAAAAGAACATATTTGGATTTCTTTATCAAAGTGTTTTTCACTGAATCTCACACTTGTTTTCAGTGACCTCTTGCCTATAAAAAGGCCTTGATTCATATGAATGCCACAATTCAAAATTGTTTAAAGTTCCACACCTAAGATCCCAGTTCCCCTGCAGAAACCATCTTACCGGTCAATTCAGGGTTCCCTATTTCAGCCGCACCGTCGGCCCCTGCTACAGTCTGGGCGGTTCCAACTTGAACTTGTGTTCCATCCAAATCATCTGAGCTGACAGGCTTGCCATCTATGACCTCATCTTCAAGAGGTTTCCCATCAACTTCCCCTGTAGGACTGTTTGATGCAGTGTCCATAGCATCAATCTCCTGAAATATGATGACATTCAATAATTAGTTAGAAATGTCTATTTTAAATATTTTTATTATTTGATTTCAAGGCAACAAAAATGAAACAACACATTATAAAGTAATCACGACAAAATGTACATGTATAAACAAAGAAAAATAGTAGAAAAGCATACATCAGCTAATGCCTGTGGATAGCCTAGAAGAATTACAAATAAACATTACTAGCCTTTGACCTACCTGGAGAATTGAATATCAAATAAAAAACTCTCCCTTCCCCCCAAAACAAAAAATCTATGAATAGGTCATCATAA
Organism: Paracentrotus lividus; assembly: GCA_940671915.1. Classification (NCBI taxonomy): domain Eukaryota; kingdom Metazoa; phylum Echinodermata; class Echinoidea; order Camarodonta; family Echinidae; genus Paracentrotus; species Paracentrotus lividus. Next base: position 15,515,573 of record CALNVZ010003426.1, read on the forward strand.
AGGGTACAATACATGTATGCTCCTGGAAAGAAGCATCGACTTTTATCGTTTGCAAATTTTATCGTGTAGTCAAGCACGGTCAGTCAAGAGTGAGCATCTCGTTCGTCCATGACATTGAACATTCAAAGGATTCTATTCTTAGTACACATCCAGGGCAACCAAATTTTCCCATCATTTGGCATACACAAACAACATATATCTTATATCTAATATTTCACAGGTCGCCAAATTTGGAAAATGTCCGACTGTAACAAACTGCTCAGGCTCTGTACTTACAGCCATGAAGTCCGCAAGCTTGGCATCCATAGCAGTTTTAGGTTTGCCCTCAGGCTGTGCAGGTTTAGAGTTGGCAAAGCTAGGCTGTACGTATTCTTGATCATCGTCGCTGTCACCATAGTTAGCCATCAGACCACTCAGGGCGTTGGCGTTGGAGCTTTGACCGTAGCCTATAGAAAGAGAGGGGGAGAGAAGGGGATAAAAGTTTGATTCATGAAGCTTCGATGAAAAGACATTTTTACAGATATTTAAAACAATTAAGTGCATTACAATTCATGACAAACACGACATATGCAACTGCATCTACATGCCTCCACACCTACATGTACATGCAAAACATGTTATTTTGAACATTGACCTATATGACCTAGTACTCCACAAATAATCAGGTCGTCTTCCTTTTGAAACAAATACTGTCATGAAGTGAGAAATTTATACAGTAACTAAGGGTGTTCCGTGGCACATCACAACAATGAAGCCAACAACTGCAGAGACTTCAACTCTCCTACTTAACAGTTTTTCAGTTCAAAATCATGAAAATATGTATACAAAATATAAACCTACAATGAAGGCACCATATGGGCTATTCCACAGTCGGGGAGGACATTTGTTTTCTTCTTTTTGCTTTATCTCAAATTCAGCTTGTATTTTGGGCTTCAAACTTTTTTGAAATTATCATTACATTGGGGGACACAGATTAATTTTGATTTTATTTTCAAATTGTACACTTGTACATGTAGGAGAACTAAAACTATACATAGATTGATGCACATGGGACTACATGCAATTTTTGAAAGTTTTTTAGACTTTGACAGAGAACTATCATTTCTTTTCCAATTTTTCCAACTGGATAATTTTTAGAATATTAAATCCCATCTAAAGTAATAAAATTCAATCTGACGTCACAGAAAAGGTATGAAAATTCAAAATATATCTTGACCGACAAACTGTAATGCGAGTTGCCGACATAAACGCTCCCTGTATTTTATCTGTTCATTTTTCTTGACTTTGATGCAGTTGATAGGTTATAAATATACTAATATCTATTTAAAAGTTCTGTGAACATGTTATACTTTGAGGACAATTTGGCGTAACATTCATCATGATTTTGACCATGTCCTTTTTGCGTAACGCGAGTTACCGGCGTTCAACCACCTTCAATATTTTTCTTTTTCAGTCCATTTGGTTGCTTTAAATATGAAGCAAAAAGTAACTTGTAGATCCTAGAAGTTTGAAAGATAGAGGACTTTAAACTTGAAAGGTACCGGTTATTTGTAACGAGAGTTACCGTGGAATGGCCCATATCTCGTTTGTTCCACCCGCACCTCTTTCTGATATTTGCTTAGCTGGGATATAATCATCTTACCTTTCTTACTGCTCACCGATGGGCCTTCAATCTGAAGCACTGTTCGTCTCTTGCCTGGGCCGGCCATGGTCCTCTCTTTCCTCTTCCCCATGGTCTACGATTTCTAACAATATCTCCTTGGGTTGTAATACGACTCACTTGCAGACTTTACTGTGTATTATGCTTGACCAATTGATGTAAGAAAAGGTCATTTTGTCGTATGAAATAGTTCTGAAATAAAGGAGAAATGGCCATGCATTTTGAGGTGGGCCCTTTTCTGTTACATGATATGTTTTCAAAGAAATTGTACCGTTTTTATTTAATAGAGTATTATTCTTATATTTGACACCCTATACACATAAAAGTATACATATTCTGAAAGAGAATTGTCTGAAGAATTCAAAAAATCATTCTGAAAAGGGATAGGGTTAAGTCATAAGAAGTTACATATCAGAATATGTGAAAAAAGGTGAGAAAAAAGTACTTTCCGAAATATCTTGGCAGAGAAAAATTAAGGGCCCTACAAGAAAATAACATGCATATTTGAACTCTTCAAAGTCAGACCTTTCCAAACAATATAGCTAACTTGTTTAGGGGTTAGTTGTATAAGATAATTTTGCGGCGATCATTCTTTCAGCAAAAATTCAGATCAAGAAATTTGGGGAAATATGTGTTATTGATGTTTATTTACCCCAAAGCAGCCCTTGCATTTCAATAGATCAAGTACTCCTTTGTGCCTAATGAATGGACTCAGAAGGCTGACCTCACACAAACAATGATATGATCATCAGAAACATCAGTTGCTGCTATCTCAGACAACTTGGTACAGATCACTTTTGACCAATGTTTTTATAACCATTCGAGTGTTCAGTCTCCATGACAATATCTGCGTATGATTTGGTATCACTAGATAGAATATGAGTTACTCTTTGTCATCGAAACTTTAAAATTATTACACATAAGTTATTACAAGTTTTAATATGAGGCTTTTCAAGTTGGGCTATACTTTTATCTGGGACGCGACGGTTAGTGAGATTGACTTTTCTTGGTTCAAAAGGACATGTGACAGGTTTACCATTTAATTGACGCAATTAAGTAAACTATTAATGATGTGTAAATTTGACCCACTATTATATTCTGATAATTACAATTCTAATCAAAACTTGTCTTCATGTTATGTTCAAGTGTATTTATAACTCATTTTGTCTAACTGAGAAATAGAAATTTATGTTTCCCTTCCATCATCTGCTATACAAAAATGGGTACTTCGAGTTAATTATCGTTAATTTAGTCATAAATAAAAATTGACCAACTAGGTTATTTTCTTTACCATTTTAGATTAAATTCCCTTCCACCCTTTTAGATTAATTCCCTTCAATACTAATACCAAATTTACCCATATAGCATTATAGATCCATACTTAAAGTTTGACACCAATTTCAATTTAAACTACCGTCTTACTCATTCAGGTAAATTTAATTAATTAGCTAATTAGCTTAATTAGGTATCTTTTAAGTTCAACTTTGATCATTTTACTTAATAAATGGATGATTATTCCAATTAAACTGTTTAATCATGTTAGGTAATGTGAAGGTAAAAGCTTAGATTTGTTAAAGAAGTAGAATTTTATGCTCCTCCTCCGTCATGCTCCTTACCTCTCCTCCACCAAGCAAAAAATGTGCTACTCAGAGTTAATTAAACACTAATTACTCATAAACAATTAACCATTTGCTCTTTTATCTTTTACAATAATTCCAGATTAATTCCCCTCAAACTTAATACCAAGCATACAATAAAGCACATGTATTTATGGCATTTTATATCATTTATTTATTTCTGTACTTGTCGCGCACATGTACAACACGTCGACCTACATGGGGGCCTCACTGATTAAAAACACCATGGCCATTAATTTAATTAAAATTGATTAACTATTAGCCTAATTCAAGGTTAATTCTTAATTTCTATTTTACACCACTGTTACTAATAGCATAGATTAGATATTCCAATTTAACTGTCGTATGTAGATTTTATGGAATGTTAAAAACTGATTTATTTAATGCAACAGAAATTTATTGCTCCTCCTGCCTCATGCTCCTCCTCTCACCAACCGTTGCCAAAGGCTACTTCAAGTTAATTATATTGCTGATTATTTGAAATGAGTGCACCATTGGTAGTTTCTTTCTAATATTAAGTTTTGGCAATAAATTTCCTTCACATTGGTGACCAAACATATACCCATATGGCACATGTATTAAAAATTTTATATAATTTTTCATGTTTGTGCTTGTCGCGCAAATGTAACGGCACCACCTATTTGGGGGCCCAGTTTAAAACACATGGCCAAATATGATATATTGATTTAAAATACAGTTCTACCAAGAATACAATTTTAAGGCAAAGAAAAAAAAAATCAAGATCATGTCACTATCATTTCTTTAAAAAATTGAAGTACCTGGTTCAGGTGATGCTTAAAATATTACAAATTTGCCCCTATTTGTATCAATTTTGAATTACTTTGAAAGTGCATGGTGTATGATATTCTTTCTTGAAAAATAAAAATCTGCAAATTGGGTAAGGGTCTAATCTCATATATGCACATTCAAAGCTGTTTTGTAACAGCAAACATTTCATGGCAGATCCTGAAAAATATTTAACATAACTATCTCCAAATGGAGCAGATGGCTGCAAGTTGCTTTTGCTCACAATGGATTAGTAGTTCACTCACATGAACCTTTAAATTACAAGTACAACTGCAGTGCCAGCTTAAATAATTACATACACCAAACCTGCATACATGTATGTACAAAAATGTACACAACTTCCAAACTTAAAAGGAAGATATGAATTGGAAAAGAAAAATGATTTATATATTATTAGTACTGATTCTTTTTTTTTTCAACAGACAATGACAAAAGACCTAATATAATTAACACAGAATGAATACATACAATGTATTATGATTTATAAATATGGGTACATACATGTACATGTAGTATTTTGAAAATGTTTGTGCTAAACTGCATATTATAATAGTGATTATTAAATGGTCAATAAAATGCCTGGCGCTGTTCCCATACCACAATTACAAGCAGAAAGAAAATGATGAAGAAAACAACGAACACACTACTCCAAAATATGCATGTGGTTGAGGATGGTTCAACGACCCAGAATCGAGCCATAATCTGTTCCTAATGAAGCGATGGGCTTAGACCAGTTCCTAGTCATATTTGCATGGTCACAACTCTACAAAATAAAACACAGAAAAATCATATTATTTATTAAAGGAAAGTCCAAGTTTGTCTTGTAAGAGGACTGCTACATGTAGTGGAGATTTTTAATTTACCTTGTTTTAACATTATGATTAGTATCTCAGATATATTCTCATAATAACAATAATAATACAATTAGTGTCATAACTTGACAAAAAGTAAGTATGTCCAGCTGTTAAAACTATTTAAAAGTCCTCTTTTTCAAGTTCTTTAATTTATGCATGATGTGGGGGCAAATATTTAATCCTTTTTCCTTGCCCCCCCCCCCCCAAAAAAAAAAAAAAAAAAAAAAAAAAAAAAAAAAAAAAAAAAAAGAAAAAGAAAGGGGAAATGAAATAAAAACAAAATAAAATTGATCATTAAAATATCAAGAAATATATCTTATATTTAAAAAAAATATTGGGGGTAAAAACTATTTCTAAGTCAATCCTCAGCTTATCAGCAAGATAATGCAAAGCTATTGATAAATATTTCTTTTTAAAAATTTGGTATCAAAAGAAATATCAACTGCATAAATATCACAAAACTTTGAACAAAGGCAAAGGCCTTATCGCATTGAAAACAAAAAAGAAGATAGTCGAAAAGAGATTGAAATAAAGAAAACAATTTAAAAAGCAGAATTTTTTTTTTCCTGATATCGCATCACAATCTGCTGTGCAGTTTTGCATGATTGCTACAAAAAAATTTCTTGTTTGACATCTATTTTACAGAGGACTGTAAATATATACAACATACTTTGTATTATTTGTTTGTTTCTTTGTTTGTAGTTTGTCAAATACTTTGTTGCAAGTACTTCCCCATCAACTAAAAACTGCTAATCAAATTTAAGAAGTAAAATTATTCCCTAAGTAAGAAACAAAAAACAAATAAAAAGAAAAAATAGCAGAATATTAAAAAATTAAATAAAGAAAAAGAAAAAGAAAAAAAGAATGAAAAAAGATACAGAAAAGGGAAGAAGAAAAGGAGAAAAAAAAAATAACAACTTTTGGACAGGGACATATGTTGTAGAATTGAAACGCTTTTCAAATCAAAGGGATGTCCACGAACTTGGAATTATGACAGTTTCGGGAACAAGCCCCTGTGGGCCTGTATCATAGAAAAAATATGAGATTCAGAAAGAAGAACTGAAGGAAAAATAGAAAAGATAAGAAAGAAAAATAAGGCAGTAGCAAATGAGGTTGACTGCTTGCTATAGCAAGAAGAAAAAAAAAAAAAAAGAAGTCGAGAAAGGTACCAATCTTGGCGCTAGTGCAGTGAGTTAAGCATCCCGCCGCGAGGCCTGCTGCTACGTGAAGGGATGGGGTTGACAGCGACCCCCACGCACTAGACTAGGGTTAGGGTAGGGTGGTGTGTAGTGGATACCAAACTGCACTAGCGCCCCAATCTTCAAGATAGCGTGCGTGCTAACAGTGAGTTAACATAGAGCGTAGTCAACATGTTTTTATCAAATGAAAATGAAATTGATCTACATGTAGGGGCCTAGATTCAAACTCAAAATTGGATTATTTTTTAGAGATCTAACAAGTTAGATCTAACGTTTGATCTAACAGTTAGATTCTAGAACTTAGAAGTCTAACTTAGACCCTCTAGGCTCTACTTGACATTTTATAAAAACTTGAATAAGGAATTAGATCTAGGCCTAGATCTCTAAGTAATTTGGCAACCAAAATCATGAAATTCACAACTGGAATCATCATCATGGCAATCGTCATGATCGTGGAGCAAATTTATGATTAAAAAAGATTGTTATAATCGCTACGTTAATACATTATCATGATTATCAAGAAACTTCATTTCGTTTTTTTTTTTAAATTTGTATTCACTTGACACGCTGTAAGAAGTGTATAAATGCATTCAATAACTAAAGAAAAGAACTGATCATTCACCATTAAAAAAAAATAGATCTAGATCTAGACTTCTATAGGGGTTGTTTTACGATCAGGGTACACCATTTTGTCTCACTGGACCAAAAAATAAAGTTGTTTTGTTTTCCCTCAATTTTTGTGTATGTGTTCTAGACAGGTAAAATGGTATTGCTTTTAAATTTGGAGGCATGAGATCACCAACTTATGTTTCTATAGTGGTTCAAATTTTTTATTACACGTAAAGTCAATTGCTTCATTTTTTCGGAGAGGACGTTTTTGACAGAACGTGATTTGACAACATTGTAACGTGAACTGTCTGAAAAATAAATGGATGTGGGTGAAGTAAACATTATAAGTTTGTGGCATAGACCTATTATATATAGAGTCTAGATCTACAAGTGTTCTTACAGACAAAAACACTGTTCATCAAGTGATGTCTAACTATGCGTAAAACTACCAATTTCGGAGAGGACATTTTTTGACAGAATTGGCACCCCATTTTTGGTTAATGGTCACAAAAAATCAAATTAACTCTAGCTTCTGGACTTTTCAGTTTTTAAACAATTGCATTCTAACGTTACTAGTAGTCAATTCTGATTGAAAAAGCAAGCCGAATGATTGCTAATAATCAAGATGCGCAGACTCAAAATCGGAAAACATAAAATGAGACAGTAATTTTTACCTAAAATGGCATATAATGGTAATTTTTTAGAAGTAAATGTGTATTTCAACAATTTATTTTTCTCTTGTTACTGGCCATGTGTTTTAAACTGGGCCCCCATATAGGTGGTGCCGTTACATTTGCGCGACAAGCACAAACATGAAAAATGATATAAAATTTTAAATACATGTGCCATATGGGTATATTTGGTACCAATATGAAGGAAATATATCTGCCAATAACTTAATATTAGAAGAAATACCAATGGTGCACTCATTTACGAGTAATTAACAATTAATTAACTTGAAGTAGCCATTTTTGCACGGTGGTGGAGGAGGAGGAGCATGAGGAGGAGGAGCATAAATTTCTGTTGCATTAATAAATCAGGTTTTAACATCATAAAATCTAACATAAGACAGTTAAATTGGAAAATTATATCTATCTATTAGTAACAGTGTGTAAAATATGAAATTAAGAATACCTAATTAGGATAATTAAGTTAATCAATTTAATTAATTAATGTAAAATCAGTAAAATAATGTGATTTAACTTGTCTAGATTGTGGTCGTCAGGTATTTCTACGATTCACAAAGTGAAGTAAAATATTAGTTTCAGATGCTAGGACATGGGTTTATTTATTCAGCCTACATGTTTAATTGTATTCTCACTACCATTTACCTATGCTTTGTTTACACAAAACAAAAAGAACTGTAATAATTGAATTGAGTTATATTGATGATGCACAGCAAATCCAACCACCCAAAACACTACTTTGCAGAGACATAATGTTAAGCATTTAGAATATTTCAACCCATGGACCTACATTTAAATGCATGAATATCACTTCAAGGAGGTACATGTACCTGCATTTTTTTAACGTATAATCCTAAATTTCAATTAATTGTATTGTCTTCTACATTTTACAATTGAACATCACTGCATTGGCTTGATGTGCTTTATCCTCACCAGGTAGAACATCTCAGAGATACCTTGCACATGTCGGTTGACATGCCTCAACATGAACCAGATCAAATTAATTGTTTGAATAAGCACTGTATATATTTTATTGTAGTAAGTATTTGCAAGTATGTAACCCTAGTATAACTTCATATAGGTTATAAGACAAAACTGTGTCATATTTTGGAAGTAAATCATGCATTACTCATTGTAACACATATTTACCCAAATTTTCCTATCAGAAATTTTCGCTGAAAAGATGATCGCGCAAAATTATTTTAAAAAAGCTTACCCATAACAAGTTATACATTGTTGGAAAGGTCTGACTCTGAGGAGTTCAAATATGCATGTCTTTTTGTTGTAGGGTGAAATTTTGTTTCCATGGTAACCTTTTTCTGGAAGTACTTTTTTCCAACCATTTTCGACATATTTGGCTCTGTAACTCCTTATGACTTCCCCATATCCCTTTTCTGGTAGTATTTTTGGATTCCTCAGACAATTCTCTTTCAGAATATGTATACTTTTAAAGGTAGATCTATAAGATGTCAAATGTAAGAAGAATATTCGATTGAATAAAAATGGTACAATTCCTTGGAAAACTTGGGTTGTAACAGAAAAGGGCCCACCTCAGCCTCATAACGCATGGCCTACTAATAGGGCTGCCAAGGTTTTTTTTTATTTCCTAAAACCACACAATTCATACAAATTTACATCTACAATAGATACAGACTCACTCAAACTAAGTTACTTACCGAAGTTAGGTGTTCTAAAACGATCCAGGAAAGCTGTAGTTTGATGGCTAAATATCCACTTTTTCACTCACAAAATGCCAAGTTCAAATTCCGCGCGTGACCCTTTATTGCCGGCCGTCTTTTACGTTCATTTTAAGCCATGCGCGTAGCTACGCGCAATCACATACCTTTGAGCGCGCGCCCTTTGACACGCAACGTTCTAGTCCGCGCGCCGTTCTCTTATTGAAAATCATTGTTGTGGCCTTATCAGGCGCTGGCCTCGCGCGATTTAGCCTATGTAAAACGGAAAAAAAAAAAAAAAAAGGGGGGTTCGGGAGAATTGGTGTTCGAAGTTTGGGAATAATGTGGGGATCCCCAAAACTTGTTTAAACTTTTGTTTGCCTTTATTCATGCATGTCAACAATGTTAGGCCTAACTCATATTTAATAAAATGGAATTTAAATGAATTATGACATTGTTGTTCGAATTTTAATCTTTTTATTTGGTTGTTGTTTATTCTTGTATCATTTCAGATACAACGATGGACATGGACTCCACATTAAAAAAAAAAAAACAGGGGTGATCGAAGCCATGCAGCGCCTCTCTATCTTATAGCATCATATACTATGAAATATTATCATGATTATTATTGTTAGATACTGTGATGTTAGAATGCTTTTATTAGTCGCCTCGTTTTGTAAATAAACATAATGTGATATTAAAGACGTCATGCAAAACAAAATATTATTTGAAAAGATTATTATTACACATGTCTATATTTATTACAGTTTAAAAAATGTTTATATTGTAGTAAGTTTAAGTATGTTTAAGTATGAAGTATGTTTAAGTATGTTATCTTGTTTATTCTTATATCATTTCAGATACAACGATGGACATGGACTTCACAACACAAAAAAAAGAACAAAAAAAAAAAAGAAAAAGAAACGGGAGCTGACCAACGCCATGCAGCGCTTTCTATCTTTATGGCATCATAATTTATTGCAAGATTATTATTGTTAATAGTGTGATGTTGAGAAATACTTTTATAGTCGCCTTCGTTTTGTAAATAACACAATGTGATGTCATGCAAAACCAAATATTGTTAGAAAGACTAAACATTTCTAATATTATAGTTTTTAAAAATTATTATTGTAGTTCGAGTATGTTTAAGTACGTTTAAGTATGTTTATATTTATTGTATATTTGTAAATGTTTATATTCTATTATCTCCTTATAGTTTTTAAAATATATATTGTAGTTTAAGTATGTTTAATAATGTTTAAGTATATGTATATCTTACTGTAGGACCCTACGATATTCATAAATGTGTATTCTATTGATTACCTCTTATATATTACCAGTGGCGGATCGGCAGGCGGGGGGTCGCAGGGGACACCCCTCTATAATTTGAAAACTGCTCATTGACCGTACATGTTAAAATCCAAAATTTTAGCGCCCCCCCCCTTATCATGAAATCCTGTATCCGCCACTGTATTACTATTAGTTTTCACAAGCTATCGCATAGAGAATTTTATTATGCCATATCTAAATTGTTTATTTAATATTTTTCACGCCAGGCGAAGGAGTCGTTTGTTCGCAACAGACGTTGTCTACTGATCGCCAAATCATGACAAGAACTTATGCTCAAGTAGAATATATCACCCAATTCAATTTTTACTATCATTTTATTTCCATCATTCTCCCGATGATAGATTGAAGATATAATTACTCGGCATATATGGGGAGTGATCAGGAGAATCATGGGGGAAAAAATGAAAATTGTGCATCTCTTGTAAGGCCTACTGCATGACGAGATTTAGATTATGTCCTATACCCTTTTCTTCTATTTATTTTACTCCTATCTCGTTCTTCATCTTTCACTTCGTCTCTCTCTCTCTCTCTCTCTCTCTCTCTCACACACACACACACTTTCTGTCCTTCTCACACCAGCTCGGGTTATATTAGAGCCCAATATTGACCAAATGTCACCATCTGATAATCGTCGGGCCTATATGTGACAAGTGCAATATCATTTACTTGTATGTTACTAATAATGAGCATAAGCATTTTTATATGTTTGTTTCAAAAGTGAGAATAGAATAATTGAGTATTATTGACATATTTTGCTCCCCAATGCGACATAATGCTCCGGCTGTATTTCGTCTTGTAATATACGCTTGCTTTGGAAGGCCCTATTATATAGTCATTTAGACTTCGATTATAATAGTCTGTGTAGGCCTTTAGAATTTACAGCGGAGCAATATTATAGTATATAGCCGAAGCCGATGTATACCCAAAACAGTCTGTCAAATTATCATTATATATAATTTACTTGTATAAATTATATTGATCCATGAATAAAAGACAGATTTTGTTTCCGCCTGGTGTCTTTCATTTTTTTCCCTTTTCCCCTACTTTCTTCTTCTATATCCTCTTACCTTTAATCCTCTGATCTTCAGTACTTGTCGGTCCCTTTTCAGCATTCAGCAACAAAAATGTAAGTATCATGCATGCATGCACATAAAAACAATTAGTAAAAGGAAAAAGCAAAAAAATAGACATGAAACATATATAGATTTAAGGGGTATAGCATGCATTCTTAAGTGAGATAACAATCATGCAAATATAATTTGATAGCAAGTATAATGACGTAAATTTAAGGCACTTGTGCTCCATGTTTTTATCCCTAGCTAGTGGAGGATCTAAGAGTTTTAACTGGGAGGGGGGCCAAAAATTTCAACGTATAGCAAAAGAGTCCGTCATTATTTTAGTGGAATATTTCAAAATGATAGGAGGCGCGCATCCCCTTCCCGCCTTGATCCTGGCACTGCTTAATGATATTGATAATAAAAAGAGTTTGGAGCTTCCGTGAGCCTCCTTCAAGGCTATGTCCGCCCCCCCCCCTCCCCGTATGTGAATGAAGTCATAGATTAAAGAAACTTATAACCAGGACTTAACCCCTGGTTATAACTCTAGACAGACAATACAGCCAAAAATAAAATATTGCTGCTAAGACGACGCTTACATGCATGTTAATAATTTTGTAGTGATACAAGAAAAAATTAATTATTTTACAATTTACTTTTAACAGTAATGCAACAAACAGGCGTAGATCCCTAAACTGGGGGGGGGGGGGGCTTGCATATAGAAAGCGTCACCCACACTCCCCCCTCCCCGAAACGCGAGGGATTTACACCAATGGTAACAAATAATATTCATTCATAGTAATGTTTTGAGAGTCTTCTTCATACAAATCAATCAGTGGTTTATTTTCAATGATAATCAGTGAGCCCTACATGATTGACAGCTGATTGACGGCTGAAATCAGTGGCAGATCCAGGATTTCATTACAGGGGAGGGGGGGGGGGGGCAAAGTTTGAATTTCAAATTATAGTACACCCTATTTTTTTTCGCCACACCGGGTGAGCCAAGAGCTATGTTAATTTTTTTTCAAGTCACGCTGATCATGCGATATGGGGGGGGGGGGGGTTGGGCCGGGAGGTGTTAAATTAATTCCAGTGATCTGGTATCAGCCATAGGGGTAAGTTTAGATTACTCAATCAGGTTAGCAATCTATTTTCCCTCTAATTTATTTCCCCTTTTTTTCGGGGGGGGGGGGGGCACCGCATCCGCCCTGGAAATTAATTTGTAAAGTAATAGGCCTATAGGCCTACGCAAAAGTCATACATTGATTAACAATAACAAAACATCACAAGTAATAATGAATGTATTTAAAAAAAAATAACAGTACACTAGCCAAAAATAATGATTAAGGATTTTTTTTTTTTTTTTGTATTAATTTATTTCGGGGATAACATGAAAATAAGAGCATTATTTCGAATTTAGGAAGTCTATTAAACATGAAATAGCACTTTTCATGTTTTGAATGTTTCGATAGAAGAATGTCTGATGACCTGACGGAGGGTTGTCAAGTGACGTCCTGGAACAAGGATTCGGAATTTTAAAACGGAGCTTTCTCAATACTGCAGTTGGTTTGTCCTGTAGAAATAGAGAGAGAGAGAAAAAAGAGAAAAAGTCACGTATTGAAGTAATATACAAAAGCACGCACAAAATTCACATCTATATTCTACCGCCCCCCCCCCCTCCCCCGTCCCTCCCCGCCCATGCAACCCCAACACACTATGGCCCAATATTCCACAACGTACAGCTACAGAATGCGCCACAGCACAACACACACGCGCTCACACCTTGGCCGTACCCAGCCCACTAGCTATATAGCCGTCCCACCCGTACCGTTCACTCATCGTGTGAACAATAGGCCTAAATGCTGTCTTCTATTATATATCTGGTCACTCGCCCCAATCATTGTCAGTAAGGCACCCGGTGCACGTATACACTCGACTCAATCACCCACATATACATACCAAGTCAACATACACACAAAAATATGCACACATACACATACACATGTGCTGGACACCCGGCCGTTTCACTCATATTTTGAAAAATAAATGCCATCTATTTTCCATTTCTCAACATAACTACACAACTCTCATTCACTAACAATTCTCTCAATGTCAATCATACAATGCAACATGTGCAACAACGTACAATGCGCAAACAGCTACAATGCAGAGAGATGGTTCACCACAAAAGCATTCGCACGCAATCACAGCAATCGCACGTACGTATTCACATGCACAATGAGTGCGACGATTATCAACAACAAACACACACACATCATGCGTGCTCGAAGATCGTACGGCCATATAGGTATAGTCGATGAACTCAATGAACTTTACAGAAATCAATGTTAGAATGTGCAAACAGGCTTTATTTTAATAACATGTTCAACCTCCCCTAAATTACTAAAAAGAAACGCATAGACTCAACACAGACTGAAACGATGGGCAGTACAAGAAGAAATATGTTGAAAGCAAACAAACGACTGTCTGCACAACTCTAGTTACGCAATTTGCGGATCGCGGGGCGTCATCACGTGATTCCAAATAATGAATATTCATCACATGATGACGTCATAAAAATACATTTTTGCTTTGCGCTGCTTCATTTTTGAAGTTTTTTTGGCTAAAAATTATTTTTAAAATGAATCTAAATATATCTTCTATCTTCCATTACCTGCGCAACTTGTCAATTTTTTTTTTGCCATTTTTATAAGATTTTTTCATCATAACTCTTCTTATAACGCTCATCCCTATTTCCGCAACAAATGACATGTTCATTGATTCAGTGTCTAGGGTGAAGGTAGATAACATATTTTTAAATCTTTTTAGTTGCCAGCGCAAGGAATTTAAAAAAAATTTAAATCCCGACCTCTGAAATTTTGGTGCGCGTCTTCAGTTAGCCTTTTGCAGCGATTCGCGTCATTTTTAGGATGTAAACAGCCCACAAATCTTGGATTATCGCGATCATCGGCAGTCATTCGAGTAAGTGTATATATGAATACGGAAAGCCTACCTTTCCTTATCAAAAATATATCCACATAATTTTTTTTTCATTATTTTTATGTGGATTATTAAGTCACTTTTCAGTCATAAATGGTGATTAAATCGCGTGAAGTTCGTTTACTGCATTACGTATTGATAATGACGTAATGTTACGTACGCGTATTTATGTTTTGTAAACAAGATCGCACGGCCGAATTGGCTGCCCTACTACTAACAGTGCACGGAAAAAAGTCTACCATTCCGCTTTTACAGAAATAGAGAACAATGCATTTTGATCGTTGGGCGCTCTGATTAGCTACTGGTAGCTATCGCGAGGAGCTCCGCCTCCCGGTTGCGATGACTGAAGTGCGTTGACCGTAACTGAACAACGCGATTCAGCTGTTCCCGATAATAGACCTCTTTGTCATGAGCTCCGTCAATCATTACCAAAACGGAGACCATTTTGCAAGAAAAACTGCAAGACGCGACTTCAAAAACGGTTGGGCGTAGACCCACTCTTTCAATATTTTTTAGAATAAAGAAGAGAAAAATAAAAAAGGAACTTCAACGAATCCACTGTCGGACGTACGCCCAATATTTCAAAACGCATAAAGAAATGAGGACTTACCAAAAAAATAAATGACAAATCTAAATTTTATCGTGACTATTGTTCATTGGAAGGCACAATGGTAGTGTATTTCATATGCTAATTCGTGATCATTCGAGCGTCATGCATAAATTACTAAATTAATTATGGAGGAACTTTTCTCCGTGCAGTGCCCAATAACTTGCCATCGAATCGTAGATTTGATATTACCATAGACCTAACAGTTACCTCTATTTCTTTTTATGGTGCACATAAGGCCATTTTTTGATGGTGTACCCTGATCGTAAAACAACCCATATAAAAAAAAAAACTAAGTTAAACCATGGATATATAAGAGAGACACTCAAAACATTACAAGTCAATCCGCTGTCAATGGATGACACAGACACGGCACACAGTGCAGTCACAGAAACTCGAGTTGCATGCATGTGGTACGGTACGTGACTTGTGAGAAAGTGAAATTGGAAATGAAATGAAACAAGTCAACGAAAAAAAGTCGACACTAGAGCAGAGCAATTTTGGACGATGCTTGGGCTGATAAAAGTATTTTATGACTTGTGGCTGATTTTCATAGTTAATAATTGAGAAAGTATACTCAAACATTACCTCATCCTATATTAAGAAAAACGGTGAGATTCCAAGCAAGTCAGTCCTCACGACATAATTGTTTCGTCGCGATCGCGTTCACACATGCACTGCGCTGCATCATATCATCAAGCCTACGTCAAAGCTGTAGTTTCATTGGCTCGCGTGGGATAAATGAACTACTATTAGCCAATCAAGGAACATGTCCTATCCATTGGTGGTCATATCTCATCAGACAACTCGACCGCGGAAACAATTCGCGCATTCGGCATCATTAAAAAACGAGGTCGAATTTATAACAAGTTAGTATAACTAAACACCTCATTGAGGTGAGTTTCTTAATAACCCTAATCCTAAACCCAACCATAAATTAACCCTAACTTAAATATAATTAATAAAATTAAAAAGGAAAAAAGTTTTATTTGTGATTAGGTCTAGTGAATAAACCCTTCTGGCAAACTCGGCCGAGTGTTGAGGGTGAGGCCGAAAATATTGATGGCCGAAAACGGCAAGAGAGGCTGAGTAATCTATGAGGCGCCGTTTGGAAAATTTAATTAAAACTTTTCCACAAATTATTTATTTGGTTTATCCGTGTGCAAAACTCTGAGAAAACAAATTCACACCACTTATGCGAGTTATGGGGGTGCGCGTAGTTATCGAGTAAAACAACATGTATGATTTAAAGGTTGAAATTACATATTTATATATATATAACTATAGCGTCAATGCAATTATTTGCACGAGGCAGACCCCCTCCTTTGAAAAGTGGGGATGCATCGACCCAACCCCCCTCTTCGCCAAGACCGAGGTATTTTGATAACTAATTCACAGGCCCTGTTGGTGCACATTGTGCCCCTCCATATATTTTTTTACATTTTTTTTAAATTTTTATTATTATTATTATTTGACCTATCTTCATATTTGGCATGCCACCCAAGCTCCGAGGGCCATTCAACGAAAATTTCTTTATGATGGGAGAGGGGCTATTTCAGTCAGATATCTAAAGAAATACATAGAAAATGCACAAAATTTCCATTAAAGGGGAAGTTCACCCTGGAATTTTATTGGTTTTAAAAAATGAAGAAAAATAATAAAAAAATATAAGTGAAAGTTTGAAGAAAATCGACCAAAAAATAGCGAAGTTATGAATATATAAAGTTTTGATTCTGTGACGTCACGTGCGAGCAGCTCTCCCATTGGTTGTGTATGTAAATTCCATAAATTTGTCATTTTGTCATGGTTCTTGATAAAGGAATGGGTCAATTTGATATAGTCATGTATATGAACATATGTTTGATGGTATATTGACCGCACAGGTGGCATAATTATTTTCTTCTGAAAAAAAAAGACATTTTATGGAATTTACACTACATAACACATAGGAAATCTGCTCGCATGTGACGTCACAGAATCAAAACTTTGAATATTCACAACTTCATCATATTTTGGTCGATTTTCCCCAAATCTTCACTCATATTTTTCTTTTATTTTTCTGCATTTTTTAAGACCAATAAAATTCCAGGGTGAACTTCCCCTTTAAATAAGTTTGACTTGATGATAGAAACTGTTACAAATATCCTTCATTGCTCAATCATCTTTTAAAAATGTTCAAGGTTGCCAAATGAAGCCATGCTTTATATTATATGCACTCAATTAAGAAAACACATGAACTTCAACACGTTCAAGAAGACATTTTGTACCGACTAAAATAATTAAAATTTATTGTGTTTGTCCTATATAATGTTGCACTGTTTAGGTATCCAAAGTGACTGCATAGGCCTAATGATCAATTATCCTACTTTGTCAATGGTCAATTTCAAGGGATATAAGCTCATTTGAAAAATTGGAAATGTGAAAAGGTTGATATTTTGATGGGGGGGGGGGAGGTTAGGTGTTGAATTTTTTTTTCGGCCGGCCACCAAAGGTCATATACAGTGTTATAGGGGCACAGATCGGCTGTAATCATGTGAATTTTGTCGGTTTTTTTATTTTTTAACATTTTGCTCGATTCTGCGCCCATCCGGGGGCCGGGCCCGTAAAGCCCCCCCCCCCCCCCAGAATACGCGCGCATGCTTGGGCAAGTGCAGATATAGCACTTCAAGTGTACGAGCACCCAGAAATTAGCTCTTCTGTTTTTAGAGTGTAATTCGTGCCCCGTATATGTTCATACCTTCCTCTATCAACAGACCATAATATTATTTACATCCTATAGATGGGAAATGGGGCACTTTATCAGATTAAAATCACTCAAAACTGTCAAGAGTCAGGATTATATATTGGGATAACGGTTTTTTCTTTATTTGGAATCATTTTTATTGCACCCGGGTGGACATTATATCCATCGTCATATCGGCGCAGGTGATGGTATTAAGAATTTTCGTTTCGATTTTGATTTAGGCCCGGGGGGGGGGGTCACTCAAAGTAAAAAAAAAGTGCTACCCATGCGTGTCCCCGCCTCCTGACAATGGACCCTAAACGTCTCATTGCATGTAGTCAAATTTGCACCCCTTTTCGACGTCTGACTGGGAAAATCATACCCTAAATGGCGTAAACACCGTGAAATTTGACCTCAAAATGGCAATTCCTGCTGAAAACACCCCTATTTTTATGAAAATGGCAACTGAAATTAAAAAAACACCCCTAGCTATTTTAAGGAAAGCGTCGACGCCGCCAAAAGGCTGAAAACAGACCCTTTTCGACGCTTTTTGGGGACACGCTTGAGTAGCACATCATATGGTGAGTGACCCCCCCCCCCCCCGGGATTAAGGTCACATTGTTATTTAAATACTCATGAAAGAATCATGAGGATTGGTCAATGAGCATGACGAGGAAAAGGGGCACTTTTATCGTCAAAACAGAGGAGTTTTTCTTCGTGCACGGTGACGTCCGAAGCGCAAACCCACACGTTCACTTACGCAATACACAGACCGTAGGTACATTAGGGGGCGAGTCTGAGCGTTGCCCTATTTTGTTTGTGCACATGCGTCTGTGCACAAATATCGTCTGCTAAAATTAGCGCGTGTAATTATGCATGCACTGTATACAAATGTCAATACGCCACAAATATGAATCAAATTTCGGACTTTTTTGCCTCATTCTTATGATAGTACAGACATGCATGATCATATCAATTCTAGTTGTAAACTTAAGGGGAAGAGGGCGCTATCACTCTACGCAAAGCGAACGCAGCCATAGACTTTTTGTATTTTGCACAGTTTTTTCACTTTGTTTTCTTGATTATGGCGAGCAACTATCTTTTCAAATAAATGATCAACTTGAATAAGTACGCTAAGAGTCCGAATTTTTCAAAAATAGGAATAACTTATTGCAAAGGGGAAAAAAAAAGTCCTGTCACTTGTGTCAATTCGAAATCCTAGTAAGATCAAATTCCTGTACAATATGGCCAATTTTGCTCTCAAATAGCTCATACGCTGCATAGTCATCTTCCTCGATTACGCAATAATTATATTACACCTTAATGATCAAGCAGTTTTTAAAAGCTTGAATTCTCAGCTTTCCAAATATGGTACATTCATTCTCGATTGGTCAAAAAAAAAGTCCTGTCACTCTGAACATTATCACAAACGAATCTTATACTCGATGGGTCAATATTTCCGCATATCACATGCAATATCGAAATGTGGACGGCGTCTTCCGCAAGATGTGACAGATCAACTATTTATATCATAAATCGTTAGGAACATCAATCTATGATGAAATAAAGATTCTGATCACAACTTTAGCACAG
>CALNVZ010003426.1:15535052-15547425 GCA_940671915.1 Paracentrotus lividus
CCCCCCCCCCCCCCTTATCATGAAATCCTTTATCCCACTGTATTACTATAGTTTCACAAGCCTATCCTATAGAGAATTTTATTGCCATATCTAAATTGTTTAATAATTTTTCACGCCAGGCGAAGGAGTCGTTTGTTGCAACAGACGTTGTCTACTGATCCCAAATCATGACAAGAACTTATGCTCAAAGTAGAATATATCACCCAATTCAATTTACTATCATTTATTTCCATCATTCTCCCGATGATAGATGAAGATATAATTATCTGGCATATATGGGAGTGATCAGGGAGATCATGGGAAAAAATGATAATTGGACATTCTTGTAAGCCTACTAGCATGACGAGAAATTAGATTATGTCCTATACCCTTCTTCTATTTATTTTACTCCTATCTCGTTCTCATTTTCACTTCGTCTCTCCTCTCTCTCTCTCTCTCTCTCTCACACACACACACACTTCTGTCTTCTCCACCAGCTCGGGTTCTATAAAGCCAATATGACAAATGTCACCATCTGATAATCTCGGGCCTATATGTGACAAGTGCAATAATCCATTTACTTGTATGTTACTAATAATGAGCATAAGCATTTTTATAGTTTGTTTCAAAATGAGAATAGAATAATTGAGTATTATTGACATATTTTGCTCCCCAATGCGAACATAATGCTCCGGCTGTATTTCGTCTTGTAATATACGCTTGCTTTGGAAGCCCATTATATAGTCATTTAACTTCGATTATAATAGTCTGTGTAGGCCTTTAGAATTTACGCGGTAGCAATATTATAGTATATAGCCGAAGCCGATTATACCAAAACAGTCTGTCAAATTATCATTATTAATATAATTTACTTGTATAAATTATATTGATCCATGAAAAAAGACAGATTTGTTTCCGCCTGTGTCTTTCATTTTTTCCCTTTTCCCCTACTTCTTCTTCTATATCCTCTTACCTTTAATCCTCTGATCTTCAGTACTTGTCGTCCCTTTCAGCATTCAGCAACAAAAATGTAAGTATCATGCATGCATGCACATAAAAACAATTAGTAAAAGAAAAAGCAAAAAAATAGACATGAAACATATATAGATTTAAGGGTATAGCATGCATTCTTAATAAAACAACATGCAAATATAATTTGATAGCAAGTATAATGAACGTAAATTTAAGGCACTTGTGCTCCATGTTTTTACCCTAGCTAGATGAGATCTAAGAGTTTTAACTGGGAGGGCCTAAAAATTTCAACGTATAGCAAAAGAGTCCGTCATTATTTAGTGGAATATTTCAAAATGATAGGAGGCGCGCATCCCCTCCCGCCTTGATCCTGGCACTGCTTAATGATATTGATAATAAAAAAAGAGTTTGGAGCTTCCGTGAGCCTCCTTCAAGAGCTATGTCGCCCCCCCCCCCCCTCCCGTATGTGAATGAAGTCATAGATTAAAGAAACTTATAACCAGGACTTATCCCCTGGTTATAACTCTAGACAGACAATACAGCCAAAAAAAAATATTGCTGCTAAGACGACGCTTACATGCATGTTAATAATTTTGTAGTGATACAAGAAAAAATTAATTATTTTACAATTTACTTAACAGTAATGCAACAAACAGGCGTAGATCCTAAACTGGGGGGGGGGGGCTTGCAATATAAAGCGTCACCCACACTCCCCCCCCCCCGAAACGCGAGGGATTTACACCAATGGTAACAAAATAATATTCATTCATAGTAATGTTTTGAGAGTCTTCTTCATACAAATCAATCAGTGGTTTATTTTCAATGATAATCAGTGAGCCCTACATGATGACAGCTGATTGACGGCTGAAATCAGTGGCAGATCCAGGATTCATTACAGGGGGGGGGGGGGGGGCAAAGTTTGAATTTCAAATTATAGTACACCCTATTTTTTTTCGCCAACCGGGTGAGCCAAGAGCTATGTTAATTTTTTTCAAGTCACGCTGATCATCAGATATAGGGGGGGGGGTTGGGCCGGAGGTGTTAAATTAATCCAGTGATCTGGTATCAGCCATAGTAAGTTTAGATTACTCAATCAGGTTAGCAATCTATTTTCCCTCTAATTTATTTCCCCTTTTTTCGGGGGGGGGGGGGCACCGCATCCGCCCTGGAAATTAATTTGTAAAGTAATAGCCTATAGCCTACGCAAAAGTCATACATTGATTAACAATAACAAAACATCACAAGTAATACATGAATGTATTTAAAAAAAAATAACAGTAACACTAGCCAAAAATAATGATTAAGGATTTTTTTTTGTTTTTTGTATTAATTTATTTGGGGATAACATGAAAATAAGAGCATTATTTCGAAATTTAGGAAGTCTATTAAACATGAAATAAGCACTTTTCATGTTTTGAATGTTCTCATAGAAGAATGTCTGATGACCTGACGGAGGTTGTCAGTGACGTTCCTGGAACAAGGATTTAATTTAAAACGGAGCTTTCTCAATACTGCATTGGTTTCTGTAGAAATACGAGAGAGAGAGAAAAAAGAGAAAAGTCACGTATTGAAGTAAAATCAAAGCACGCACAAAATTCACATCTATATTCTACCGCCCCCCCCCCCTCCCCCCTCCTCCAATCTCAGCTAGAAAAAACAACCCAGAGAACATTGGCGAATTAATACACCGCATCTACGCATGCACCAACACACTAGGCCCAATCCAACGAGCTACGAAGCGCAAGCACAACACACACGCGCTCACACCTTTGCTACCCAGCCCACTACTATATAGCCGTCCCACCCGTACCGTTCACTCATCGTGTAAACAATAGGCCTAAATGCTGTCTTCTATTATATATCTGGTCATCCCCCCAATCAGTCAGTAAGCACCCGGTGCACGTATACACTCGACTCAATCACCCACATATACATACCAAGTCAACATACACACAAAATATGCACACATACACATACACATGTGCTGGACACCCGGCCGTTTCACTCAATTTTTGAAAAATAAATGCCATCTATTTCCATTTCTCAACATAACTACACAACTCTCATTCACTAACAATTCTCTCAATGTCAATCATACAATGCAACATGTGCAACAACGTACAATGCGCAAACAGCTACAATGCAGAGAGATGGTTCACCACAAAAGCATTCGCAGCAATCACATGCAAATCGCACGTACGTATTCACATGCACAATGAGGCCGACGGTTATCAACAACAAACACACACACATCATGCGTGCTCGAAGATCGTACGGCCATATAGGTATAGTCGATGAACTCAATGAACTTTACAGAAATCAATGTTAGAATGTGCAAACAGGCTTTATTTTAATAACATTTCAACCCTCCCCTAAATTACTAAAAAGAAACGCATAGACTCAACACAGACTGAAACGATGGCAGTACAAGAAAAAATGTTGAAAGCAACAAACGACTGTCTGCACAACTCTAGTTACGCAATTGGCGATCGCGGGCGTCATCACGTGATTCCAAATAATGAATTATTCATCACATGATGACGTCATAAAAAACATTTTTTGCTTTGCGCTGCTTCATTTTTGAAAGTTTTTGGCTAAAAATTATTTTAAAATGAATCTAAATATATCTTCTATCTTCCATTACCTGCGCAACTTGTCAATTTTTTTTTTGCCTTTTTATAAATTTTTTCATCATAACTCTTCTTATAACGCTCATCCCTATTTCCGCAACAAATGACATGTTCATTGATTCAGTGTCTAGGGGTGAAGGTAGATAACAATATTTTAAATCTTTTAGTTGCCAGCGCAAGGAATTTAAAAAAAATTTAAATCCCGACCTCTGGAAAATTTTGGTGCGCGTCTTCAGTTAGCCTTTTGCAGCGATTCGCGTCATTTTAGGATGTAAACAGCCCACAAATCTGGATTATCGCGATCATCGGCAGTCATTCGAGTAAGTGTAATATGATAATCGGAAAGTCTACCTTTCCTTATCAAAAATATATCCACATAATTTTTTTTATTATTTTATGTGGATTATTAAGTCACTTTTCAGTCATAAATGGTGATAAATCGCGTGAAGTTCGTTACTAGCATTACGTCATTGATAATGACGTAATGTTACGTACGCGTATTTATGTTTTGTAAACAAGATCGCACGGCCGAATGGCTGCCCTACTACTAACAGTGCACGGAAAAAAGTCTACCATTCCGCTTTTATACAGAAATAGAGAACAATGCATATTTGATCGTTGCGCTCTGATTAGCTACTGGTAGCTATCCCAGGAGCTCGCCTCCCGGTTGCGATGACTGAAGTGCGTTACCGTAACTGAACAACGCGATTCAGCTTTCCCGATAATAGACCTCTTTGTCATGAGCTCCGTCAATCATTACCAAAACGGAGACCATTTTGCAAAGAAAACTGCAAGACGCGACTTCAAAAACGGTTGGGCGTAGACCCACTCTTTCAATATTTTTTAGAATAAAGAAGAGAGAAAAATAAAAAAAGGAACTTCAACGAATCCACTGTCGGACGTACGCCCAATATTTCAAAACGCAAAAGAAATGAGGACTTACCAAAAAAATAAATGACAATCTAAATTTTATCGTGACTATTGTTCATTGGAAGGCACAATGGTAGTGTATTTCATATGCTAATTCGTGATCATTCGAGCGTCATGCATAAATTACTAAATTAATTATGGAGAACTTTTCTCCGTGCAGTGCCCAATAACTTGCCATCGAATCGTAGATTTGATATTACCATAGACCTAACAGTTACCCTCTATTTCTTTTTATGGTGCACATAAGGCCATTTTTTGATGGTGTACCCTGATCGTAAAAACAACCATATAAAAAAAAAAAACTAAGTATAAACCATGGATATAAAGAGAGACACTCAAAACATTACAAGTCAATCCGCTGTCAATGGATGACACAGACACGGCACACAGGCAAGTCACAGAAACTCGAGTTGCATGCATGTGGTACTGGTACGTGACTTGTGAGAAAGTGAAATTGGAAATGAAATGAAACAAGTCAACGAAAAAAAGTCGACACTAGAGCAGAAGCAATTTTGGACGATGCTTGGGCTGATAAAAGTATTTATGACTTGTGGCTGATTTTCATAGTTAATAATTGAGAAAAGTATACTCAAACAACCTATCCTATATTAAGAAAAACGGTGAGATCCAAGCAAGTCAGTCCTCACGACATATTGTTTCGTCGCGATCGCGTTCACACATGCACGCGCTGCATCATATCATCAAGCCTACGTCAAAAGCTGTAGTTTCATTGGCTCGCGTTGGATAAATGAACTACTATTAGCCAATCAAGGAACATGTCTATCCATTGGTGGTCATATCTCATCAGACAACTCGACCGCGAAACAATTCGCGCATTCGGCATCATTAAAAAACGAGGTCGAATTTATAACAAGTTAGTATAACTAAACACCTCATTGAGGTGAGTTTCTTAATAACCCTAATCCTAAACCCAACCATAAATAACCCTAACTTAAATATAATAATAAATTAAAAAGGAAAAAAGTTTTATTTGTGATTAGGTCTAGTGAATAAACCCTTCTGGCAACTCGGCCGAGTGTTGAGGTGAGGCCGAAAATATTGATGGCCGAAAACGGCAAGAGAGGCTGAGTAATCTATGAGGCCCGTTTGGAAAATTTAATTAAAACTTTTCCACAAATTATTTATTTGTTTATCCGTGTGCAAAACTCTGAGAAAACAAATTCACACCACTTATGCGATTTATGGGGGTGCGCGTAGTTATCGAGTAAAAAACATGTATGATTTAAAGGTTGAAATTACATATATATATATATAACTATAGCGTCAATGCAATTATTTGCACGAGGCAGACCCCTCCTTGAAAAGTGGGGATGCATCACCCAACCCCCCTCTTCGCCAAGACCGAGGTATTTTGATAACTAATTCACAGGCCCGTTGGTGCACATTGTGCCCCTCCATATATTTTTTACATTTTTTTTAAATTTTTATTATTATTATTATTTGACCTATCTTCATATTTGGCATGCCACCCCAAGCTCCGAGGGCCATTCAACGAAAATTTCTTTATGGGAGAGGGGCTATTTCAGTCAGATATCTAAAGAAATACATAGAAAATGCACAAAATTTCCATTAAAGGGGAAGTTCACCCTGGAATTTTATTGGTTTAAAAAATGAAGAAAAATAATAAAAAAATATAAGTGAAAGTTGTAAGAAAATCGACCAAAAAATAGCGAAGTTATGATATATAAAAGTTTTGATTCTGTGACGTCACGTGCGAGCAGCTCTCCCATTTTGTGTATGTAAATTCCATAAATTTGTCATTTTGTCATGGTTCTTGATAAAGAATGGGTCAATTTGATATAGTCATGTATATGAACATAATGTTTGATGGTATATTAACCGCACAGGTGGCATAATTATTTTCTTCTGAAAAAAAAAGACATTTTATGGAATTTACACTACATAACACATAGGAAATCTGCTCGCATGTGACGTCACAGTAAAATCAAAACTTTGAATATTCACAACTTCATCATATTTGGTCGATTTCCCCAAATCTTCACTCATATTTTTCTTTTTTTTTCTGCATTTTTTAAGACCAATAAAATTCCAGGTGAACTTCCCCTTTAAATAAGTTTGACTTGATGATAGAAACTGTTACAAATATCCTTCATTGCTCAATCATCTTTTAAAAATGTTCAAGGTTGCCAAATGAAGCCATGCTTTATATTATATGCACTCAATTAAGAAAACACATGAACTTCAAACACGTTCAAGAAGACATTTTGTACCGACTAAAATAATTAAAATTTATTGTGTTTGTCCTATATAATGTTGCACTGTTTAGGTACCAAAGTGACTGCATAGGCCTAATGATCAATTATCCTACTTGTCAATGGTCAATTTCAAGGGATATAAGCTCATTGAAAAATTGAAATGTAAAAAGGTTGATATTTTGATGGGGGGGGAGGTTAGGTGTTGA
Source organism: Paracentrotus lividus (assembly GCA_940671915.1). Lineage (NCBI taxonomy): Eukaryota > Metazoa > Echinodermata > Echinoidea > Camarodonta > Echinidae > Paracentrotus > Paracentrotus lividus. Next base: position 15,542,007 of record CALNVZ010003426.1, read on the forward strand.
ATTTTTTTTTCGGCCGGCCAACCAAAGGTCATATCAGTGTTATAGGGGCACAGACGGCTGTAATCATGTGAATTTTGTCGGTTTTTTTATTTTTAACATTTTGCTCGATTCGCGCCCATCCGGGGGCCGGGCCCGTAAAGCCCCCCCCCCCCCCCAATAACGCGCGCATGCTTGGGCAAGTGCAGATATAGCACTTCAAGTGTACGAGCACCCAGAAATTAGCTCTTCTGTTTTTAGAGATGTAATTCGTGCCCCGTATATGTTCATACCTTCCTCTATCAACAGACCAAATATTATTTACATCCTATAAGGGAAATGGGCACTTTATCAGATTAAAATCACTCAAACTGTCAAGAGTCAGGATTATATATTGGGATAACCGGTTTTTTCTTTATTTGGAATCATTTTTATTGCACCCGGGTGGACATATATCCATCGTCATATCGGCGCAGGTGATGGTATTAAGAATTTTCGTTTCGATTTTGATTTAGGCCCGGGGGGGGGGTCACTCAAAGTAAAAAAAAAGTGCTACCCATGCGTGTCCCCGCCTCCTGACAATGGACCCTAAACGTCTCATTGCATGTAGTCAAATTTGCACCCTTTTCGACGTCTGACTGGGAAAATCATACCCTAAATGGCGTAAACACCGTGAATTTGACCTCAAAATGGCAATTCCTGCTGAAAACACCCCTATTTTTATGAAAATGGCAACTGAAATTAAAAAAACACCCCTAGCTATTTTAAGGAAAGCGTCGACGCCCCAAAAGGCTGAAAACAGACCCTTTTCGACGCTTTTGGGGACACGCTTTGAGTAGCACATCATATGGTGAGTGACCCCCCCCCCCGGGATTAAGGTCACATTGTTATTTAAATACTCATGAAAGAATCATGAGGATTGGTCAATGAGCATGACGAGGAAAAGGGGCACTTTTATCGTCAAAACAGAGGAGTTTTTCTTCGTGCACGGTGACGTCCGAAGCGCAAACCCACACGTTCACTTACGCAATACACAGACCGTAACATTAGGGGGCGAGTCTGAGCGTTGCCCTATTTTGTTTGTGCACATGCGTCTGTGCACAAATATCGTCTGCTAAAATTAGCGCGTGTAATTATGCATGCACTGTATACAAATGTCAAACGCCACAAATATGAATCAAATTTCGGACTTTTTTGCCTCATCTTATGATAGTACAGACATGCATGATCATATCAATTCTAGTTGTAAACTTAAAAGAGGCGCTATCACTCTAACGCAAAGCGAACGCAGCCATAGACTTTTTGTATTTTGCACAGTTTTTTCACTTTGTTTTCTTGATTATGGCGAGCAACTATCTTTTCAAATAAATGATCAACTTGAATAAGTACGCTAAGAGTCCGAATTTTTCAAAAATAGAATAACTTATTGCAAAGGGAAAAAAGAATGAAACTAGTACAGTCCTGTCACTTTCAATTCAAAATCCTAGTAGATCAAATTCCTGTACAATATGGCCAATTGCTCCAAATAGCTCATACGCTGCATAGTCATCTTCCTCGATTACGCAAATTAATTACACCTTAATGATCAAGCAGTTTTTAAAAGCTTGAATTCTCAGCTTTCCAAATGGTACATTCATCTCGATTGGTCAAAAAAAATCTGTCACTCTTGAACATTGTCACAAACAATTCTGACTCCGAGGGCAAGAGGCTCCGCCAGCACAGCAATCGAAGGGACGGCCAGGCAAAGCCCAAGCCACAAAACATACAGTCAAGCACACCGAAATACAATGCACAAACCAGACCCAAGACTATTTATTTTATCTTCTTTTAATTGTATCATCTATATACATTTTTTTATGTTTCTTGTTTTTGATTTTTTTTTATTTTTTTTTTTTTTTTCTTTTTTTTCTTTTTTTCTTTGTTTTTTCTTTATTGTTTTTTTTATTTTGTTTTTTTTTTTTTTTTGTTTCTTTAATTCTTTTTTTTTTTCTTTTTTTTTTTTTTTTTGTTCTTTTTTTTTTTTTTTGTTTTTTTTTTCTTAATTTTTTTTTTTTTTATTTTTATTTTTTTTTTTTTGTTTTTCTTTTTTTTTTATTTTTTTTTCCTATTTTTTTTTTTATTTTTTTTTTTATTTTATTTTTTTTTTTTTTTTTTTCTTTTTATTTTTTGTTTTTTATTTTTTTTTTTTTTATTTATTTTCTTTTATATTTTTTTTTTTTTTTTATTTTTTTTTTTTTTTTTATTCTTTTTTTTTTTATCTTTTATTTTTTTTTTTTTCTTTGTATTTTTTTCTTTTTATTTTTTTTTTTTTTATTCTTTTTGTTGTTTTTTTTTTTTTTTTTTTTTTTTTTTTTGTTTCTATTTTTATTATTTTTTTGTTTTTTTTTTTTTTTTTTTTTTTTTTTTTGTTTTTTTTTTTTTTTTTTTTTTTATTTTTTTTCTTGTTGTTTTGGTGGGTGGTGGACATACCACCCACTCCACCCAGCCCTCACTACAAAACACACCTCACCCAGGCTAGACAAACCAAAAATTCTTCGCAAGATGTGACAAGACACCTATTTATATCAATAATCGTTAGGAACATCAATCTAGTGAAATAAAGATCGATAAAACTTAGCACATGGTTTATGGCCTTCCAAATGTCTTTTCCCCAATCTGTCCGAAGCATCTACTAGAAAACTAATGATAAATCAATTAGATATCAGTTCCAGAACTATTCCTCAACGGATCGACTGACATTCCATTGACCGACAGGAAGTTTCTTAGGCGAGTTTGTCGCTAAGTAAATATGCATGCATCAATCGTCGCTTCCCCTTAGCGCGGTTGTTCAGCTGCGTTCATTTCCATAACATTGAATGAATGTTTGCGCCCTCCTCAAATAATGGACGCCTTATGTTAAGATTAATTCATACGTTAGATTACATTCACGTGGGTAAATAATGTAAACATAATTATACAAAAAAAGTTCCCCCTTATTCAATCAATCAAATTTTTCTTTTTCAACCAGGGGAAGTAAAAATGATCACTAATAAATCTATTCCGTATACTACCTATGCCTGCAAGGCACCCCAGGCCTTAAAATTTATCGGCTATAGACGTGAGCAATTTTTACAAAAATCAATCATTCATGTTTCAGTAGCAACATTTAAAGCAAAATTGTTTAAGTAATAACTTTAGTAAATAAAATAATTATCATTATGATTGTCACAAACAAATTTACATTGAAGTTGAACACTGTCAAAGTCAAAAATGCAAAAAACTGCAGTTTCAATTTGAAAATAAGACGGATCCTTTCTTGAAGTTGTATTTTCAATCAATTCAATTTATTTTTCCATTCCAACAAAAGGTACGAAAATTCATACGATATAGAATAAAACAATCCACATAACAAAACAATGCAATACAAAATACTAATAATATTCCAAACTTAATATTACGGAAATGAGAAGCAAAAGCTGTTTTCTTGTACCCCTCAAAAAATGTATGCAGTATTATTAAGTACATGACTCAAAAAACTTTCGTGCAAACAAATAGACTTCATGCACGGTTGAATTGAAATATATAACAACCAAAAATGCATTTTAATATAATAATTATGCATTAATCTTATTCACTAAAAACCCATCTCAATACATAACTAAAAATGAAAAAATCAATTAATCATATAAAAAAAGATGTGTTGTCGCCCCCCCCCCAAAAAAAAAAAAAAAAAAAAAAAAGAAAATCATGAAGCTTATAACAATTCAGCATCCCCTATCTGGAATCTGAATAATGAGTCAAATTAAAACTGTACAATTTTACCGTTAATGTTCTCATGACCCCCCCCCCCCCTCCCCATGCAGATGGTTTAAAAAAAGTGCCACCAAAAATATAACCCGCTAATTCATTTACCGGATTTATTTAAAGAAATGTTGCGTAAAATCTGGCGTTCACGAAACCTCATAAGTCTAATTCTGACAAATCGGAGATATGTGAACAAACTTTCCACAAGCGTTCCACCGAAGCGCCCCTCTGACAAGATCGTGACAAAACAAGCTGACTAAATACATATACGGTCGTCTAAATGGAACGAGAGGTCATGAAATTAACAGGGCAAAAGCGATCATCATAAACATAATTCCGGTGGAAGCTCAACCAATTAGGACCTCATCCAAACTCAATATTAATCCTATGAAGCGCGTCTGTGCCGCTCACCATACAGCACTGGTCATGTCATGATCACTCATGGGCCCACATGCATCACACTAGCGTCTTAGCTATATCTACCCTCTTCTGTCCTTCTGTCTGTCCTGTGTACTTCGCTTTATACCCTGTTTACTCTACTTCTACCTTCTACTTCTAGTTCCATCTCTTACTTACTTCTACCCTTAGTACTTCTACGTTCCACCTCGGACTCACATCCCCTCATGTACTCTACTTCTACCCCAGGCCCGAATCAATAACGGAAGGGGGGCTGCAGCCCCCCCCCCCCCCACTTTTTCAGCCAACGTGTACAAAAATCATCGTCGAAGCTTGTAAAAATGACCATACATTTAATTTAGCCGTTCATGCCCCCCCACTTGGTTCAAGACCCCTCCACGTTCAAAAATCGCTCCGCTGGCCCCTGTACCTCTATACTTCGTATATGTTCTACCATCGTACTTCTACGTTCCACCTGTTGACTTCTACGTTCTACCCTCCTGTACTTCTACATTCCCACCCTGTTGTCTTCTACGTTCTACCCTCGCATTCTCCCTTCAACCTTTGTACCTACTCCATCCTCTTACTTCTACGTTCTACCCTCCTATACTTCTCGTTCTACCCTGTGTACTTCTACGTCTACCCTCTCCACCCTGTTGTACTTCTACGTTCCACCTCTGTACTTCTACATTCCATCCTCTGTACTTCTACATTCCACCCTCTGTACTTCTACGTTCCACCCTGTTGTACTTCTACGGCATTTTTTTTTCTCCACAACGAATTAAGGGAACCCCAGAGCACTGTTCAAAGCAGGATCGCAGCTTTGACGAAGATTCCACATCTTCTACCCATCCTAAGTGGGAAGAAATTTGGTGCCACAATTGGCTCCAAGGCCGAGAATCATCTTCTTCCATGTTGGCCGGCGGCATGCACAACTAAAAAAATTGTCACAGTGCAGCATATGCATGCAGTAGTGCGTGCGCGTGCCGTGCGGGCAATCATTTCATCGATCCCGCCAAAATTCACACTGTATGCATTATGCATAAGACGAGAGTGAATATGTACACCCTGTTAAATATGTGACCCTCTACGTTCCCCCATTTAGACGACCCCACTTATGACAGCTCCGGACCTGTCATATCTTTTGGAGAGCGCTGATACGTCAATCAAACGTAATTTATGGCAAGCGATCGGTTTGGGCAAATTGCATTTGCCGCGACAATCTCGATTTTCTCATTTTTGTTCATACAAAATGTGGCAACCT
>CALNVZ010003426.1:15547450-15574165 GCA_940671915.1 Paracentrotus lividus
AAAGAGAGAGATCTTTCTGACATCCACCTTGTTCCAGTCACCTTTTACTTCACATGTCCTCTACGTTCACCTCTGCATTTCTCCTTCAACCTGTTTGTACTTTCTACGTTCCATCCTCTGTACTTCTAACTGTTTACCCTCTTATACTTCTACGTTCGTACCCTGTGTACTTCTACGTTCTACCTCTGACTTCTACGTTCCACCTTGTTGTACTTCTCGTTGCTACGCCTCTATACTTCTATATTCACCATCTGTACTTTTCTACGTTCCACCCCTGTTAGTTACTTCTAGCGTTCCACCTCTGTACTTCTACATTCCATCCTCTGATTCTACATTCCTACCCTCTGTACTTCTACGTTTCCACCCTGTTGTACTTCTACGGCATTTTTTTTTCTCCACAACGAATAAGGAACCCCAGAGCACTTTCAAAGCAGGATCGCAGCTTTGACGAAGATTCCACATCTTCTACCCATCCTAAGGTGGAAGAAATTTGTGCCACAATTGGCTCAAGGCCGAGAATCATCTTTCTTCCATGTTGGCCGGCGCATGCACAAACTAAAAAAATTGTCACAGTGCAGCATATGCATGCATAGTGCGTGCGCGTGCCGTGCGGGCAATCATTTCATCGATCCCGCCAAAATTCACACTGTATGCATTATGCATAAGACGAGAGTAATATGTACACCCTGTTAAATATGTGACCCTCTACGTTCCCCCATTTAGACGACCCCACTTATGACAGCTCCGACCGTTCATATCTTTTGGAGAGCGCTGATACGTCAATCAAACGTAATTTATGGAAGCGATCGGTTTGGGCAAATTGCATTTGCCCGACAATCTCGATTTCTCATTTTTGTTCATACAAAATTTGCAACCTCAGGATTTTGGTCTAATTCTAGAAAATAATGGTTGTTAACAATTAAGTGATTTTTTATATCCAATAAAGAATAATATCTGTAATATATCCAATCAAAGAAATAATATTGAATAAATTGCAAAAGCATTTTTAGCTTACCATAAAGCTAAATAAAGAAACCCGCGAGACGATACGTCGGTAGTTTAAAATCGATTCTATTAGTCCCAAATAATAATTTGAATAGATTTCTTTTTAAATTACAATGCACTATTAATTTCTTTTTGGAGCAAACAGAAAATTTAGGCAAAAAACTCAATCTAGCTCCATTTTCACTATGTACTTTTTTATAGTCTGATTTACGAAACTATGAATTAGCGCATCCGGGGTACCCATCTCATGTTCTGACGTGGTCTTATTATTCATGATTGACAACCTTGAAATATTATGCATAAGAAACATTGTGCGTTTAATCATATTATATAAATTAACATAATTTATGAGCTTTCATACTGTTATGACCGATTTTATCACTTCAATTTCGATAATATTGAAAATTTTGCTAAACCACAATGTCTAAATATCAACGAAACGTGATTAAGGCTATTGCTCGATGACATCATCTCGATAAATATCGATATTACAAATTGTCGAGCTTGGAGCTTTGTGTAAGATTGAGCTAACTACGTGTTGTGGATAAAGATATGACTAACTGTCCTATGGTTTGTGAAACGCCCCTTGGTCCAAGATTTTTTACTGACTTAATTTTTATTCATATATGCAGATTGACCATTCGATTCACACAATGGATTTCAGTTTAAAAAATCCTTTTAAATAAAAATTAAAAGTAAAAAAAAAATTCAAAAAGAGAATATTCACAAATATCTGCTACGGTATATGAGGCGCCGCGCCTCATATACCGTAGCAGATATTACAAAAAAATATCTATTTTTAGCACAGCAAATCACCGAGTTAGCTCGCCAGCACGTATCCGCACAGCTGGTATTGATGCGCGCAGCCATTTTGCGCACTTAAATTTACATTCCGAGCGTGAAAACGTTCTTTCTCTCTTCTCATCTCATGCATATCATTGTCCCCTGGGCAACTGTCGAATCAAAAATAGCTATTCCGATTGTACCTCTAGTCACTTGGTCAAGCTCGTTCCAAAGATATATAATTTGTCAACATTTTTTGTTACCAAAATATTCGTAAATTGCTTCGAAAATGCCTTGTTTCTACATTTCCATTGTCAAAATTAAACTTTTAGGTTTGTTGCTATGTGATAAAAAAGGAATTTTTGGGGATTCTAATATCTCTATAATATGTTTATTATGATTTGATCTTCAAATTGTTTCATTTGGTTTTGCAAGTCTCCATTGGGCAGATTTTTGCTATCGTCCTTCAAAGTTTCAGTACTCGCTAGGTTTCTTCATCTTACAACACTCGTCGAACATTTGGAATAAAATCATATGAACCCGAATGATAGCTCAAGTATGTGTGATTAATTTTCGTAGATTTATATATTGCTAACGATTAGGTAAACATTATTTTGTTGATTAAACCTTGTTTTGATGACTTTTTAAGAGTTGCAATCACCACAAAAGCAGCAGTATTCAATTGCAAACGGAGTCGACTGCGCTGTTGGCCGTTTCCACCGACCAGCACAAACTGCCCCATCTCGTTACGCGCCGAAGTGTTTTATGCTGGATTCTGCCCGGAAGTCAGAAAAATACCGTCAATATCGGATACAAATCAATAATAAATTCCATTGGAATTGATGTGACTCATTTTCACAGATTATGTCTTCTAAACTATCCTTATTTCATAATTAAATGTTATGATTTTTTAATTCCTTAATTTGTGAGAAATAAGTAATTTTAGAGCAAATCTGTCCTTGGCCAACGTCATGGCCATGAGCCCACTTTAATCACAGGCGAACAATAGACATTTTTTTTTTCATAATACTTCTTACAAAATTCTTTATTTCTCAAAAATTGGGCAGTACAAGATCAGAAATATTTTTCAAATCATATATTCCAATATCAAGAAACGAATAAATAAGAATGAAGTCACAGTAATTCAAATGGAATTTAATATTGATTCTATCCGATGTGAGGTATTTTTCCTGACTTCCGGGCAGAATCCAGCATAAAACACTTCGCGCGTAACGAGATGGGGCAGTTGTGCTGTCCGGTGGAAACGGCCAACAGCGCAGTCGACTCTCGTTTGCAATTGAAGACGCTGGCTTTTGTGGTGATTGCAAACTCTTAATAAGTCATCAAAACAAGGTTTAAATCAACAAAATAATGTTACCTAATCGTTAGCAATATATAAATCTACGAAAAAATAATCACACATACTTGAGCTTATCATCGGTTCATATGATTTTATCCAATGTTCGGAACGAGTGTCTGTAAGATGAAGAAATCCTAGCAAAGTACTGAAACTTTGAAGGACGATAGCAAAAAATCTGCCCAATGAGACTTGCAAACAAATGAACAATTTAAGATCAAATCATAATAAACATATATAGAGGTATTAGAATCCCCAAAAATTCCTTTTATCACCATAGCAACAAACCTAAAAGTTTAATTTTGACAATGGAAAATGTACGAAACAAGACCATTTTTTTTAAAGCAATTACGAATATTTTGGTAACAAAAAATGTTGACAAATTATATATTTTGGAACGAGCTTGACCAAGGAACCTAGAGGTACAATCGGAAATAGCTATTTTGATTCGACAGTTGCTCAGGGAACATGAATATGCATGAGAAGAGTCAAGCAAAAAGAACGTTTCCACGCTGAAAATATGATATTTTGGGGACAAATGTCAGCGCACTAGCAATGTTGGCAAAGTGCGTGTATAACGGGCGGCGTGCGCATACGTGCAAGCCACGGAGAAAAGTTCCTCCATAATTTAGTAATTTATGCATGACGCTCGAATGATCACGAATTAGCATATGATTACACTACCATTGTGCTTTCAATGAACAATAGTCAGCGATAAAATTTAGATTTGTCATTTATTTTTTTGTAAGTCCTCATTTCTTTATGCGTTTTAAATATTGGCGTACGTCCGACAGTGGATTCGTTGAAGTTCCTTTTATATTTCTGTTCTTTATTCTAAAAAATATTGGAAGAGTGGTCTAACGCCCAACCGTTTTTGAAGTCGCGTCTTGCAGTTTTCTTGCAAATGGTCCAATTGTATTGATTGACAGCGCGCACGACAAGCGGTCTTATCGGGAACAGCTGAATCGCGTTTTTCAGTTACTGGCAACGCACTTCAGTCATCGCAACCGGGAGGCGGAGCTCCTCGCGATAGCTACCAGTAGCTAATCAGAGCGCCCAATAATCAAAATGCATTGTTCTCTATTTCTGTAAAAGCGGAATGGTAGACTTTTTTCCGTGCAAGCCTAGGCCTGAATACAAAAATTATGCTTTGTTTTCGTTGTTCGTGATTGAGGGTGTTAGCAGCACATAATTAGAAGAAATCCTGTGGTTTGCAGATGACTGTGGACAACAGCCCCTACACTTAGTAGTCATTTTGGTAAGTCTTATGTCTAAAACGGGAACCTCAAACTTCCTTTTTGGCTCTGCCGCTCTGACTCTGTCCAGTGTCTGGCTCTGCAGCTCAGCGACTTGCGCCTCGCCCTCGGCCGCTCGGCTCTGCCTGGCTCTGGCTCTGCTCTGATCTGGTGCTGGCTTAGTGCACTCTAAACCGACCAGCCCCCGTCGCAAAGCGACGGGAACTGACGAACCAGTAGACATACTATACATGACCACAAATTTCGTGGTCGAAAATACCTTATTTGAATTCATACTCACATTGAATCAAATCTTTGAAGTTTTTCCTCGAATTGGTGACATCTGCAAATGTTTCACATGAATTAATCAACTAACTTAGAACTAACTGTTAACTGTTAATAATAATGAAGAAAAATACAGGAAAATTGAGTCCATCAACGTATATTTCTCCGTGCGTGCGCTGTCTTTGCCACAGAGTTAAATACGTCCTCGCACAGTAAAATGACGTCATAGAAAATGGCAGCGATGGCACCAACACTGAGTATGAGAAGAGACATGGCCAACGGAAAATTCATTTTGGTAAGTTAAAAAGCTCGTATAGATCTATAGATTCTAGATCTAATTCAGTTATTCAACGGCCGTATCTTGAAATATCATACATGCCGTTGAATTACATTTAAACATTAACGTTAGATTCATCATATTAACCAGTATAATCACCTGATCGCTCATCATCGCTGGTTATTTCGCTGTAAATGGAGGTGGTGGAAGTACAGCCCCGTCGCCTTCGGCAACGGGGCTGTGTATAGTTAAGTGCACTCATATGTACAAGATCAATATAGATTCTACAGAAGTATATTGACCTCGTATTGAATAAGGTAATTTTCGTTGTAGGAAAAAATGTAGACCCAGATATTAGGTTATAGCTAAGGAAATTTAGAAAGAGAATGCAATAATTTTGATAAGTGATATATATATTGTTTGAATAAATATTATTTTTTGGAATTAATGTTATGAAAGATAGAAAAATAAAGAGAAACTCACCGCTGGTCTTGGTGCGTGTCACGTACGTAGTAAAAGCGCCTCCAATGCGTGTACTGTGTGCAGCTATGGCGCTATTGTTAAGAGTCGTCACAAATCAACTTCACCCTGAGAATATCGGCATTTTTTTAAAACAAACTCGTACCACACCATAATTACTTTATGTCGTGTGCGCTGACCCACATGATATAATCGTACTTACTGAATCAATCACTGGGTAGAAAAACTGAAAGACGAGTACAATTATTGACATTGTTCTAGTTGAAGCAAGAACAGTAAAGGGAATTTTCTTGGAAATATATGTATGACGTCTGGGGGGCGTTTCACGAAACCATGGACAAGTTAGTCATATCTTTATCCACCAACCACGTAGTTAGCTCCAATCTTACTAAGTCGGTTACACAAAGCTCTTCCAAGCTCGACAATTTGTAATATCGATATTATCGGAGATGATGTCATCGAGCAATAGCCTTAATCACGGTTTAGTTGATATTTAGACATTGTGGTTTAGCAAAATTTTCAATATTATCGAAATTGAAGTGATAAAATCGGTCAATAACAGTATGAAAGCTCATAAAATTATGTATAATTTATATAGTATGAATTAAAACGCACAATGTTTCTTACTGCATATATTTATAAGGTGTCAATCATGAAATTAATAAGACCACGTCAGAACATGAGATGGGTACCCCCGGATGCGCTAATTTCATAGTTTTGTAAATCAGACTATAAAAAAGTACGCTAACTGAAAATGGAGCTAGATTGAGGTTTTTTCCTAAATTTTCTGTTTGCTCACAAAAAGAAATTAATAGTGCATTGTAATTTAAAAAGAAATCTATTCAAAATTATTAATTTTGGGACTAATAGATCGATTTTAACTACCAACGTAGTCTCTGCGGGTCTCTTTATTTAGCTTTATGGTAAGCTGAATAATGCTTTTGCAATTTATTCAATATTATTTCTTGATTGGATATATTACGAGATATTATTTCTTTATTGGATATAAAAATCACTTAATTGTTAACAACCATTTATTTTCTAGATATTAGACCAAAATCCTGAGGTTGCCACATTTTGTATGAACAAAAATGAGAAAATCGAGATTGTCGCGGCAAATGCAATTCGCCCAAACCGATCGCTTGCCATAAATTGCGTTTGATTGACGTATCAGCGCTCTCCAAAAGATATGACAGGTCCGGGGCTGTCATAAGTATTTTAGTCAGCTTGTTGTCCACGATCTTGTCAGAGAGGGCGCTTCGTGGAACCCGCTTGTGGACAAGTTGTTCACTATCTCCGATTTAGTCAAGAAGTTAGACTTATGACGGTTTCGTGAAACGCCCCCCTGGTTTGAACTGTCAGTCTTTTTTAAGTCCTTATTTTTCTTGTCCTTAATTTTTCTTTTTCCTCTTTTGTATTCTTTTCCTTGTCGTTTCCCATAATTATCTTCTTTTTATGGTTCTTGTTCTTTTCGTCTTTTTATTTTATTTATTTATTCTTTTATTATATAATTATTTTTTGCGCCCCCTAAATTGCCGCCCGGGGGCACACGCCCCTTCACCCTCCTCTAACGTTAGATAGTAGATACGTCACTCCTGGCAGAGCGTTGCAGCTCTTCAGAATATCATTATATCATTATAAACCCCTCCCAAAAAGTTTCGCAAGTAGAATTTGGGTCATGATAACTTTTCAGGTACGCCTTAGTTATTCCTTATATTCATACCATTGGAAAGATAATTTATTCTCCTTCTTATTGATATCCTATTTGGAATGATTTTGTCATGCTTCAATGCACAGAATATCAGAATATGGAGAAATGTAAAAAGTGAAATGTTGCAAAATGCATTCATCAAAGTGAAGTTCCACCACTCGACTTTAGGCCCTGATAGCTTTTTGGGGTATTTTCTAATTTTTATTGAATCTGATGTACTTTTTTGATCGCCAGGCGTGATGTCAAAAAATTTTGATGTACCTTTTTGTTCACTTTTGCAGATTTCGAACCCACCCGTAAAAATCCTAGTTAGAGGCCTGCTATGTGCAATATTGTTAAAATAATATAAATCTCTCAGCTTTGGAGAAAAACTAAGTCAAGCTCAATGAGTTTTTAATGGATCGGTAGTGAGCTGGCCTATCATCACCGGAAGTAATCTTACTCGACTTACTCCACGAATTACACCAAGGCCCTGTATTATATAGGGCCTTGGAATTACACTGCACAGCGCCCTCATAAGACGTAAGTTATATAAGTGCATTGCATGCAGTACATTGCATCTGCAGAAACCGGGATTTATTTCGGTTCTATCCAACTTTAAACCTTTCTGATGACATTGAGTGGAGACAGACCCCCAAAAAAGGTTATAGGCAACAAGGAAGGATAATTGGTACGTAAAATTATACATTTGTTCTTAAAATATTCATCTAAAAGTGTTGTTATGCACCTAACAGTAACATTGTATTTGATAGTAGTCCCACGTAGTGGTGCTGCTAGCGTGGCTTAGTGGCTGATTTGCTGCACTTTCAGTGTCACAACAACAAACAACCACAGCTCGGGATTGATGGAATGTGCCGAGGTGGGGGGGGGGGGGTAACTATAGACAGCGCTGGCGCCGAAGGCAACAGCGCTGTAGAAGAAGGGATCCGTTCATTTACGTTGAATATTGATGGGTGACCTTGTTGATGGGTCGACCCGGAAGTAGAAAAAAATCGCTGTGCTTTCGAACAGCAGCGCATAGGGAGCGCTGAAGCCGCTTGCTCTAGCCGCCTAGCTATCTTGCTAGCAGACGGCGCTCGCGACCGGGGGTTTATATCGCCATGTACCGTACCTGCGATATGAACACAAGTTACGTGTTTGGAACTGATTTTTGCCTTCAAATATCAATCACTCACTGTTATGACAACATAAATATGTGGAAGAACCTATCTGCTCTTGTATTCTTGGTAGTTACATAAATTCAATGTGAGTATCATTTAAAAAAAAATATATTACTTGTGAGAGATTCGGGGTAACCAGCCCCCACAACTAATCATCAGTCAGTTCCCGTCGCTTCGCGACGGGGACTGGTCAGTCTAGGGGGGGGGGGGGGGAATGGCTCCATGAAAATTGTGTTGTCATTTAATACCATTGAATACTCTTTTTTTTTTAGTTTCATATCTGAAATTGAACTCTTCCCACTCCCGGCCCAGGCTGCTGACACTGTCAGCATTTTTATAACAAGCTACTAACACAAATTTAAAATCTTGACCAGGCTCAGGCTCAGCAATCTGTTTTGATACCAGAAATTCTGAAAAATGAAGAGTTTAAACTTTTAACAAGTTTTCTTCCTACCCCAAAATTTTAAAGATTGTGTCTTTAAAAAGTCTAACGTTAAAACTGCGTGCAAAATGAGTTAGTGCGCAGACATGGGCACTTTCATTTTTGCTTTCCAAAGTAACAAGCCTGTAGACCTAGATCTTAAAATTTTAAAATAACATTGTTCTTGTGAATAATTTCATACAATTTTTTTGTTTCAGAGATGATAAAAATATGAAGAATGGAAAAACATTAATAAATTTGAGATAAATATTTTACTTTTTAATGAAAATGACGTAAGAATTAAGGTGTGCAGACATAGGAGGGAGAACTCACACAAAGCAAAAAGTTCTTCCTTTTGAATCTTCTTCTTCTTGTTCTTCCTCCGCTTCTATCAGAGATCAGCAAGAGATTGCTAAGAGTATTTTGATGAAATGTTGGTCATTGGTTTTGAAAGAGATCATAGCTCAGTGAGAAGAGATTGTAAAGAAATACGGGTAACATGAATTTTATAAAGAAAGTTGAGGGTTACATGGTTTACAATCTCATGAGTTCTGGAAGGGAGGAGAAGGGAATTTGGAAGAAGCACTGCTAGGATAAATGACTTGTTTGTGGTATGGTCATATGGGCAAGAGTCTCCTCTGTCAGATTCCTACTTCTTAGCTTTTCCACAAGATCTTTTCTGTGAGTATCGAAGACTGAGCAGGAGGCCACGAAGTGAGATGTGTCATTAAGTTTTAATAAAGACTCCATTTGTTATATTAAAAAGAATAAAATGCTCCTGTATGTTGAGTAAAATTCCATAAATTGCCATATTTTCAGAAGAATTTTACTTTCTTCACAACACCAAAAATGTCAGATATGGTGTGCGTAAACATGGGATAGCACACTATGATTTTTTTGTGCATTGATGGATGTAAATTATTTGTTTTAGATGATAGATTTATTCTAAGATGATTAGTTTGGTAATAATTTTTTTTTTCTGCCAGGATTTACTGTCTCCAGTAGAACTTCCTCGCGTTCCAAGGACCTGATAAAACCAAGATGAATACACTTCTTGTATCGGCTGTTCCTGCCTTTGAGTCGGGAAATGAAACTGAAATCTGTAACAAGCTCCAGGAATTCACGAAAGAGGTACATACAAATCATCAATGTTGTTTCTCTTATCATAATAGCAATGATATTCTAGTACTGATATACAGTGCATCCCAGATAAAAGTATACCCAACTTTGAGAGCCTCATATTAAAATTGTATTAACTTATGTGTAATTAATTTTAATTTCATGACAGAGATTAACTCATATTCTATCTAATGATACCAAAATCATACCGATACTGTCATGGATGACTGAACACTCGAGTGTTTATTAAAAAACATTGGTCAAAAGTGATCTGTACCAAGTTGTCTGAGAAGCAGCCCTGGCTTTCTGATCATTCATTGTTTGTTTGAGGTCAGCCTTCCTGAGTCCATTCATTAGGCACAAAGGATTACTTGATCTATTGAAATGCAAGGGCTGCTTTTGCTCAAACTTGGGACAGGGCACTTTTTACGCTTGTTTTTTAAAGCCTAACTGCTTAGTCATCCGTCACAACACAGGAATAAGTTTGGTATCATTGAAAAGAATATGAGTTGCTCTTCATCATGACATTTATTTCAAGGTCACACAAGCTAGAATATTTTAATATGAGGCTCTCAAAGTTGGGTATACTTTTTTCTGGGACGCACTGTATATTATTTACCCAGGGTAGCTAGTTTACTGTTCTCCCAGCGGATCCTGAATAACATGATTACCTCAAGTACCTTGCTAGAAGGCTGCTATACATGTAATGTTACGTACCATTTTTAGTCTTCAGTATGACTCATCTGGGAATTGAATCCCCGGTCTTCCTTGCATAAGTGAGATGTGAGCTCCCTATGGGCGCTCTAACCAATCAAGCCAAATAACCAATATTGAATTCCTCCTTGTTTTTCAGAAAATGTCAATTTATTGTTGAGCCTCTCTTTTTAAAAAATTAATTAACATTAATCAGACAGATACAGACTACAAGAATGGGAATCTAGACCTCTATTAGAAATGCACCCCCCCCCCCCCCCCCCACTGGCTACAAATAAATAAATAAATAAATGTGATTTCATGCAAAGTAACATGAAATTAAATTCCAGGCCAAAGGATATAAAAAAGGTATAGAAATCTACTCATTATTACACATTATGTATCATTGAGAATATACAATTTCACATTGATTAATGCACACAAATATTTTCAATGTATTTATATTCTTATTTTATTTCAGAATGCTGGAACATTCTCTTTCAGAGATGTGCAGTTGGAAACAAAAAAGGTAAGAGTTAAGACTCATCTTTTACACAATTTAAAATCTCTCACTTTAAATCCAACAGCAAATTGTGGTTACAATGTAGATTGGAAAGGAGGAAATCAGAGAAAAATATTGCTCCAAATAAAATAATATGAACAACTGAAGTATTAGTTTTTCAACCCAAAGGTCCATGTTCCTACTTGCATCATCAAAAATGCCTTCTACAGACTATATAAAAAAGAATGGTACATTCCGGGAAAAAAATAATTTAGGTATGAAATCTTCTGAAATAATGTACCAAATTAAAGCCAAAAGATTTTTCTTGCTGATGTACATTGTTTTGTATAATTTGCTGTAAATTATCATGTGCGACGAGGAGCTAATCAAAATTACACACATCTATTGTTCATGGCCATTATATAAGAAACCTATACAAAGCCGTAGAAAAGCATACGCAAAATAGATTTTTTTTATGATTATAGAAAACTGATCATATCTCAAGAACTACAGCACCAATTGAGATGAAAAAAATCCAGAAGGAAGCCTGATTTTCCTCCTTTATGGAAATGCATGTATCAAACACTACTAGATTGTGATTAATTTCCATACTTTAAAAAATGTTTTCCAACTGTACCATGCTATAAATATACAGGCTGTATAGGTTAGAAAGTTTTTTAGCTATGTGCACCTTTTGGTGCAGTAACCTCACACTATTTGTTAACCTTGCAAAAATTTAAATTTAGGTTGCATTTCTTTAAAGATGTTAAAGGGAACACCCCTTAAGCAATTATAATATCCTCTCAAAAATATTAGGCGTATAAAGTATTATAAAAGTATTGTAAACGTTTAAATTTCCACAGAATTCGCAAGAAGAGTTTCTTGCGCAAATTTCATAATACATGAATTAATGAGTACCTTGTATGCATTCTTTTGCACCTAGAGCAGACTCTACATTGTAGTACATGTAGAAATGTGCAGCGCAAATTTAAGAACCTGTGAATGTATTTTTTATAGGCCGCTTAGAGCGAAAACAATAAATCACAAATAATAATGATACTTTCTGCTAATTTTAAATTTAAAAAAAAATTCTATTCCATTGTTTTCAGAAATTTGTTGGTGATGTAGTATGTATGCTGGAGCCGACAGACAGCTGAGAATGCCAACTACATAGTCTCGAATCATTCAAGATATTCAGTTGGGAAAATAATAATCATTTTATAAAAGTGTTTTTAAGAGCTGAAAATTTTCGTATTAGGCGCTATGGAAAATCACAATTAATATTATTATTATTATTGTCTATTCCATTGTATCAGAAATTTGTTGGTGATGTGGTGTATATGCTTGAGCAGACTGACAGCTGGGAATGCCAACTACTGTGTCTCGAATCACTCAAGATATTCAGTCGGGATAAATTCAACATGCTTCAATTAGAACAGAAAGAATGCATCCTGCTCCTAATCAAACTAGCCGGCCTTAGCGAAGAACCAAAGGAATACGATATTAAAGGTGACTTATATTTTTTAATTTGATGATAATCGTTGAGACTGGTATTATTTTATTTAAGAGACCTAAGCTATTTCTGGAGGGCCTTTATTGTATTCATAGAGAAGTTTATCTCTTAATTAATGAAACTCCAATGGAGTGATTTAAGGACTTATTTAATCAGCTTTTCTTATGCAAGTGGGACAACACTGGAATTCTTTTATTTATTGCTACATGTACATGTACATACTTTGAAGAAAAAGCAACTTGTTTAGAATTGGACATATACCATGCTCATCAAACTAGCCATCCTTAGCGAAGAACCAAATGAATAGTCTTTATGATATCAAAGGCAACTTTAAAGGCCAAAGTTATTAAAACACTTAGCATATTTAAGAGATTTTATTTATTTATTCAGTTGGCCATTAAAATGACCATAGATTGGTTTGAAAATCTACAATTTATGTCATCATTACGGTATGATTAAAAAAACATAGAAAATAGTCATCATGCTTAGTGTTATGGCCATGCATTTTATATTCACCCTACGGTGTTACGCCACCTTTTAAAAACATTTCTGGAGGGCGTTTCATGAAAGGACTTGTCGGACATTTTTATCCGACAAACTGTTATAAGCTACTGAAATGCTTGCATCTGATTGGCTGAGAGCAAATTTGTCGGATAAAATGTCCGACAAGTCCTGTGATGAAATGGCCCCCTTGTCAGTTTCACTCTTTGTTCAAAACTTTAAACATATTAACTCTCTCCCTACAAAAGTATACATTTCTTTAATAAAGGAAGGGGGTTCATGGTGACTTACACGTATAGTGATATGCGCTATATAAAAGTGGTATATTATTATTATTAGAATTAGAGGTCTAAAGCAATGTTGCCAGTTGCGACTTATTGATTGGCCTTATTGATGGTTCCATTTCTGTTTGAATGACAGGAGATGTTGACATATTTTATTAGGTGGTATGTACGTATGTACATAGCACCTCTTGTTATTGTCAGAATCTTCTTCTTTTTTATTTTTTTATTTTTGTTCTTTTGTACAATTCTTGTAGACACGATAACTCAAAAAATAATGCATTAAAGTATTTCAAATTTTCAGCAAATGATAGATCATCATTAGATCTGAGCACTGAAATCTTTTCTAGCTCATTAGCATAATGTGACGTCATCTAGACGCCATTTTGTCAAATCACATTATCAATCATAACTTCATAACCAGTAATCATTGATTAATCATATTTAGTACACATAAACTTCGAATTGAAGCGCATCTTTTAGAATTTAATGCGCGCGCGTAAGTACGCGCATTGAGGAATTACGCGCGCGCAAAAATTTAAAATGTTCAAAATCCCCTTTTGACCAATTTAGAGTACGTTTCAGGTCATTTTAAGCATTTCAAGAAAAAATGCGCGCGCACGATTTTGCGCGCAGGGGAAGAATGCAGCATCAGATCGTCGATTTTTTGCTCCTAAAGGAATCTTGATAATATTCACAACAATTTGACACTATAAACACTGGCCGGTATTCTTGAAGCGTGACTAACTTAGTACCCCTACTAAGTTAGTAGGGGTACTAACTAATCAGGCTACTAACTTAGTAGGCCTACTAAGTTAGTGAGCTATTCACGAAACCCCCACTAGTTAGTAGGCCTACTAACGTTAGTAGCCCTACTAGCTTAATCCCTCCTTTACTACGCATGCGCAGTTCATATCTACCGCAGATCTAGGGCATGTGACATCACTGTGCATAATTAACATAAATTACGCGCTTTGGCTGTGCGCTCTCATCTCTACGTTGTTGGTATAATTTATGTTGAATGCTCGCGATCGGCTTTGCATGGGCGTGTTTTGGGGAATTAATTCTTTTAGCAAATGTTTGCAACTTAAAACTACCTTGTTCTCGAGATTGGGAGATTATGGGACTAACATCTTGGGAAGTTATCACAGTAAAATAATCACAACTATTAATAACTTTAATCATTTAAACATTCATATCAAACGTGGAAAAAACATCTTCTTCCCTGCTCATATTAGAGTTGGAAAGTTTGACTGACCCGTAAATTCTGTCTTTGGGAAAATTAACTGATTTATCCATCAAATTTAACAGTGAACTAAAACAAATGGTTATCTTGTAGATATTTTTTAAACACAGAATGATTAGACCATTTGCAAATGACAAATCAACATTTTATTTTTCAAATGTAGGCCTATTTTGTAAATGTATTTCATTGTGCCATTGGGGCCTGTAGTTATCGCTTTTTATGTCTTATGTATCGTGGGGAACCCCCTTATTTTTATGGAGCGCCATATCATTTTGAAATGAGAGGAATGTGAGATGGTGGTTTTAAAGAAGACTTCTATTAAAAAAGAAAAGAGCAAAATATGATTCTTTATAACTCACACATTGTTAGACTTGTTTATTTTTATTTTTATTTATTTAAATGTGTCTTTGAATAGTGTAAGGCAGACGCAGATCCAGGAAGCAATGGCGGCCTGCACCCTAAACCAATAAAAGAAAAAAATGCCTAACATCAGAAATTTTGGGGCTTTGCCCCCCCCCCCCCTTTCAATGGAAAAAAAAATCTAGATGAATGACCTAGAATGCTTCAGACTACCCCCCCCCCAACCATTTTTGGATGCGCGACTGATAGACCTATACTAATAATTTTAATATTAATTATAAGAGTACGGGACTTAATTTCTTCCCTCACACACTACCCACACAAACTCGTCTTTCCCTCTTTACTCTCTCTCTCTCTTGATCATGACACTGCTCATTCCATCGTTTAGGCCCATTATCTTCGCCCATAAACTCAATTTATAATTAAATACAATTCGTGATCTATCTTTTAACATACTAGGCTTATTGATTAAAGCAGTACCCTTCAACAACTATCTCTTAAAACTCATCTCCCCCCCCCCTCGCTGGCCCTCTACACTCTCTCAGAAGCATCGATTCGCTTCGAGAATTCAAAGGATGGGGGGAGGGGAGTGAGCCATTGTTCACACACAATGGCTCGCCCCACCCCATGCTTGAATTCTCGAAGCAAATTGACGCCTCTGCTCTCTCTCTCTGTCCCACGTTTTAAATTATCTCCTTGTACAGTATTTGATAACAGTGAAATACAATCCACTCATGTCATAGGGAGGTGCCCAGGACGGTTCTAGCACAATTAACTTACCCCGGACAACTACGCCCATCTTGAAATCTACCCCCTAACTCTACAACTAATCCTTTATTTCTGGGGGTAGTTGTCCTGGGGAGTAATTGTCCAGGGGGTAATTGTCCTGATACAGGACCCAGCAAATTACATCCTTGTAATTAGATCTCTTCAAACACAGACACATGTTTCATGTTTAAAATCAAGGGTTGAGTAGATTCCTTTATTTCTTGTCACAACAGGAGTGTACTTTGCATCTATCGATCTGAAAAATAAATAAATAAATAAATAAAATAAATAGATAAATAGATAAATAAATAAATACAATAAATAAATAAAAACAAAAATGGAATACCAGATGACAGAAAGGATGGTGTACTATCCAATGGCGGATGCAAATAATATGTTCCTCTTCCCCACCCCTGCTCACTTTGTGGGTCAAAATAGGTATGTAAACAATCATGAAACAATGTCCAATTAACGTGTGTCCCTCACCAATTTTCCATCTTACTCCAAATCTTGAATCCGCAACTGATAATAGTATAGATAACTAGAAATCAAATATCCATGAAATGAAGAAAACATCTTTACAGTTTGATTTCAAATGTAATTTGTAAAATTTATCTAATAATAATTTATGTTTAGCAATTAGGGGAAAATTTAATTCTTTTATTTTGGGGGTAAGAATACTTGTAAGAATCACATTCGCATCTCATTTCCGATATAATTTTGTTGAAATGTCTGTATATTTTACCAAAAAATGGCATCACAGTGACATTTGTCGTCAAGATTTTAACATTCTTTTGTTCATGTACTTCATAATAAATTAAACTAATCTAGAAGCCGCTTCATAGCTTGGAATTAGATGTTCTCTTCAGATCCAGTATCCATTTTGTAAAGACTGGCTGATACGTCAAACATCTTCCTTGTGAATCTGTAAATAGAGAAACAGACAATACCCCAGTGTTAGGAGAAAATCATTTAAATTCCATAAATATTCATATTTGTTTATAAGGACCACACTAAAAATATTAATCCAGAGAATGTATTTATTTGTTTTCTTTTTTGAAACAATGAAAGGGATAGCCAGGCGGGGCACAAGGGGCGCCACCCCCTCTCATTATTTTGGAATCACACATAGAGCATACTTGTTAATAGTTAGGCCTATATCGTTAAAAAAAAAAAAAAAAAAAAAAAAAAAAAAAAAAAAAAAATCGCCTTCTGCCCTCTCACCATACTTTTCCTGTGCCCCTTCTTGTTTCCAAATCCTGGGACCCCCCCCCCCTCCACTGTAAGTAGGCCTAACTGTTTTACAGCTTAATCTAGTAATTGTATTTTTAAAACTAGTAATGTTGTATGCTTGTAAATAATAAACAACAAATTCCATTTTACATTTCCATTTACGTGGCTGCCACAAATTTATAGCACTTTTGAGATTTCATATTCACCAAATGCTGAAAAGAAATTTAAATAAAGGCTACATGTATGCAACATTCCTAAATACATGTTTGTTGATGTCCACTTCCCTCACCTGACATAGAGATATCTGTAGGTCTATGCTTATACAGGAATTGAATCCTTACTAATTATCTATTAAGAAAAAAACACAACAAAACAAAAGCAAAAACAAACTTACCGAATAAATTTCATCTCAGCAATGATTTGGATATGTGGATGAAGTGCCAATAGTCTTGAGTAAGCCTTTCCAGTTCCTGTCTTATTTGCTCCTCATGGAAGTTTCCTTTGAAAACCTGTAACCAAATTTTTTGACAGAAAAATAAATTTTTGTTGAACAGAGTCTCATATAAACATAAATTCCAATAGCTTTAAACTTGTCAGAATGTCAACCCTTTCCAAATGACATGCCGCAATTTTGGAAACACAACATGGAAATTAGAAATTTAACAAAATTGAAGGTGCCAAGAATCACATTACATCCAAATTTATTAGGAAGTAACCTTAATTATTTGGTATCAAAACTCGTAAAATGTTACATAAAAAAAAAAAAAAAAAAAAAAAAAAAAAACTGATGCCTATCATGTGTAGGTCTATGTCAAATGTCCCCCAAGTTTTAGTGCTTGTAATATAATTTGACATTTTTTGGGCCCCCCCCCCCCATGACCAAAGGAAAAAAAAAAAAAAGAAAAGAAGAAAAGGCCGAGAGGAAATCTGGTAGGCCTAGATCTATATCTCATCAGGATCTAACGTAAGATCTATTCTAACGTTAGTTCAAGATCTAGACCTCTTCTAGGCCTACAACAACTGGAACACAACAAGACCAGCATGGGAAAATATAGGCCTATCTTTTAATATCCTCAATAGTAATTAGATCTAGTCTCAATGTCAATGATCGACTAGACGACCCAAAGCTAGCTATACACAGCTCTGTCGCGTCGTGTAGATCTGGCTCTGATGCTACAGCTAGCCTACTGTTTTATAGCTTTAAATCTAGCAATGGAATGGTATTTTTTTAAAATACTAGTACTGTATAAGCCAATATTTTCGCGTCCAGATATTTTCGCGATTTTGGACTAGTTGGGGAAATTCGCGAGAGAAAAATTTCGCGATTTTGGTGATGATTTCATTACTATAAATAGCCTTGTATTGAAGTGGAAATTTTCGCGAAGACCAACTCGCGAAATTCGCGAAAATAAAGTCACCGCGAAAATAACCACTTATACAGTATTTTATGCCTGTAAATAAAAAACAAATTAACAATTTCCATTTTTCACTAACATTTCCATGACATGCCACAAATTTATAACAGTTATGAGCTTTCATGTCCACCAAATGCTGAAAAGAATTTAAAATGTAGGCCTATGCAACATTCCAAATTACATAATGTCCACTTCCCTCACCTGACATAGAGATATCTGTATGCTTATACAGGAAGTGAATCTTTACTAATTATCTATAAAAAAAAAAAAGGACAAAATAAAAACAAAAACAAACTTACCGACTGTATAAAATCTCTGCTCAGTAATGATTTGAATATGTGGTTGAAGTGCCAATAGTCTTGAATGAGCCTATCCAGTTCCTGTCTTACAATATTTGCTCATCAAGGAAGTTTCCTTTGAAAACCTGTAACCAA
This sequence comes from Paracentrotus lividus, assembly GCA_940671915.1. Taxonomy (NCBI): domain Eukaryota; kingdom Metazoa; phylum Echinodermata; class Echinoidea; order Camarodonta; family Echinidae; genus Paracentrotus; species Paracentrotus lividus. Next base: position 15,566,230 of record CALNVZ010003426.1, read on the forward strand.
ATTTTTGGACAGAGAAAGAAAATATTAAAAATTTCAGTTGAACAGAGTGACTCCTCATATGAACATAAAAATGCAATAGCTTTAATCTTGTCAAACCTTTCCAAATGACATGCTACAGCTAGCTACCATTTTAGAAAAGCAACATGGAAATTAGAAATTGAACAAAATCAAATGTACTAATAATCATATTACATCCAAATTATTAGGAAAGTATATCCTAACCTTAATTATTTGGGCCCTTAGGGACGAACTCGATCATTAAATTTTACATAATAAGACAAACAAAACTGATGTTTAAGCCTATGATGGGTACATGGAATCCAGGGACCCCCCCAAAAAAAAACAACAAAAAAACAAAAAACAAACAAACAAAACAAAACAAAACAAAACAAAACAAAACAAAACAAAACAAAACAAAACAAAACAAAACAAAACAAAACAAAACAAAACAAAACAAACAAACAAACAAACAAAACACACACACACACTATTTTGAACTTTAGAGCACTTTGGCCTTTTGGGATACCATAACAAATGCCCCCATGCACTTAGTGTTTGAAATATATTTGAAATAGGGTCTAACGCTAGATCTAGATCTAATAATACAATTTTGGGCCGTTCCCCCCACCACCCCCCCCCCCTGCGACCAAATAAAAAATAGATTTTAACACTAACAGTTAGGCCGAGAGGAAATCTGTTGTTAGATCTCAGTCAGGAGTCAGGATCTAATGTAAGATCTATCGATTTGGATCTAGAAGACTAGATAGATCTAGATCTAGATCTAGGCCTAGATCTAACGTTAGATCCAGATCTAATCTAACTTAGAATCTAGATAGATCTAATCTAACAGTTAGATGTTAGATCTGCTCAGAATCTAGGCCTAAACAAACTTAACTGGATTCTGGAACACAAGCCAGGATGGGAAAATATACCTTATCCTTAAGAGTAATTTGGTCTAGATCTACAGCTAGCTAAATAAAGCTCTGTCGCGTGATGTAGACCTAACGTTAAATCTAAGTTAGCTCGGGACCAGGTTTTACGATCTGTCGTGAGGTCGTTCTCAACAACAAAAGAGTTTTGTCTTGAGAAGAGTGATCAAAGAACTAGGCCTAGATCCTCTAGGTCTATCTTCGGTTTCTTAAGCTAGCTTATGAAATAAAAACACATCCAGTGGACACTAGTCTATAGTTTCCAAACATAAGAGTGTATTGTTAATTTTCGGGTTAAAATTCAAGTTACAGTGCAAAATCCATAACAAATAGTCTCCGGAAATCGATGTAGTCGACTCCTTCACAACCCATGCGTAAATCTGAACAGGTGGGACTATTGTTGCGATGGTTAAAAAAATGTCACAATAATTTACGTTTTAAACACGGTCAGGTTGAATCTTACAGAATATAATTTATTTCCATTGTGAAAATACCGTGTCTCAATAGTTCCGTAATGAATCAAAATACATAAAATATCATACTCACCTAAAAAAAGTGAAATTACCGCATCAGAATCAACGTCAGACGATAAGTTAAACTACCCCTCTGAGCTGACTAAATATTGGGCGAATTTAGTGCATCAATGACGTATTTAGTAGGCCTACTAACTTTAATCACCCTTCGTGAATAGCTAACTAACTTTAGTTAACATATATTTCTACGTAGAGGGGATTAATTTAGTACCCTTACTAAAGTTAGTAAGCTGATGACGTATTTAATCACCCTCACTATCTCAACTTGAGTTAGTTACCCTTTGTGAATAGCAAGGGTAACTAAATACGTATTTAGTAGGCCTACTAACTTTAGTCACGCTTCGAGAATACCGGCCACTATGTTTAGACTGTTTATAACGAAATGATCGTCTGTTCAAGTTGGAACTACGCGCACGCGAATTTTGTCAATTTTGCCAAAATAGTGCAGACCTAATCGTTGGCGTCAAAAATTGTGGCCAAATGAATCGTGGCTGGTCTCAAATTGAAGAGCGTCAATTTCCTAACAAAAAATAATTGGACAGCCTATTTGATAAATGCTTGTAACAGGTTGAAAATTTTCAAAAACTGGTGTGTCAAAATCTAAAAATGCTCAAAATCATCCCATATTTATTCAAAATATGTTTCAGGCCATTTCAAGAATTTTGAAAATTTCTGCGCGCGTTTTGCGTGCACTTTGTAAATCGCGTAAAATTCCGGGTTTTTTTCTTGATTGGCAATTTAGACACTTCTCTTAGGAGTTTCTATATATTTTAAATCGTTTCCAGCCGACCATACTGACGCACGCGCCCATCAAATTTCAATTTCCGCGCGTGCGTCAATGGGGCAATAAACGTAAAAACATAACAAAACATACGTCTTTAGAATCCTCCAAAGCTCGTCCGAAAGGTCGAAACCCTTTTTATTTTTTCACATGTTCTGAAAGTTTATGATATAGTTAATATAATCCACTTATAAAAAAACGTCTAAGGAATAAAACATCGACATATTCTCATGCAAACCCCAAATTTCATTTTTTTTTTCAATCCAAATTTAGTTATTATCAGCATAAATATTGGTTGATTTTCTCCCCAATGCTTTTCATGTTAAGGCTGAGACAGTTCCCAAAAAGTCGAATTGTAAAAGGTAATTAAATGTAAAATTCATCACATTACACAATTCATTTTCTTCTTTTTCAAAAAGTTTATTTCACTATCTCTTTCCGTTTCATTTTTGTTCTCTCTCTCCTGATCCTGTAGCCAATTGCTGCATACTTTTTGCATTAAAAATACATATCGGTACATACCACCGATAATTGTACGCATTACAATTATGAAGCTCTAGTTTATTTTTTTGTTGTTGCTGATATCAAGTTCATGCTAGAAAAATGTGGAATGCTATTTTGAGTAAGTTCATTTATTTTTCTCCTATGTTTCCAGTCGTCACAGAAGCTCAGAAGTGCCTGTGTAATCTTGTGTTCAACAATGCCAATGTGAGAACAATATGCAGGTAAAGAGTCCACCTCTCTTTGACTAATTTTTGTAATCATTGTTTTCCTTCGAAGACATTATAGTGATAATAGAAAGTGATAATAGAAAGTTATGTGAATAAAGGACATCTCAAAGTTTGAGATCTGTTCTTTCCAGATATGAAGATGTTATAATGAACATGTAATGGGGGATATTTCAACAAGTTGTTTGTAAATTTACGAACAACTGGTAACTAGTTATTGTACTAAAGATTGAGAATATGATTAGTAAGGCATCCAAGAATATGTTCTTGTCATTCGTAAAGTCATTTGCAACTTTACAAATGACTTAGTGAAACACTGCCCCCTTGTATTGAAATTACTCTGTCTCTGTCTCTCTCTCCTCTCTCTCTCTTTCTCTCTCTCTCTCTCTCTTTCTCCATTCCCTCTTTTCTTTCTTTTCTCAATATATCTTTTTACTCCCCTCTCTCTCTCTCTCTCTCTCTCTTTCTCTCTCTCTCTCTTTCTCCATTCCCTCTTTTCTTTTTATTCTCAATCTATCTTTTTACTCCCCTCTCTCTCTCTCTCTCTCTCTTTTTACTCCCCTCTCTCTCTCTCTCTCTTTCTCTCGCTCTCTCTCTCTTTCTCCATTCCCTCTTTTCTTTCTTTTCTCAATCTATCTTTTTACTCCCCTCTCTCTCTCTCTCTTTCTCTCGCTCTCTCTCTATCTCTTTCTTCATTCCCTCTTTTCTTTCTTTTCTCAATCTATCTTTTTACTTCCCTCTCTCTCTCTCTCTCACACTTTCACTCTCTCCCCTCCTCAGTGAGAGCACATGTGTCGAGCAGATCCTAGCCCGGACCAAACTCTACTCCGATACGACAGTGATCTGGGACACCAAGTATTATGATATGAGACTCTTGTTCTTACTCACAGCATTGATTCCTGATCTAAGGTAAGGTCAGCTTGAATTCTCTTCAGAGTTAGGTACATGTGCCTGAAAGCATTATGATACGAGACTCTTGTCTTTACATTCGCTCGCTCCTCCGTTCCAAATTTAATTGTCCGAAACAAAGGTGAAGGGAAATTCTTTTTGCCCAATTGATCGTGGGCCCGGCAGCCAGATGGACGTTGCTCTATCCCTTTCTTGTTAAACGCCAAACAGGGTAGCACCAACTCCCATTTTTTATTGTCTTTTGTTATGATGTGGCCGGGGATCGATCCCAGGATCTCCCAACCTACGGCATTTATCCCTTATCTTTCTTAGTTAACCCGTTGGGGACTGAGCCCGAATATATTCGGGCTGAGGTCTATGGGAAATGTGTGTTATAGCAAAACCAGCTCGTCTCCAACAGGTTAAACTTGTATCTGTTACTGTCCCTAGCTCAATAGGAAATTTCTTCCTTGACAATCAACATGTTATCAGTATCAATTTAAAACCAATTACTATGAGTAGTATATTAGCTTTCAGAAAAACTACTTATTGAATTTTGTAAATCTTGAATTCTTAATAAACATTGCACACTTCACACCATGTCTTTGCTGCCCATTTTTTTAAAACGTATATCCTGTATGAAATAAAAAAAGAAGAGAAATCATAATTTGTAAACAGCACAATAAATTGGTCATGGAAATATAATTTGTGATGGAGACAAATGAATAAATTTCTTGTCTTCTTAATAATTACATTATTTATATTCACAAGTATTTCACTTAACTCCCAAGTCTAACACTAAACCATTTACTTGGTTTCAGGGGGAAAATCCACACATAACTGTCAGGAGTTACATGTACAGTCTTACAGGTCTCCTTGAAACAGAAATCCTTTGTTACAGAATTTGTGAAAAACTTTACAATATGCATATTTACAAGTATTTCATTAAATTTCCAACTCTAACACTAAACCTTTTTCTCAATTTCAGGGCGAAGATCCGCACAGAACTCTCAGGAGTCACAGTCTTCACAGGTCTTCTCGAAACGGAGATCCTTTGTGGCATCACGGACAGGGAGAGCATGGGGACGATGGGTGCCTCGGAGAAGAGGGAGGTCATCACCATCGCTCAGGCAGACCTTGCAGGAGAGATTCTCAAGACGTTCTTCAATGTTATTGTTCATGTTAACGTGGAAGAGTTGTCAGGGGTGAGGAATTTATCCCAGTAGAGATGGATGTAGTTGGTGGTGGTGGGATTGGTCTTTTGGTTTGAGAGGATAATGATTATGGTGATGTTGATGGTGGTGATGATTATGATGATGATGTTGATGGTGATGATGGTCGTGGTAGTGATGGTGATGATGATGATGATGATGGTAATGATGATGATGATGATCAGGATGGTGACGATGATGGTGATGAAATTGGTGATGATGATGATGATGATGATGTTGATGGTGATGATGATGATGATGATGGTGGTGGTGGTGATGATGATGATGATGATGATGATGATAATGATGATTATGATGGTGGTGGTGGTGATGATAGTGATGATGATGATGATGATGATGATGACGTTGGTGATGATAATGGTGATGATGATGATGATGATGGTGATGGTGGTGTCGATGATGGTGACGATGATGTACCCTCATGTTACCTTTCATTCTTATTTCCATTCATATTTGATAAATGCAGGAAGACGACACTGTCTGGAAGAGACTAGGTATTGCATTCCGAGCTTTACTGCTTTCAGAGTCAGAGAATGAGGAGAAGACAGAGGCTTATCATAGGTGATTAACACAATTGATTAATTGATTGGTTACAAATTTTATTGACTAAATTTCAAAGCATCTCAATTGCTTGAGATTACATCTTTAAAATTTTTGTCTCGCCTACGTAATGGGAGTTAGACATGCATGTATGGTGTAACTCTTTACAGCATCGGTGGCTTCAAAAATTATGTTGAACACATATCTTCAAGTACATTTCTTGGAGACTCAGTCCAGGTTCAAATATGGCTTGTTTGAGGTAAAAAGGTCAATGACTTCTTACCTGAAAAGAACAACAATTCTCTAAAGCCAGGTCAACACCAGTGGCACTATTCCAGAAGGCTCTGATGAAGTTGGAATATGGCTTGTATGCAACAAAGGTCAAAGGTCAGAATGTCAGTGCACTTTTATATAGAGCACACTTCACTATGCTGTTCATACATTAACCTTCCATAACTTAAACTCCACTTTAATCTATCTCTGTTAATCTTTCATTTTGTTTGTAGTCATACAGTCAACATGCTAACCTTGCCACTACCTAAAGCCTTAGTGATATCTCTCTAATTGTTATTCTTTGTATTATACTCATTCAGTCAACATGCTAACCTTGCCACTACCTAAAGCCTTAAGTGATGTCTCTTTAATTATTATTCTTCATACTCTTCTGTTCCCACACTGTAGTCATACAGTCAACATGCTAACCTTGCCACTACCTAAAGCCTTAGTGATGCAACTCATCCCAGAGCCACAAGGAGCAACCGGAGGATCATCTAGTTACCATGGTTACAGCATGGATCTTATTGCAGCAGTACTCAATTTCCTGGAGAAGAGGATAGAAAAGGTAAGGAGTCCTTTTTTGCTGTGCCCTTCATCCCTGACCTCTCTCTTTCTCTCTCTCTCTCTCTCTCTCTTCCTCCCTCTTCCTCTTTGAACATTTTAGTGAGCCCCTATCCATCTCCTTCTCCTTATCTTTCTTTTTATTCATATTTGTTATTTATATTTTTTATTTGTATGTTGATTCTTTCTTAATATCACCAGGCATTAGGTTTTACTCAAGAAAATTCTTTACACTGCGTAGCCTTGCCATTTATAATTATAACGAAATGTTTTCTTCGCACCTAAATTTGAACCTCAGTACATCTTATATGAAAATCTTAATTTCCATCTACACTGTACATGTTGGCTGGCACTAACACAGTACTGTACAAACCACCGATAATCGTACATGTTACAATTATAATAAGCTCTTGTTATTTATTTATTTTATTTATTTTTATTTTTTTTTTTAATTTTTTTTTTTTGGGGGGGGTATTTTTTGTTTGTTAGTTGTTGACTTTTCATCGTAATTATGTTAATGTTTATAATATCTAAATCTACATGTATGTCACTTTGATAAATATTTGTAACTTAATAGATGTGAAATATACGGAATGAATAATAATTATTTTACAGTGCTCGGGAAAAGATGGAAAGCAATTCTCTCTCGTTGAGCAACTCAATCCTGCGATCAGCGCCCTCTGTGTCTTGGCTCGGTGCAACCGCTTCATACGAAAACATCTCAAAGAACAGGTACATCAATGGTTCTCGCTATTTACAACACCTTTGGTGCTAATAAATCATACACATGATGCAGTGGTTCTCACTATTCAGAACACCTTTGGTGCTAATACACCATACACTTGAAACCTTGGTTCTCGCTATTTACAACACTTTGGGTGCTAATAAACTATGACACATGACACGGATGTAGACACACATTAATTTCTTTTAATACTGGCGGAATGATCTACCTAACAAAAGAAAGTGCGTCCAGCTCTACGCCAGTGATGCATGGTACCCTTTGTCAAACAGGAAATTAATGAAGCTCTTTTGGCTGATCTGAGGGTACAAAGTATTAAAGCCAATACGAACCAGGAGCCACCTCAAGTCGTCAACTTCTCAATTCTGCCCTGATTTCTGATCCATAATGCAACATCCTGAGCAGTGTAGTCTTGTGATACAGGCCCACTTAGATGATAACACACTAACTCACTACTCAATACATTCATACCCTAATAAAAGTGTTAACAAGTTGCAACGCAAGTTCTTTTCCCTTCAAAACATTTTAGTTTTCTTGTTTCAAATAAAATTAAAGGCCATTTTAGTCACTCTAATATCTGAAAAGGTATATTTTAAGACTAGCTATTTATAACACACAGTCAATGAGAGTGTTCATCAGTTCGCTCTCACTTTAAGCATTACACTTTCAGGCATGATACTTAAAAATTTTGAAATCAAAATTAAAAAAAAAAAAAAAAAAAAAAAA
>CALNVZ010003426.1:15574189-15598291 GCA_940671915.1 Paracentrotus lividus
AAAAAAAAAAAAAAAAAAAAAAAAAATTGAAATTGAAAAGTTTCCGACATGTAAGAATATATGTTTGGACGATTTCAGCCCAAGTCCCATATGCAGTAATTCATGTATGTGATATTCAAGTTTGATCTCTGTCCTTTATGCAAGGTGTTGCCACCGTTACGAGATGCCTCCCATTTACCTGAAGAAGGAGAGACTCTAAGAAACAAGTAAGTTATGGTCTTGTGGTTGGTTCAGGGGGGTAAAAACTTTCCAATTGTATTCTAAAAATTTGCTGACATTGTAGGCTGCACACGCCTAATTACTTCGAAGACACCAAAAATGTGAGTGTGAGCCAACCCAAAGACAAAATAACTAATTTCAAACGCCAGATTGAAGAAAATGTATTAATTTGATTGGTTTATTGACACCGATTTCCAGTAAAGCAAGACTTGGTCAATCTTTGCACAAATGGGAAAAATCTAGGCAGTTGTTTTGGAACCATATGACGAGGGTGAACGTACAAGTCACTTTACTGCCCCTGACACCCTATCCAATAGTGTCCACAAGAGGGCGCTTTATTTTCTTGATTAATTCAAAATCGAGCTGGCTATGGCTATGTTTTGAGACTATCAATGAGAAGATGAGTAAATTGTCTTTAAATTACTACTTGACAATAGTTAGCCCAATTTTCACCCTTTTCTCTACAAACATTTGACATCTGAAATTAACACAGGAGTCAACGGGGAAATACATTGTATTTACCACAGTGACACCTGTAGGGTCTTGTGTTTGGTGCAGGGGATGAAAACTTTCCAAAAATGTGTTGACTTTCTTACCCTAAATCTTACGGTTAGTGTTTGGATTAGTGATAGGATAAGGAGTTGGGTTAGGGTATAGGGGGTAGCAAATGCTCTAAAATGCAGTTCAGTATACAAATAACACACAACACTTTGTTTGTTAGTGTGAATGCAGTGCACCACAAGATATTGTTAGATAGGCATCACACTAACACAGAAAACTTTCATCGGTTGGGGTAATTCACAAATAAAAGAAAGTTCAAGCTTCTACCAACCTAGTTTGGAAGGGGAGCAAGCTTTCATCTACTCCTGTAGACTTTCTCAAGCCAAGTGCACTCAGTCATTCGTTGCTCGTTGCCTTTGTGTCTTGTGATCACTGGACCAAATATCGGTGATAGTGAGTAACCACTACCTCTATTGAGAACTGGATTAAGTCTCTTGATCCAGGTTGATTCTTTTACTTTCCTTTGCCAAAAGTTTCTTTCAAAGTCAATGACGGCATCATCCCATCCTAAATTGTGTCCTGTATTAATAGCATGTTCATCTAGAGCTGAATGGGATGGATTGTTCAATCTAAGAGCTCTCTTGTGTTCTTTCAATCGGTCATTAAGAGTTTTGCCTGTTTCCCCAATATAGGCATTGTCGCAATTTGTGCAAGTGATTTTGTACACAATGCCTGACCTTTCTTCTCTTGGGAACTTGGCATCATACTATACAGGAGCGGCTTGTCGTGGGTTTGGAGTGAGCAACATCTGAAGATGTCGAGCGATCACTGAATTTACCATTAATTGCACAATGACTTTTATATAAAGATTGAAACACTTCTCCCCGTGATATATACCTTAAAAACTTACCAGAAAGTCCAGGTCAATAGACTTTTTGTTTTGTAGGTTTTCACAACATGACAACGCCCGAATGCTGAGCCTGGGATATGCCTCTTTTTTGCACCATGTTTGCACAAAAAGAATTACAGTTCATGTGATGCAATTTGACCATTTACATGTAAGATGCATAAGTAACAGAAATTTTATAATACTATATGTGTTTGGAGATTTTATTAATGTTTTACACTCTCAGAAAAATTTTAACCAACCGGGCAAAATTTTAACCAACCGTTGGTTCAAATATGAACTTACCAACTGTTGGTTAAACGCGTTAACCAACCCCAGTTGGTTAAAATTTAACCAATTATGTATTAAAACTTTAATAAAAAGTTGGTTAAAATATTTTAACCAACCCTAGTTGGTTAAATTTTTTAATACTTAATTGGTTAATTTCTTTTTTTAATACATCGTGGTTGGTTAAAAAAAAATCAAGCGATAGACCGGACTGGACCGGCCTTTTGACAATTTGATCAAAGTATTGGTACAAATAACATGAAGAGTTATGCCTGTATTATTAGACTACATGCATTATTTGTTGGCCTAAATAGAGTAGGCCTACAGTTGCCTAAGTATTGCCAATATTGGTCCAGTACAGTATCATTACTTCGGTTCAGACGTTAGGTCTACAATCTAGTCCAGTAGGTGAGATCTAACTGGATCTAATTATAGATCTAGAATATAGAAATGAGATGTTGGCCTAATGTTAGATTCTACATTGAGATTCCAAGGCCATCACTCTTAAACCAATCAAGTAGACTCTAAGTTAGGCCTATTGGACTATATCCACATCGAGATAGAGGTCTAAAAATATTTAGGCTAAATTTAGATGCAAGTGATGGTTCTAACGTAGTTCTAAATATTTAGCCAACTAAATCTATGACCTAAAGACTTAGTCCGAGACCAAGCTGTTTGGAGAGCGAAGTATTTAACGTTAGATTCTAAGTTAGACCGGAGTTGCATAAATTTCAAGCAAGTTTAATACCTAACGTTAGGTCTAACGTCTCAACCGAAATAATTAAGAACCGTACTGGCCATGTAGTCCAAGGCAAAACATAATGCATTTTAGTCCTATATCACAGGCCTATACTCTTCAAGTCATTTCTACCTACCAATATACTTTGATCAGATTGTCAAGATAGGTCCAGCCAGACCAGCAGTCAGCTTGTGTAACCCTGTTGTCGTCGCGATCAAAGTACGTGCAATGAATAGGCGCACTATATCTTACGTGTATAAATGAAAATCGCAAGATTTCTAGCGCGAGGAGCGGAGCGCGTATCTCTGTTAAATCTGCGTTTCCCATTGGTTGTTTTTCTTCCACGTGACCAATATTTTTAACCAACTATTGGTTAAAAATGGAATTGGGCTATTTTAACCAACCCATGCTTTTTCACGTTTAACCAACTTGTTTTTTAACCAACTTTTCTTTTTAATACATTATTGGTTAATATTTTTAACCAACTGGTTTTAATATGCATTTTTTTTACCAGCGTTCTGAGAGTGTAATGTCGAAGATAGTTCTCTGCAAAATTAATAATGTTGACGATGAGGATTGAGGGGAGAGAAAGAGAGGTGGAGGGATTGACAGACGAATGAATAAAAGAAAAGCGAGGGAAATGGGATAAACATGGCATAGATAGTAAGAAGATGGAGAAGAGGAAGATATATTACAGGAGCATGTACCAAACACAAACAGATTAACAACATAATGATTCGCCTCAGAATCCAAGTTAAAAACCTGTAATTTCTTCTTGTAGGTTGGTGCGCTTCATGACAAACCCATCCACTGAAATCAAGGAATCTGTGGCAGACTTCATCTTTATTCTCTGCAAAGAATCAGGTAAGGTCTAGAGAATGTTCTTAATAAATAGTGGATACTTAAGAGTACAATATATTGGATTATATGTACGACACATATACGACCCAAGTGCATGATTGTATATTTCACCAATACCGAAGGTTGGGTGACATAGATTTGCACAAGGTATAATTCAGTATTTATAGTTCATATAGTCCAGTAAAGTTATATGATAGAACAATCGCTATTTATTATAGTACATAGATCCCAACTTAATATCGAGTGCCTTGCCTTAACTGTTTTTTTTTTTTTTAAATCTTTGCTACATTTTTTTGGTTATGGTTACGCTATTATGACGTACATTGTTGCTGTGTGCAACCATTATGTTAATATCTGTGTGTTTTTAAATTCGTACCCCTCGATCTTTGGGCAACTTCTGCAGGAATTAATGTATTACGATTATTTCAGTATCTTGATTTCTCTTTCGGATCATAACCGTTAGGTGGTAAATTGCCATTTCGTCTAAACTCACTTTGGTTAATGCACATATGGTCTAATGTCTACTTGGTCTAACACCACTCATCCAATATCTGTAAGAAACTGACAATAGACCAAATATTCATGCAGGAATTAAACGAAAATGCAGTTACGGTTGACCATTGGCAGCTGGACCAAGTTTTCATTAGACCAAATGATAATTATACCAAGTATGTATTAGACCAAGAAGAACTTAGACCAAATTGTTAGTAGATAAAATGCGTTTATTTAGTCCATGTGGTACTAGTTAATCAGAGATTTAATGAGCCATGTGGTACTAGACAAATAGAATTGGACCAACTGTTGTGAGACCAAGTTAAAAAAAAACCTTTAAGGTACCCTGCATGAAATGTTTCATCTTCCATCTTGATATCTATTCTACAAAGTCGCAAGGATGGTGAAGTATACCGGGTACGGCAATGCAGCCGGTATGTTGGCCAGGAGAGGGCTACTGCATGGAGGAAGAGGGAACACTGATTACAGTGATAGCGACAGTGATGACAGTGATACAGAGGAATACAAGGAGGTCAGGGATAGGTAAGGTCTAATCACTCAATTTATTTACTTAAATATTAAAGGGAATCTACTCTTGTGGGAAAGGTGAATAAAATTTCATCTTCAAGATAGGCTACTTTGAGCCATTTGAGGATTATTGAAGAAGAAGAAGAAGAAAAAAAAAATTGCAAGCTTTCAAATTATTTTCATTTATTTTAGGAAGAACATTTAGTGTAGTCCAAAGCAGACATTTATGTGTATAGTGCATGTCTCTCAGCGGAATTGGGTTGATTTATTATCGTTTTGTAGAATACAAAACTTCACGAGACACAGCACTTCTTAGGATTTTCCCTTTAAATTCTCACAAAGTCCAACATAACTGCAATCAATTATTTTTTAAATATCAAGTGATTCTGATAGAACATGAGCAAATGCTGAGATATATTAAAGCAAACACTTAAATCATGATTGTGAGTTATATTATCAGCAGCAGTGTAGGTATGCACAACTTTGTATTCTTGGTGTGGGGATGATCTATTTGTCACCCCCCCCCCCCCCCCAACAGTGTGTGCAGATCCACACCACTAATGTTCAGTGTATGTTGTTTCAGTCAATGTTCATTATTTTATAACATATGGCTGTCCTAAAGTATACTTTAGCTTAATATGATGATATGATCCCGATTCAAAGGCTTTCCTACAAAATCATATTTTGTTGTGAGTTCTCAAAATTAGCTTTTAATTTCGCCCATTTGTGCAGGATAAATCCTATCACGGGACGTGTAGAGGAGGATAAACCTGATCCAATGGAGGGGATGTCTGAAGAACAGAAGGAATTCCATGCCAGAGAACTAGCTGCTATGATCACAAAAATGGCCAAGTAAGTGAAAAAAAACATAATGATGATGATGATGATGATGATGGTGGTAGTGGTGGTGATGGTGGTGGTGGTGGTGGTGCGTGCCTGCATCGGGTCGCATGCATGCACTGATGGTCGCGTGGTGGTGGTCCGGTATGGTCGCGTCGGTTGGTGTCGCGTGGTGATGATGATGATGGTGGTGGTGGTGTGGTGTGGTCGGTGATGATGATGATGATGATGATGATGATGATTGATGGTTGTGGTGGCTTGTTGATGTGGTGGTGATGCGTGAATGATGGTGCTGTGTGGCGTGATGAATGATGATGCATGGTCGGTGCTGCCGTCGGTGGCCGGTGAGGTGAGATGTACGGTTCGGTGCATGCATGGTCGGTGCGTGCGTGGTGCTCGGCTGGTGCAATCCGGTACATGGTCGATGCGCTGGTGCGTGTTGGTGGTGCTGTGCTCGGTTGGAGCGTGTCGGTTGCTCGGTGATTGGTAAGGTGGTGGTGATAATGATGATGGTGGTGATGGTATTGGTTACAATGAATTATGATAGTTATGTGGTAATAGTGGTGGTAATGATGGGCTAAGACAATAATGATGGTGGTGGTGTGGCAGTGCCCATACTGGTTGCAATAAAAATGATAATAATATTATAATTATAATAATAATACTAAATTTAAAAAAAATGCTTTTCCCACGAGGCCCAAAGCACTTAAAATGATGAGGATAAAGGTGGCCAGCCACTTGTAAACATAGGGATTACAGTATGTCTAACATATTTCATCTTTTTTTTTTTTAACAGCGAGGGTGTAATCACACCCATGGCCGTTGGACAAGATGGCCGCCTCGTCTCAATGCAGGAGATCATTGGTCGGGCTCAGATTAGCGAACCCCAAGAAGACGGCGATTCGGATGTTGACTGATATCGTCTTATCCTCAAAAAGACCATTCATCATCACCAAAGTGTTGAATCAGATCGTAAAAAGACTTTTCCACTCTCCGTTTATAAATGGGAATTCTAACTACAAACTATCCTTTGTTCACCACAACCTTCAGTACTTGTACGCACACTTTCTTGCTCCTAAAAAAAGGAAAAATCCATCGTTTTATTGTTACATTGTGTGCTAAAGATCTCTGCTCCAGTCCAGCGTTGGAGTACGCCAGTAATTATGTTCCGTTGTGTTTGGCAGTGTTTAGTAAAACTTCATTTGAAAGTTACTCGTGTTCTTACAGCTCGAACACTACATGAACATGACAGTTACTCACAAAAAAAAGAAGAAGTAGCAGACATTTTTTAAGGTGATTATTAAGAATGATTGCTTCTAATCTACATATGTATAAACATGATGGCTATTTGTGTCATGCTTTTGTAGATTACAAGTGCTTTATTTAAGAGAGAACTGGGAAGCTCTACTTTAAAAAAAGAAATTACAATACGTAAAATCAGGTAATGATATCAAGCGACCTGCATGTAACTGCGATGTTGAGCCCACATACAAAAGAAAGGAAAGATCCAGTCTGTAGGGTAAGAAATCATCCATTTCTGAAGTATTGGCAGGTATTGTTGTCTAAACATGTAGGTTTGGCCGGGGGGGGGGGGGGGGATCTACACACTTTTACTCAAAATTCATTGACAACAATCTCCCCTACCAACATGTGGAGATACAGTACAGCCTGAGATCAACGTCACAGTTGATTGCAAGCAAATGTCATCATCCCTATTTTGTGTACAACTGCACTCAATCGATTGCAATGAGCTGTGATGTTGATCTCAGGCGGTACTGTACTCACATTTTGGCTTATTTGGTTAAAGCACCCGTTGGTAGCTCACCTTGCTTCATGAACAGGAGGCCGTGGGTTCAATTCCTGGTCGAGTCATACCGTGGAATTACAAAAATTGTACCTACCTGTATATCTGCCTTCTAGCAAGGTACTTTGGTGTAATAATAACATTTATAGGCAAGTAATTTATTCATTTGTCTCCAATGGTAGAAACACACGCAACTGCTGTGTGATAAATTGGAGCGAGACGGCTATTAAAAAAAAAACGGAGTGCCCGGTGGTCTAGTGGTTATGACACTGGTCTAGCAATCCAGAGGTCGTGGGTTCGAATCCCGCCCGGGCAGCCTATGATTGTTTTCATAGCTGTCTAGTTCTAATTTATCACACAGCAGTTCGTGCGTTTCTACCGTTGGAGACAAATGAATAAATTACTTGTCTATTTAACTTCCCAACGGCGTGAATTCCTTTACGTTTGATAACATTCATGTTGTGCATGACCTGTGGGGTGTAACACAAAGACTTACGATTGATTAAAAGTTACGATTGATTTTTACTCGGTAGCCTCATCATGAACAGGATGCTCCAAAGTTGATGATCTTAATCCTAATCCTAGCCCTAACCCTAATCTTAATCATATCCAAATCCTAATCCATGACTGTACCTGGTTTCCAAATGAGGCTACCGAGGAAAAAACCAATCGTAACTTTTTATCAATCGTAAGTCTTTGTGTTACACCCCACTGGTGGTAGAACAGTTATCAGAACGGAAGTGACAACCCCGGCTAATAAAATAAAATATTATTATTGATACTGTTACCAAACCATGATTCACTCTCTGTGATGTCAGTTAATTCAGCCTGCCCCATGTATTTTTTTTTCTGTCTTTTTCCACAAAATTTCTTGTTCTACAAAATTGTGACTGCTAACTTATCCTATAAAGAGAGAATCTAGATTCCATGGTTACTTTGTCATTTGGATATAATTGTGTTTACGATTTGGTATAAATATTGTCACTAGCTATTTCATTGCTTTCCTTTTTTATTTGTATATACATTAGATTGGTGCAATATTTTTCATTGTGATATATACATGTATGTATGTATGTACTTGTCAAACAAAAAGTATTTTGTTTTAGTTAATCCTATGCACTGATGTTTGACTCACTTTGGCTGCTTATGTTTTTTTTTAATCGAGTTTTAAGCTTCTGTAATTGAATTGCTTGACTAGAAAAAAAAAAAGTATATATTTTTTTCATAGACATGTTTATGAAAACTTGGTATAATGCATCACTTTTATTTGAAATCCAAATCTAACTTGTAATGATTAAAATGTGTTGATATGACTACATGTACATATACCCGTATTTCCTTATTTTCTGTTGCTCACAAATTAGCTACCGTATTATGTTTTTTTTTTTTTTTTTTTTTTTTTTTTTTTTTTTTTTTATAGATCTGCTGATACTGTCTTGAAAGGCAGAAAATGTACGCAGGAAGATAATAAAATGAGATTATTGACTAAAAGCATTGATATAAATGATAAATACTAGTAGCACATGTCTGTTACATGTTTATTTATGTTAAAGGGATTCAATAACTTTCTAAAAACCTGTGCGAAGGGGACCAAAATTGGTAAAAATCCTATTGCTCTGACTGTAAAAACAAACTAGTGAAAGTTACAGTGCTCTATGCATTAGACTGTACAACCACACAGATTTTTATTTGACAGTGGACCAACATGGAGGGTTGTTGTGTTAGGAAGTGTATGATTATTTTTTTTTTGCTTTGCCTAAAAAGGGAATTTTACAAGTGTAGAAGATAAATGTAGATTTCCCTAGCTGAATAAAAATGCTCAGTTATATGTCGTTCAGCTTTAATCAAGGCATTTTATCTACATTGTACACAATTTCTTGGCATTCACATAAATGTCCAATTATGCATTCAAATAATAGAAATTGTATTTTCTACTTGTCAAACCGAGTTTGCATCATGATGTCAAATTTGCAGCCAAAACACATTGCTTATATCTACATATATGTTCTAATTGGTTGATTTTGTTATGCCAATTTTTTGCACAAAGATGTTCATTTGACTCTCGGCAAATGTGGGTTTTATTAAAATGCTGTTAGAGATGTGATATGTTTTACTTTTGCTTTTATTTAAGATGCCTATAAACATATATGTGCACTAGCACTGGTTAGTCATTAAACTGTTTTGCAACTCTATGTTCACTTTTCCGATTGTTCATTTGTATGGGGTTTATTTTGTTTCTCGTCGTTTTTGTTATTCTAGTCCCTTTTCTTTTTCGAACCCATATCTTCTTAGCTGGAATGATAGCAAATTGTCAAAAATATCACTTACAATTTGGGATCTCGGGGAGAGTGGGGTTAGTTGGAACACGGGGTTAGTTGAAACATTGTAATTTTCTTTAACGGCTATAAATATATTTATGCAAATCTACCCTCAAGTTGTTGATATTTAGCAACTGCCATCCACATTTTAGACAGCACATGTGTTTCAAGCCTCTTGAAGTTAGAAAGCAATGTTTGTTTTTTCATCTTCTGAGTAATTTTTGTCACTTTTACAAATGTTTTATTATCTCAGAGAAGTTCATAAATTAAGTTGGCCAGTTTTTTAGTATAACAGACAGTTTTATACCAAGCTACAAAACGAGGTTAATTATATGCCACGTTGTTGTCCCTCATTTGTGCTGTAATCTTACAAATGTCAAATGGGCCTTTGGGGTTAGTTGGAACATGAACTAAGTAAACAGGTCTCAGCTGGAGAAAAAAAAAATTATATAATTCAGTGAAGTGTTCAGAAATATTCCTATACATGTATATTAGTGCACGTTGGACAATTTTTATTTTGGTTTAAACAACATAAATTGCAGAATGCTACTTTACATGACTTCAGCCTACCGTTATGTGAGTGGATGTTATGTAATAAAACATGAAGTTTCAACAAAAAATGATCTGAACACCAATCTTTAATATTTGAACTGGAATCAATAAAGCAAGTTAGCTGAACCCATGCAATATTGTTGTAGGTAGTTTTAAGTATAATTCCTAAGAGACCATGCACAATGTTCCAACATACCCATACCATGTTCCAACTAGCCCCGCATGTGTGGTTAGTTGGAACACTTGACATGGCCTTATTCAAGGTGGATTTTTCCGGAACCATCACCAAGTTTAAGAATTTTATGGGGTACATTTGTAGCATACAGATATACACTCAAGCCGATTGTTTATTGTTTCTTGAATAAAATCCGTTTTTGTTTTATGGCCATTTTTGTGAAAAATGTTCCATATAACCCCACTCTCCCCTGTTTCTGATGCTGTTTTTTAAGATAGTCACCGAAACCACTAATTTGCCAATGCCAAAATGCATTATTTTAATTTTGATATGCAACAAAAAAACAATATCTCCTCCCTACCCAATCTTTCTCTCTCCCTTTCTTTGTCTGCTCTCCCTCTATCTTTCTATCACTAGGCAGAGCTGCACTGGCTCGAGCTATTTTAAATAGTGTTGTGTTTAAATAGCGCACTAATTTGGAGGAAATCCAAGCCCGAGGCATCTTATTTTTTTTTTAACCGATGTGTTGGCTCAATGGATAGAGCGTCCACCTCGTAATCGGGAGGTCGTGGGTTCGATCCCCGGCCGCGTCGTACGAAAAGACATTAAAAAATGGTAGTTGCTGCTTCCCTGTTTGGCGTTCAACAAGAGGGGGATAGAGCAACGTCCTTCTGGCGCTGCTCAGCGGCTGCCGGTCCCACGAAAAAAGGGGCAAAACAAATATCTGGTCATCTTTGTTTCGGACAATAAAATTTGGAGCATTTTAAAAAAAACTCAAGTTAGTTTGCGGTTTTAGCACAAAGTACCGAGCTATTTTGCGCAATGCTGCACTAGCTCGAGCTAAATCCGAAATCGTGCACCTGTGCATGTATACCCTAGCTGTAGTTACCAGTTGCGCTATACACATCGGGCTTGTTTGTTCAAGGTCAGGTCAGGTCATAAAAGCGAAATTTTAGAATAGCTTAAGCTAGTGCCGGACCGGTTTCTTTTTCGGGTTTTTTCCCCGATCCACCAATTAGCGTGCTATTTTTTAGCTCGAAATAGTGCAGCAGTGCCTACTTTCTTCCTCTCTCTCTCTCTCTCCCTTTCTCTTTTAAGTCGGTCTTTCTCTCTCATATTTCCTATTCAAACATTCTCTTTTTTTTATGAATAAAAAACAAATTGACGAAAATATTAAGGGTTGCAATTATTATTTACTCACCAAAAAATATACCAATTTATACAAATCCATGTAAGCATATACATGTAAACACACTAAATTCTTGTCATTAGTCATATATATATTATCTATACAGATTAACTGAAATATTTAAAATCATTTGTATATATCTAATATAACTTTGAAGAGGTAAATGCAGCTAATAGTTTGTATTCATTGGCAAATAATTTGATCAATTATTCCTGCTAAAAAGATGTCATTCTTTTTCCGATTTCTTTGTGCAGTTTGAAAATTTAGTGCTTTTGTCACATAGCTTTCCATTAAAAGCCTCTTTAAATATAAATCAATTACATCCCCTTTCCGTGCAGTATTAGATAGATTAATGAAGCCATTTTTCTCCTTTAAACAATTTGCTATCATAAAACTATATGTGCATCATAATAAAAATATACAATATAGGAAAATATATCACCCAATCACCTAAAATACAATTAATAAAGATTTCCATCTACCAAATATTTAATATGCATAGAGATCTTATTGAATGAATTAACAATTAATTAATATGGATTGATTTACAAAGGCACCAGAAAAATTATACAAAATAAAACATGAGAAAAAAATGCATAACACAGTCAACCTTGGCCAAGTTGAACCAGCATAAGCCGTATAACAACCACAAGCTTTTCTCTGTACTTTTTTTTTTTTTTTTAAACCCCTCCTAGGTCCAATAATTTTCTAAGTTAAAGTTATTTCTTCACTCCAAAATTCGGCAAGGTCGACTGTACTTTGAAAGTATTACATACCAAAAGCAGCAGTGCTTCACACTAAATTTGGCTTTTCCTAAATGATCTGTATTTGATATCGAATTTCGGCAAATTCCTACAGTAATAGCACACACAAACACACACAGAATTCATTTCATCTGATAGTACACGTAAGTTTGAGTTTAACTTAGACGGCTTCCATGTATGTGTATGAAAAGTTCTTAAAGGCCCGGTCCCACTGGCGGGAGGATTAATGAGTTGCGTATACAAATTTCGTTCATCCGCAACAAAAAACAAAAACAAAACAAACAATCTGCAAATCATCCTAAAAAGCCTGTGGGACTGTGCCTTTAGTTCTTATTTCGCATTAAGCAGCCAAATAGTAGAGATTTTAGTTGAGTTTTGTGAATACAAGCCAATATGTTTGTTTCCAATTCAATCATTTAGACTCGAAAGATTTGGTACTGCTTAATCTATGGAACAGTTACTGCCCCTCCGCTTCTCATTAATTGATATGAAATGGCCACAAAAAAAAGACTATATTATCTAAATTTTAAATTAACATTTTAATAATTTAACAAAATTACTGTCACTATTTGAAAGGGACTAAGTAACTTCCCAAAACAAGTGCATAAGAGATCAAAAGGAATAAAATTCTATTGCTCTGACCCTGAAAACAAATTACTGAAAGTTTCAGATCAAATGAAAGTCATTTACTATCTTAAAACAGTGACATTTCAAACGAGGCTAAGAATACAGCCGTGCACGGGGAATTCATGACAGGAAATGCCGTGTACGTTGCGCTGTGCTGAAATGCACGTGGTTTACAAAAGCATCTGGGAATGGGTTTGAAAAATTGAGTATAAAATCATTGATATTTTGAAAGTAAAGCAAGCAATTAGACTGCAATTTTTAAGGAATACCAGACTGACCTACATGTATATGTGTTTATAATCATGTTGGCAAAATGAGCTATATCAAATAAATTGCAATTTTAATATCATTCAATGTTACTGCATCCCTTTAAAGACACATCAGCCCATTTATGTACCCACAGATAAATTCCTCACAGCCAGGCGCTATTGAAGTACATACTGCGTATCATAAACATGACAAGAAAAATACAGGCAGAGAAGAGGTTTGACCAGCTGGTACGCTACAATGTAGTCCAAGCAGTCGCATTTAGTAGTCTGCGAAGTGATCAATGGTATTATGAAATAAATAATTACCCTTTTTTTAATGAACTAGATAGGTTGAAATACTATGCATATGGGATACTTAGTAGTACTATTATTTATATTACCCATCAAGTTCAATCACACAAATATTTGTTTGAAAGTTCAAAACTAAAAAATTTTGCAATATTTTCAAACTCAATTTTTGCTGTGTCATCGCAAATAATTTGTGCAGTGACCTTTATGAAACCATGAACCAGTCATTCAGTCGCACAAAAAGAAAAAAAAGGAGTCTACTCTACAGACTGTCACACAGTAAACGTGGTGCAGTCAACTTTCGTTGTATAACGAGGCGCTCGGGGTCAAGCCAGATAACTTGTAATTAAATCTTTTTATACTGAATACACATGCACATGGTTGAAACTGGGACTGATACAGTCGTGTTGCAATAAAATCTCTTATAGATACTCATTATACCAGAATAGACTAAGATTTAAGACATCTTTAAATTGGTAATTTTGTTTCCTTCTAATGTCCCTGACTTTGGCTTTCAAAAAAAATCCACAATAAAATCAATATAGAATTTTGCATACACCCTCAGATACATTATAAACTGTAAACTAGCATTAACAAACCATTTCAAATCATGCACACTGAATTTGGCAATTTCAATATCCCCGACCAATTTCACATCACACAACTTGCATACTCCCCTCTGAAACACATGCAAATCCCTGAAAAGGCTAGCCTATATAAATTCATGGTCCCTAAATCTAAGTTAAAACTTTGGGGATTATCAACTAAAAAAAAAAAAAAAACTTTTAAAATTATAAATTGCATAATGTGATAAGATAATATGTAATTAACCTGTTGGAGACGAGCTGATTTGGCTATAACACACATTTCCCATAGACTACATGTATATTCGGGCTCAGTCCCCAACAGGTTAAGATTACCCTACACATAAAAGATTAGTATCTAACAAGTTCGGGACTTCATGTCTTTTTGTGATTCTTCAATCAAATTTTTCAATTGCACATATTTCTTCAAGATATCATGTACTTTCAGCTGGGTCAATACGATACGTGTGTACACACAATTCAGGGATCTTTGGCGGTAAATCTGGAATATTTTATGAACTTCAATGAAACGCTAATATGGATCCTTCACATTATAAAGCCTTCTTGAATACAAATCCATGCTAAATAAAACGGTCTCAAAGGATGAGAAATAACTTCTGCTCTTCAATGAAACTGCTCAAAATCGATGGTGGGATGACATTTGACCCCTTGGCACCGGCACACCCTCTACAATCACTTAGGCTACACATGACACTTTCCAAGCCCCACATAATTATATGCCTCTCAGTAGCTGATTCAGCCTCATGTCCCAATATTGAAAGTATTGGCCCATGCCCAAACATATGGAGCCGCTATTGTTCCCCAGACAATTGAGCCTGCACAATCTATTCAAATTGCGTATCTTGGATCCCCACCTACCACTATTAGTTTACAAAAATAAAGAAAACTTGTCCAAAAAGTAATTTGATAAATCACAAATTCTTTGTCGTTGTTGGGGCTTTAAATATCAGCAAGGGAAGCAATTTCACAAGATGCTAAAACTGCGGAAAATAGTTACTGTAGTACAAACTATTTCCACAGCATCTATAGGCTGAATTTTCTCTCCGAGGTTAGTCGTCATCATCTGAACTCTCTGTTGACGAAGACGATTCACTACTGCTACTCGATGATACAACTCTTCGACGTGTCCTATATTGTCCAGTTCTTGTCAAGTTCGTAATCCGAGGCAGACTCGTTCTCACTGCACCAACAGAGTTCGGTCGTGCTCTCAGAGAGTTTGGTGCTCGTTGCGAGTTTGGCTTGCTAAGACTATCAGTGTGTAATTTGCGTATATTGGTGGTGTTCTTTTCACGCTGCAGTCCCGTTAGACGCTGAGGGCTGGTGTTTGGTTTGGCGTTTTGATCTGATCGGTTGTTGTTGCTGTTCTCTGACGGCTCTGCCTTTGCCTTGGATTCCATTTCTCGAACCATCGTATCCTGGGAAGATAAAAAAATACAGTCATGTTGATTGTAAATCGTCACTTGGTCTACTCTCGTTTTGACTACTGCCAATTTGATCTCATTCCGCATGGTTTAATTCACTTTTGTCAGTAAACGGTTTGTTAAATTACCTTTTAACAACCTGGTAAATGATATTCATTTGGAAATTAGATGAAAATGCAAAAAGATAATTTGGTTCTTAGACAAAGTGGCAATAAGATCGAGTGAGAATAAGACAAAGTATTATTAGAATAAATTGGTACAATATTGCAGACCACTTGGTATTAGACCATCTGAGAATTGACCAACTACGGGTAGACAAAGTGGACATAAACCATGATAATACATGTATATGGGAGATCCTTCCAAAGTCCAATTACATCCATCTAATTTAGCATCTGGCCTACTGACTGTTTAGTCTAATAATTAGTTAGAATAATATTGTTTCATTTACCCAGGGTAGCCACTTCGGTATCACATGTTATGTTATTTGCAAGTTGCTGAAGCTATAAAAATCCCATTCCAACCCTAAGCCTACAACTTAGATGAAATAAAGCCTGGGACAATTGTCAGGTGAGCAAATTTTTGGTCACCAAACTGGTAAGTTGAAACCTGGTGTAAACCCACTTGTTCTCCCACATGGTCACATTCCATTCCGTCTAATTAACTTTGGGTGTAAATGACACTTTGACTATTTACCATTTTGTATACCGTAATTCATACTTCATGTAATGTCCACTTAGTCAATTACTAGATAAACAAGGTGGTTCGTGAACCACGAATCTCGCCTGATTTCGCTATCAATAAAACATGCAATATGACCTTTTGACCCAAAGATGGCCTTTGATGTAACCTTTGTAGGTATCATATATTTGACAATACCTAATGAACATTTGTTCAAAGTTTCAACAAAATTTATGCAAAAATTAGTAAAGTTTACCTTTAAGTTGACCTTTTGACCCCTATATGACCTTTGACCTCACCATCTTCATCAACACACAAGTGGTATTAACAAGGATAATTTATACCAGGGGTGCACAAAACTGATGCTATAAAAAAAAAATGAGTGAAAGTTAAATAAATTTTTTTTGTAACAGATGGCCTCATATCATTTGACCTTTAGACCCCTAGACAACATTCAACACTGACATTTTTTAGGAGTTGGCCAGCAGGGCAACCAAATTTTCGATTATCCTCCAAAATGGTTGCCTGAATGAAAAATCTGGTTGCAACTGAATGCACCCGATACATGCTTAAAGAAGCATGCTCATGTATTCGCGCCTGCCGATCTTTGCGCGAAATCCGCGAAAATTAATCTACCGCAAATATTTCCACGATTACAGTATTATATAGACCACCAAACTCACCAGTTTAGCTTCGTTGTCCTTGATGACATCCTCCATGGCTTTCTTCCAGCCCAGTACCCGGGCAAACTTCTGAACACACTCCACAAGGTCACCCGTCACTGCAAGGTCATTATGGCGACTGGAGGAGGGGCGCGAGAATGGCCCCACCACCTCCCTGTTGATGAGGAGACGAGGGATGAAGGGGCGCACCGAGTCCACTATACCAGCAAAAGGGTACACCTGGTCGATAGATAGGGTGGAATGATGAGAGAAAAGGGTAAAAAAAATGAGAGTGAGTGAAGGAGAGAGTCTAGAAGCAAATTTTAACCCGTTCAGCGGTGAATTCAGTGATTTTTTTTTTTACAAATCTTAATGAATCAAGGTTGTTAAGCATTGTTGCCACAAATTGTTTCTATTTAAAATGTGAAACAAAGACAACCACCATTGGTATATCAATTTCCAATCATTTGAATTATACATAGTTTTTATCTATTCATGTAATAATGAGTGAAATAAATGGTCACCAAGAGGGATGTTCTCTTTTTTTATTCATCCCGCATATATGCGGGCTCAGGACACAATTGGTTAATTAAGGTTTAAGTTTAACTTGCATACTTGCATTTGTCATCTACTCTGTAATAATTATTAACAGGCAGTGAGGGGCAAAGAATTAATTTTAATTCATTTCGCTTACATAAATGATTGACAAGAACCTTAACAATTTAAAAGTAGCATCAACCTTAAATTGGACAATAACAATAAAATTAATTCAAGAAATCAGAATAATAAGCAAATTTAGTAAATTTGAGGACATACTTGTATCTAACAAATCTCATGAAATGACCTTTAGACTACTCGACCTGGAAAACACATTCATTTTAACATTCGTAATACTCACTTCTAATGATGTTCCCATGATAATGAGTAGATCACACAGAGGCATATCCTTCATGTAATAGAAGAATCTCTTTGGTAGATCCTCTCCGAAAAAGACTATGTTCGGTTTGACCACACCCTGGCAAGGAAAGCAATGGTTGGAGAGAGAAAGATACTACGATGAAAAATGTAATAATTACATAATAATAAAGTAATATTATTATTATTTATAAAACGCTTAGCTGGCCCAAAGTGCATAAAAACCACGCAAATGGAATTAAAAACAAGTATAATATTACATTTACGCAAAATTGTAGAAGTCAGTGTTACAAAAAACATACAATAACAAGAAAAACTGTAGAAGGGTTACAAAAACATAATACATTAACAAGAAAAATTCCTAGAAAACAATATTGCAAATGTGTTGTCGTGTATCGATATAAAGTTTAATATCAAAGTCAAGAGCTTTATGAATTTTTCGTAAGGAAGACAAGACTATCCTATTACTGTAGAACTTTGAAATCAGAGCAATCTTAATATAAGAGTCCAATGTCTGTTGGTAGAGGTCAACATCGGGTCATCGTGATGTATTGGTTTAAACTATGTCTACAGCAGTGTTGTGCGTAGGGAGATGGTACGTGCATGTTTTACATGCTACAAGCAAGTCACTGGGATCGGAACATGATTGTACATGGCTGGTAAGGCATTATAATCTTCTGGGCTATTTCTTTTAAGTTCTAAAATATAGATCTGATCATTCTAAAAAGAGCACTTGTCTTCAAGCTTTATTATTTGGTGGGAAGATGTTGTAAATGAAACCCTTCCATATACCACCAGATTCAAGGAATGTCGGATATTAAAGCTGGTGTGTTTTTTTTGGGAGAAAGAAAAATTACTTTTGATTCACATTAAGATAAATTATGAAAGATTGAATCCAAGAACTATATATAATAAAGCAAATTATAGTACTTGAAATCTCGTTTTAGTGTCTTTATTTCATAATATAAAGATAAAAAAGATAAGTCGTGGACCCGTCTCAGGTTAGTGCTCACGTGGAAAACCAATGGGGATTCTCTTGTGTGGGTGTTACACACAAATTCTTCGCACTAATTCACGCCGTAACCTCCAGTGTGCGAACCTGTCAGCAGAGGTCTAAACGGCAGTTAAATTATGCTTCATTCAAACAATTTCAATGAAATTCATCAGAAATAATGAAAGGAATGTCACAAGATCTCTCACACATATCTTTTAGTGCAATGTGGACAACATGTAACTACATTTAATAGGTTTTGTGCCAATCCCTTTTTTGTTACCAAAACTATACAGCAGGTTTAACCCTATTCAGACTGGGGGGGGGTCAATTTGACCCCCCCCTGAACAAAATCCACGACTGCCGCGCAACCGCTGCGAATCGCAACCCGGCGCTTTATGACTTTTTTCTTTCAAGTGTCCCGCAACTTTTGACACCAAGTTCGAAAAAATCGGACACTCCGTTGTTGCGTTACGCAACATTATGTAATCGCATGTCAGGCCAAAATTGAACGAAAATCGTCATTTTGCATGCGTTTGTGTACAAAATACTGCTTTTTTCTAAATTGCTTTATAACACTGATAATTGTGTCTTCTGAGCCTTTTGATTAATTAAATTGGTCTTTATATTGATCAAAATACATTTCTCAAGCATAAAAAATTACAAAAACAAAGAAATACATAAGAAATAAAAACAATAGAATACATAAGAAATTCATAAAACAATAGAATACAAAAGAATTAATTTGAAATTTCTGAATTTGTCAATTCAATACTGTTGTCTATGCTACTCAGCAACTTTTAGAAAAAATTTGGGCTTCATAACTATATTTATTAATGAAATATTAACGATTTCAATAAAAAAGCATCTAATTTGCATACGTGAGTATGCATAAATTAGCATAAATTAAATATGTGAAATTTTTTTTTTTCAAAAAAAACATATCAGCGACACCCTTTACATGTGCAGCGACGTTCGTGCAAAATTTCACGACAATCGGACCATCCGCGGCCGAGATCTCAGGGGGGGGTCAAATTGACCCCCCCCCAGTCAAAATCTCCTCTTGAAGATGCCAGTCTGAATAGGGTTAAGCATGGAAAGAGAAGAGACCAATATGAATGTCAAAGATAAGAACACTTACCGTACAAGTTGGGCGTGTGCATCTTGGTATCCGATCACTATATATACTTCCCTGCATATTGACAATTTGACAGAAAAAAAAAAGAGAGTGAATGAAAGACATTAGACGATGTGGTAAATTAGCAAAGTGGTATTTAGACAAAAAGTTATATAGACGAACTGGTTGTAGAAATTAGACCATGTGGGAAGAGACAAACTGGGCATAAGTCAATGTACAGTCTGTGTTTTAAAAAATGGTACAGTCGGGAAAAAAATATTTAGGTGTGAAATATTTTCAAATAATGTGTGTATGTGATACCAAAATAAAGCCAAATAATTTTCCTTGCTGATGCGCTTTGTTGTGTATAATTTGCTTTCGTAACACAAAAGTTATGCTAAGTTTTGTGGACGAGGAACAAATCGAAATTGAGCACATAATGGCCATTATGCGAAACCTATACACAAAGGCATGGGACGGCATGCGAAAAATGGATTTGTTTTTTTTTTATTGTAGAAAACTAGTCATATTTCAAACATTACAACACCAAATGTGATGAAAATACTGCAGGTGAAAGTCTGATCTTCCTGATTTTTGAAAATACCAAACAATAGCAGGCTGTGATTAATCTTCATACTATAAAAAAAATTTTTCCACTTGTACCATTTTATTTGACACAGACTGTAGATTTAGACCAACTGGCAATTTGCCGTTTGTAACAGGTAATTGACGAAGAGTTGTTTAACAAAATGGACGTTACACGATATGGTCATTAGACAAAATGGTAAATTGGCAAAGTGATGATTAGACGAACCGGTTTAGAAGAAATGGTATTAGACAAGGTGGGATGAGACCAAATGGGCGATAGTCATTGTGGGTTTAGACCAAGTGGGAATTACCCATAATCCTACCTTAACATCTTCTCCGTCATGCACATAACCACACTTTGTGCAAGTACAAGATGTGAATGTCCCATGAGCCTCTACCAGCTTGTCACCTGGGATTCCAGCCACTAAGAGGGGGAAAAACATAAAAAAGTCATCACTTTATAGTTCTCTCTATAGTTTGAGAAAGCTAGATATTATGGATAAGTTATCTCTAGTAATTGATGGAAACAGATTTTAACAGAATTAAACTGATAGAATTCAATTTAAAAAGAAAAGAAAAGTAACCTTAGTAAAAAGGTTCTGCAAAACTCATTTCTTGTGATAGTCAATAAAAGACCTGCAGACAATAAAACTTTATAGGGAGGTGGCCACGATAACTGATTTGACTGTACTCGCATTCCTACATTATGTAGCACTCATGCACTGATATATTGGCTCAAAGGGATGGAGCGTCCGGCTCATAATCGGGATGTCGTAAGTTCGATCCCCGGCCACGTCAGATGGTAGTTGCCGCTACCCTGTTTGGCTTTCAACAAGAAAGGGATAGAGCAGAGGTTTTCTGAAGCTGCTCATGGGCTGCTGGGCACACAATCGAATTGGCACAAAAAAATTCTGTTTCGGAAAATTAAATTTTAACCCTTTTTATGTAAAAAATAAAGCTCACACCAACTTACATCTCTCCAAGCCGTCAATATTTTGGGTATACATCCTCAGCAGTATCCCTCTATCATAAAGCATGCGGACAAAATAATGGACGTAGTTGGGACGGTACTTCCCCGAAGGATACAGTTCTTTGGCCAACGTGAAGAAGGGTTTAGGGTTCTTCCGAAAGAAGTCAATATCGAAGATGGCCTCCGGGTAAGGTATGCGATACTGCTGAAGGTTGTCATACAGACCAGATCCAGGGGTCCTATGATGGAAATGAAACACACCATGATTATTAACAGATGGGACTACAGTAATGCTTTTTGAAAAAGGATAGAGATCCTCATGAAGAGTGCAGAAAGGCTTTGGGTTCTTGCGCAGAAAAAGTCAATGCTGTTCATAGCCTTTGGGTATAGAAAGCGTTACTATTTTCCCTTATTTTCATCAATCAAATGCAGTAAACATGGGTTGATTATTCATTTTTAGATTAATGGCACTTTTTGTCTTGTTATCAATGTGAGGGTATATGAAGAGCAATCTTTTCCAGTGGCCTCTTTTACTAAAATATTCTTCATAAATCAATTAAACACAAAAAGAATTTGAAAGGTCACAATATCTGTTTTCACCTTTCTTATGAAGGCAACACTGAACAGGGCATGTTACAGTTAGTTACGCATGACTTACCAATCATACCGGTACTAAATTTGTTAGGTGCATACGGTATATTATACGTATGCATCACATCATTGGTCAGATCACATTCAGGGGATGCGCGCTATTGAGAAGTCTATCAATGACATTGTGCCCTACAGGATGCGCTTGGTATAAAAGTAGTGCGACCTTCAGTCACACGCATCTCCTCGTGAAACACCCTCAGGTCTTCAAGCCATTTCCTCTTACCTAAAGTCAGGTATGCCGCTGGGTGTGCTGATCCCTGCTCCAGCCATCACAACAACGTTCTTACTCTTCTTATTAAGGATCCGTCTTGCAACATCCTCTATGGTCTTGCACATAGAACTACTACCTCCTCCCCCTACTCCTCCAGCAGATAAGGATAGACGTCTTTTGGGGGTTGTGCTGTGGGGTAGAAAAATGTCAGTGAAGCTGAATCAAGCAATATTTTTAATCTTTAAAGGGAGAACATACCTTTCCAAAATAAGTGAGAAAAAGACTGAATGGTTTTCAAAATTTGATTATGAATTACAGATATATCTTCATAGTAAATCAAGCAAATACCTCTCAATTTTCAAGGGATTCCTGACTGATGTTTACAATCATGCAGGCAAAATAGCAAATTATTACAAGTTTGAATCTCATAATCATACTAGATCCCTTTAATAAAAAATTTAAAAAATGGTAGCTCTGGGAGACATTGAGTAAGCTGCAAGTGTAATTGATTATTATTCTTTTGTTCAATTTCTTTTGCATTTTTATAGTGACAAAACAACTTTCAAGGACTGATTTTCACAATTTAAAAAAATTATTTACCTATGTTGGAGATTAATTACATTGTATTATGGTGATCTTTAAATGCGAAGTTCATTTTGAAAGTGGGTCTTGAGATGTCATAATAACGAGGTCGATATCTAAGATTTCAAAAGTCACCTTCAGTGACCCTCGACTTTGAACCTACAATGTAATTAGTGAAGAGGTGATCTCGAAATTTGCATCAACGGCAGTAAATTCCCCTGAAGCAGTTTAAACTTGTAAATTGGAAGACATATCAATCCTTTGAGATCTCCTCATCTCTATCTCTATCTCTCTCTCTCTATCTCTCTCTCTCTCTCCCTCTCTCTCTTCAGAGCCAATATAATACTTTTCTTCTCATGTCCCATACCTCCTGGGTGCTTTCTTGTCATCTATGGACAGCTTCTGGAAAGTCTTGTTCAGAGATCTTTCCGACGATGCGCTTCCAGTCCTCAGGATGTTCCGATTCTTGTTGATGTTACTCGCACTGTTTGAAGCTGGTGTTTTCCTCATTCCGGATCCCCTGGTGCTGGATCCATTGGTTTTGGCTGGTCGAGGTGGCGGTTGGGTAGAAAGGTTGCGTACCCTGTTCCCGGTCCTACCATCGACAGCATTTGGTGCCGAGGAGGCACCCTCTATAAAAAAAAGGAAGAAATTAATCATTAGACCTCTTATCAACAAGATTGCGGGTGCTGACCTTCAAAAAAGGAAAAAGGCACTTATTTCTCTGTTCACAAAATATATATTTCCCTTTTCACAGAATTAATTTCTCTTTTCTATGTATCGGTATTTCACTTTCACAAAAATATGTCTCTAAAAAGACTCTAGACTATTTTGTCAGAGGTCTATAACTGTCATTTTACTAGAAATAGGTCTAGAATCTAGAGGAAGTCTACATATTCTACAGTTTAACAGATGTAGATCTAGGCTACTTCTTTATATTTATAGTTTTTAAAAATCCAAAAAATAGAACAGTGTACCTGTGCTCTAGTCTAATAAGACATACTTGTCATAAATCTACTTTGTCATCTCTTCCGCCCAGTTATTGGGTCTCCTGACAGTCAATATTATTAACTAGTCATTTAAAAAGGTTTACAAAATAGTTAGACTCTATACCCAGTTATTGGGTGCGGGTGTCCGGACGGGTTGGGTGTCCGGACACTCAATTTTAATCAGTCATTTGAAAAGGTTTACATGCAATGTCTTTGTCAACAAACACGACTTATTTTTTGTTAAGTGTCCGGACACCGAACCCCCCATCATACAAGCAATGTCTTTGTAACGTTAGATCTAGTTTTTTTATCATAAAATGTTGGAAAATGGTGTGGAAAACAAATATTAAAGATGATAAGCAGTATTAAACGTATAATT
>CALNVZ010003426.1:15599042-15792939 GCA_940671915.1 Paracentrotus lividus
ATAGTATTAGTATTAATTCTTCTCTATCTCTCTATCTCTAGTCTATGATTGTGTACAGAAGTTTACATTCATTGTTCTCAAAGCTACACTGAATGATCTGATCTGAAGTGTGTCTACCTCGGGAAACGGTCGTCGCATCCTTATCCTTGACTTTTGGCTTGGTTCCTCCCCGCAAGTTCCCCGGGAAGTTTCGGCTGCTCGTTGCCATCACCAACCGGCGAAGCATCATTCCCCGCATAACTTGAACGAAAAGCGTCTTAGAAACCGCAACATCTCGGAAAATTCCGCTGATATTCTTGCCACCAACTACGTGTCTAACTCCAGTTTATGTAATGAATATGTTAATGTCGTTCAGAATATAGATCTACTTGTTCCTGTATCATAATTACTAGTATCAAAACACAACACTATATATTCGATCGTCGAAGAGATATAAGAACGGCGGCTAAACCTGGCCTAATTATACCAACGAACGTAGAGGGCGACAACACTCTTTTTGCATTTTTATGTTGAAGGGATCGGCAAGATCCAAACTAAGTTTTATTTTTGTTTTTGTTGAAAAAAAAAGATGAGTTCGAAATAGACTATAGATAGAATTTTGAGGCAATATGGAAACTCCCTTCAACACCATAAGCGATGGATGTTTTCCACTTTTCATGCAACATTGAATTGAATAGAATTGAATTAAGTTTATTTCCACCATGGACGTATTAAGTAACACGTCCATGTTTCCACATATTCAACAAAATACTACATGTACTGTAGCATGGCAAACTATCATTTCAAGAGGAACATAATAATTTACCAAAGAATAATGATATAAATGAGATCATTAAAATTTTTGAGAAAAGGTTACATACATCATCCCATTAGATAGACATGAAATTGACAGAATAAAATTTAAAGAATAAATTGGTAAGGGGCATTAAGGGGAAAAGGGTGAACTTAAAGAAATTCTCCCTATAAGCACAAAAAGCATATTTTTTTACGTTTTATTTAAAAATATTAAATATACATGTACTCATAGGCCCCTTCAAATTATCAGTATTCTTTATTCTTCATAAAAATGGCCTATATTTTGTGTATGGAAAAATTACCCCCCCCCCCTTCTTTGAATTCAATTTAATTTCGGACTCATAATAATAATAATAATAATAATAATAGTTGCATTTATATAGCACTTAATACAATATCCACCTTAGTGTTTCTAAGCGCTTATAGTTTTAACTAATTATTACCCGGCTGAGCTACCCCAATTATTCTTCAAAATCTCTTGCACTAAAATAACCAAATAATTTGCAATCTTTGTTTTTAATTTCATTCCTTCACTTTTATTTTTATTTTCCGTTTTTTGTTCAATGAAAAAGAAGAAAAAAAAAAGATGCAGGCCGAACACCCGTCATGATGTGCGTATCATTATGAAATTATTGTTATTATTAGTTTTTAATGAAAATTGACTTCAAGGGAAGCTGAAAGTTTTTTATGTTCATTTTATTTTTTATCATAATTTATACTTATTTATTATTTTGTTACTGTGAGGGGATGATGGGGCTAAGTTTAAGAACAAGCATAAATTTTATATCAAATTGTTCTTCGAGTCTACTAGTGAGTGATCGGCTCCAAGTGTATATATAGATCTTTGTATGTTGTAGTTTTGCTTCTTTTACAATTTATTACAGATATTAGACAGAAGTTGATTGTAGATTGTCAAATCAGGGGCCGCAGAGCATTTTCGAAAGTGGAGGGGCTGAGCCGAAGGTGGGGGGGGGCGGGCTAAAAATTACAAATCTATTGTCATTTCTGCATTTTTGTACACGTTTGCTGAAAAAAAGTGGGGCGGGGGCTGAAGCCCCCTCCCCCCCCCCCCCACTCAAGAGTCAACCATTATTATGCTCGTTCCGCTTCTTAGAGATACCCCTAAGGGGAGCCGTGTTAAAATTGCCCCTTATTACAGGCTTATGGAGGGGAGCCAGCAAAATTACCCCTGTTTTTCACTTTTTTTTTTTTTTTTTTAAACCAGGTTCGGGACCCTATTTCAGGATTAGTCCTCAAATAATTGAAACTACCCTTAATTAAAAATAAAAGACTACCTGAGCCCTAAAATATATCCCTTTTCCGGAAAATTGGGATCGGGTTGACCGCCTGAGTGGGGTGGGGTGAGGGGATGTTTACGCGACCCACCAAGGCCCCCTCAGTCCTATCCCAAGGAAACACGTTTGAGGTGATGTGTTGTTATTGTTCTTTAAGTTAAATCTAGTTTTATGGTTACAGGATCGAGTCTTTTGTCTAGGGGAGGGGTCAAAATTTGTTTTGTGCAACATTGAATTATTCATTTTTACCCCATGGAAATTTCTATCTTTCCAAAAATGTATTGTAGAATCTTTGACAAACATAAATCAAAATGAAATATAATCTATAGTTACTATTTACAATATTGTCATCAAGGTTAAAAAGAAAATGATAATAATTAAGGGTTTAAGGTTGTTTATATTTTCTTTTGTTTTCAGCATAAAGGTGGAATGAAATATTCCGAATCTTCACCGCTTACACTTTTTACTTCAACCCCATCCCCTATAAACAAGAGACCCAAGTTTGACACCATAAACCTAGGTTAAATTGAAAGAACAATATACAATGTTCGTCATAAAGGTGGAATATTTTTTTCTGGCTCAAGCGACATTACGTTGCTCCGGCTTCCCGGGGATTTTACTTCCAAAAAGTTTGTTTCCCCCCGAAAATGGCAATTTTCATCATGTTTTTCTTATTTTTTAGGCCCCTTTTTGTTTACGCGACCCACCAAGGCCCCCTCAGTCCTATCCCAAGGAAACACGTCTGATGTGTAGAGTTGATATTGCTCTTTAAGTTAAATCTAGTTTGGTTACAGTTTCGACTCTTTTGTCTAGGGGAGGGGGTCAAAATTTATTTTGAATGGGGTTCAACATTGATTATATTCATTTTTACACCATGGAAATCTTTATCTTCCCTAAATTGTCTTGTAAAATCTCAACCAAACATAAATAAACATAAAATATTACCTATAATTCCAATTTGCAACCTTGTCATCAAGGCTAAACAAAACTTGATGGGAAAACGATGATAATTAATGGTTAATGGCTGTTTTTTTTTTTCTTCTTTTGTTTTCAGTATAAAGACGGAATAAAATATTCCGAATTTTCACCGATCTAACTTTTTACTTCAACCCCTCCCCTAGACAAGAGACCTAGGCATTTCCACATAAACCTAGACTTTACTTAAAGAACAATATAAACCCCAAAATGAGGGGGGGGGGGAATGACAAATATGGGCATCATGGGGGTTGACAAAACTTTTTTGGAAAAAAGTTCACGTGAAGGGTAGGGAGAATGTTCAAAATATTGCCAGGGCCCCGAAAAAGTAAAAGCAGGGACAAACATATTCAAGAAATTAATGCCGGAGCAAATTCATGTCGATATAGGCAAAAAAAAATATTCCACCTTTATGACGGACAGTGTATACACCTCAGACGCGTTTCCTGGGGGTAGGACCAAGGAGCTTGGTAGTCCGGACTAGGGGGGGGGGGGGTGATCGGCCGGGTAAACATAAAGAGGCCCCAAACTAAGAAAAATTAACAAAAGTGGGCATACTTTTTTTGGGGAAAAAAATCCCCGTGAAGGGTTGGGGAAGTGTCCAAAATATATAGGCCGAACCAAGGTCCCGAAGAGTAAAAGCAGGCGGGACAAACATATCAAGAAATACGGTCGGAGCGAAATTATATGATAGAGCGCCAAAAAAGATATTCCACCCGTTATGACGAACAGTGTATATCAATGTCAATTTAAAATCTACATCACTCCACATTGCAAAAACTGGGGTGTTAGAGTTAACACCACGGAAAATAACACCGTCACGGAATCTATATCCATACACACCCACTGGTGAGGACGGATATAGATTCCAGCAGGCTGTTGTTAAATAATACCAGCTTTTGGTGTTAAAAAAATATTCAGTTAACTTCATAAACTAAAGCTAAATTTGCTGCTATATTTGTGTTTATGATATCTATAATCAAAATAATATGATATTACTTTCACCTGCAAAAAATTTCAACAAAATGTTTTTTTTTTCTTCAGAAGTTGTATTGACACCAAGTGATGTTAGAGAGATAGCAATCCAATTCCAAAAATGGGCGCAAACCCAAATGTTCGATGTGCGGTAGGCCTATATTCCTCCACCCTCAAAAATAAATTAAAATGAAATGAAATGAAATAAATAAATAGATAAATAGATTAAATAAAATAAAATAACAAAAATAGATTGGGGGCGGGGTAGGCTCAGGTATGCTCCAGTGTAGGCCCTTTAGCCTTGGTGAAACTTTTTCTCTTTTTTTTTCATCCAGTCTCAGACGGTTATGTATTTCAGATGCCAGACAAACCTACTTTTATCTGAGGGAAATTTTGGGTCCCAAGCTGATTCACCGTAACAAAAATCTACACAAGACATTTTCAGAGTTTTTGACAGGTGCAAATACGAGACCAGAGAATTAATTCATTTCTTTGCAGCGGGCATACAAGCTCAAAATGCTAAAATTGACACTTTGTCTTTCGACAAAACCTTTGATTTTGTTCAAGTGTAACTTAAAACTTGGCTTCTCTTCCAGAATTTCTTGTGTAGTAAACATACATAGAACGGAACTCTTGTAAAGGTATTCAAATAGGACTGGGTTACTCAAATTTTTAGATCGCCCGGAGACGGCAAAATGTGTTAATTCTAGTCACAATTTTACACAACTTTAGTTACAGTGCTAGCGGGTACTTTATTGAATACTGACATGGCCTGTCAGGTATTTACTTCAGGGCCAAAGAAATACTGACAGTTTTCCAAGTTCTAACTAATGCATTCATTGCTGCTAATTCATTGCTTCGATTTGGCGAGTCATTTTTGTTTTGTTTTGTTCTTTCCTATTTTATTTCTCTCATGTTGGATCTTTCGTGTTTAGATTGCTTGGGAAAACAAACAATTCGACCCAGAATTCTTTCCGCTTCACTAAATTTCTTTTCCACCCTACCTTGCCATCCTTTATGGATTTAGGATCAGAAAAGATTAACAAAAGCTTCAAAACTGTCAATCATGGTATAGAATTTGGGGCTCCAAATCTTTAATTGACACATGACCCGATTACCCTTAATTCAATAATGCACTTGCGCAAGAAAAACACATTTCTCAACTTTGACAGAGTAATTACGAATCTGATGAAAAGAAAGCACATATTTCTTTAATATTATATATTTCAGGATCAATGTACATAACTATTCATCAATAATTGAAGGAGAAACATTTAATTGAGATGTTTAAGCACAGTTAAAAATGACAAAGTTGAGAATTAATACACAGCGCGGATGAATATATAGTATTTGCTGAAAGTAGTCCGAGAGGAATGGTTGACCTGAGTTCATCTCTCGTACAAATCTCACGGAACGGGCCGAATATATATTTACAACACAAGCGAATATACTTTGACGAATATATATATAGTTCGACTGGATAACACCTAAATTACTGGATTAACAGGGCCTAGAAATTCTACAGGCTGTAAGGACTTCGTACACCATGGTGTGTTCCAGATGATATTCAACAAGCGGCAGATATGGGCTGCCTGGCGACATTTTTGGGAATACTGGGCCTCTTGGCGTTCGTACGCGGTAAGTTTTGGGGGAAACCTTTTCGTTGAAATATCGTGCCAGTCGAGTCGGCCGATACAGTAAACGTGTACACCAATGCGATGTGTGTGTATGGCATTGGCAATGCGTGTATTGGGGCTTCGACCCGTCGCTTTGTACATGGCCCGTGCGATTCCGATCATATGATTTTCGTATAAAACTAGTTCGGAAAAAACAATATTTCAATGTGAACCGTTAATGTCGATGTCAAAATAAATGAGTATACGTAGTGTTAATGGATCACCCTATGTGTAATTCTATAAATTTAGTTCTATAAGTGGATGAAAAGAAAGAATCAAAGTAGTTTATCCCGTGTGTTTTTGTTATGATGGTGACGATTATCAACGGGAAAGATGCGGGCTGGGGAATAGTGTTGTTGTGGTGGGGTACTGGTAGGGGTGTATGGTTGCCCTCCTGTGCACCTGTACATGTATACTTGTATGTGATGGCATGGCATGGTTTTGAATGTTTGTAATTGCATGCTTTTATATTTCTCCATGTGGACAATGGCATATATCTGATTAAATTGTGATATTTTTAAATATGTTCAATTTAATAGGTCTGATATTATTTAATTATAGGCCTATACAGGTTACCTTTTAAAATTTCGCAAAAACCTCATTTTCAATATAATAATATCGTCTGTTGAGAGCAAGAAGGGCGTTATTGTATCTTAAAGATGTTCCATTGAGAACCAGAAGGGCGCTATTGCTGTACAAAGTCAATGGTAATAGCGCCTTTCTGATTCTCAACAGAACATATTTGATCTGTAATAGCGCCCTTCTGGTTCTCAGCCGACGATATATGGCCTACAATTGCTAAGTAAAATTACTGCTCAGTGACTTTTAACTGTCTAGAACAGTCAATACATTTTGTGTAAACTAATAAAAGTGATCAATATACTGAGTACAGTAACATTGTACAGCACAAACGTAGAGCTATATGTTGTCACTGGGCTGATAAAACCTCATACTATATAAGTGGTTATTTTCGCAGTGACATTATTTTCGCAAATTTTACGAGTCGGTCATCGCGAAAATTTTCACTTCAGTACAAGGTTATTTATAGTAATGAAGTCATCACCAAAATCGAGAAATTTGCTCTGGCGAATTTCCCCAACTAGTCCAAAATCAGGAAAATATTGGCTTTTACATTATAATCTCAAAAACGTTGAATGTTCAGGAGATTGGAAAAACATGGCATCCAACACATTTACACATGGGATCGCCTTTCCTTTGGCACGCTGTGCAGCCTTCATTTTTGGGGTAAAAGAGCTGGCATTCGGACAGGACATCACTTGATAATAACCTGGGGGGTGTTTCACAAAGAGTTAAAGGAGGACTCCGGGCTGAAATAAAAAAGTTTTGTAAAGTAAAGTAAAATTTAACAAGCACAACACAGAAAATTTCATCAAAATCGGATGAAAAATAACAAAGTTATGCATTTTTTTAGGTATTGAAATTTTTTCGTCAAACAGTTCTTGGCATTGTCTCATTGTCTCATTTGAATATTTGAATATTCAAATGAGCAAAATGATGATGTCACAGTCCCCTACTTCTTGTGTATTTTAAATATGAAAATCCTTTTTTTCTCATTTTTTCATATATTGCGTATACAGAAAATCTATCCCACATACTGAAAAAGGTAAAAGCACTAATGACCTTGAACATTCCACAAGGATTAATCCCTGTTTTTATGTCCTTGGGGCAGAAAATCTTGATAATTGGTATTTCATACAATAAAATACAAAGAAAGTAGGGGGACTGAGACATCATCAGTTTGCCAATTTGAAGAGGGCAAAAACTGTTTCCTAAAAAAATTCAAAACCTAAGAAAATTCATAACTTTGCTATTTGTGATCCGATTTTGATGAAATTTTCAGTGTTGTGCTTTTTAAATTTTACTTCATTTTTCTAATAATGCAAATCTCCAGCCCGGAGGAGTCCTTTAAGTAGACTTAAAAATCACACTTAAATCGTGAGTTTCGTGCGTTATATTACGCATTACCTCATTGGACTGGCCATGCTCAGGAGATGCGCGCCATAGTGAAATCTATCAATTAAATTGCGCGTTATAAAACAAGATGCGCGTAGAAGTTAAGTACGACTTTAAGTCTACTTAACTCTTTGTGAAACACCCCCCTGGATTTATTTATTTTTTTTTTTAAAGAGGTGATTTTCACCAAAATTTGAAATATGTTTATCAGCCCACCAAGATGTTCCTAGAAGTTATAGGCCAATGTTTCAAGCTGTATATTTTCCCTTTGAAGAGTGTTTCACAATTATTATCCTGGCTTCAGTGAAACCTGCAGTGTGTGTATACAATATTAATTTAATTGCTCGTTATAGAATCATGCACTATTGAGTACCCACTTCACTTCGTCCCCATTGAGCTGAATAGCCTTGTAGTTTTCCCAACGTTATTACATTACCTGTTAAAAACAAGCATTGTTTAATTACCGATATTTCCTTGAAATACTTCAAATTATGAGAAGTAGAAATTCATAATGAGGTTTTTTTTTCATGAGTGCCGGTAACAATCTTGAATGAAGGACTGTTATCTTATAAGGATATGATCATGCTCTTCTAATCATCATATTGTTACAGTAGGCCCTGCTTGTTTTTAATCTTTAGGGCTTGTTCTGGTCTAAAGAAACCCTATTCTTCATTGATAAAGATTCAGAAAGGTGTAATTAGCACTTATGAAGAAACATAATGTGTATCAGGGCTCATGCTTAAAGTTTTCTTTGGGTGGCCATTGGCCCCATTTGAACATGCAATCCACATGGTTCAATGGAGTTTTTAGTTTATTCTGGGTGGTCCGACGATGTTTCAGGTGGCCATTGGCACCGAGCCACTGCTAAATTCGAGCCCTGTGTATTAACCGCTTTATAAATACATTATTGTTATCATTATTATTATTATTATTATTATTATCATTATTATTGTTATTATCAATATTATTAATCTGTGTTTACATTTGGATGTTCTTATGTGTGATATTTTTAAGAGATTCATTCTAAAAAGGGAATCCATTTTATTTCACTTCAGAGAAAAAGGCTAACCAGAGGTGGATTCAGGATTTGAAAATATGGAGGTGTACCCCGAAAATTTGAAAAAAAGAGAGAGCGCAGCCAAAAAATTTCTGTACAGTCAATTAGTGGTTTCCGAATTATAAAGGGCCCAAGTGTCCCCTGTGCCCCCGCCTGGATCTGCCACTGAGTTTGCTTACTTGATTTTGTACCGTGTGCATTCAACAAAATGTGATTTCAAAAGGTACATTTTGATTGCTCTCAAAGTTTGGGTGAATACATTTGTACAAAGACAGATGTACTACTGAAACAATGGTCTGATTTTAATTTTCCAAAGCAAATACGAGTACATGTATTGCAATTCTATTTTAAATCATACAAAAGGGCAATTACACAAAGGAATCCTTTATAATCAATATTCATACATGTAATTGACAAATGTTTACTGGATGTTACTTCATTAACTTTCAAATGTGGAGGGCGTACATGTTGTGACTGTGAGTGTTCAGGACATGGGTTGTTTTTAATTACTTGGCCTGGATAAACTGAGCCATACTAGTGCATTTTGTTTTTATTTAACTTGTTCAATCAGAACAACCTTTTGACCATCACAATTGAAACATTTGAAAACAAAATAGCGTAAGTTTCAATTTATATACCGGTATGTTCATTGTAGACACATAAAGATGAAAGTGTAATGTATCTCTATTAAAATAGTACCAAAACAGAATCAAGTGTGAGGTTGTCAGTATGGTACATTTGAATCTTCCTGTGGATTATTTATACCGTAATAAAACCTATGAACTTGAAGGATATAACGATCATATAAAGTTATCGCAATTCCATAAAAACCTGGAACTTGTAAGGCAGTATTTTTTTAAAGAGAGGTGGCAATAAATATGTTTGCCGCTTAATCCCCGCGGTTGTAAATAAATGTCGTCAAACCAGTCCATGGTCGTTAAGAATGTGTATAAGCCAGGCATTGGAATGTGCACAGACACTACAGTAAAGTTACTAAAAAAACAGTGTGTCTATGTCCAGTTTTTGAATAATGATTCACATCAATATTGGTGGATTTGCTGATTTGGGAGGTTCTTCATTAAAGGAGAATTGTCCCTTTGAAGATAGTTGGCTTACTGTGGATGCATAAAAATCAAATAAGCACATTAGTGAAAATCAGATAAATGATAAGAAAGTTATGAGTATTTGAATATTGAGATCTCTAATGACATAGGAAATCTCCCATTGGCAACGCGGTCACCATTTGTGATGTCACAAAGGGAGAACTCCCCATATGGTGTGCACAAAGACTATTCAAAATGTCTCTCTTTTTTTATTCTAATGATAGAACAGCTTGTCTTTTCATGATATATTATGACTTTCATATATTTACAAGTCATCCCATAAAAAGATTCTTTATTCTCCCTTTAGAATCAAGAAAAAAAAAAGGATTTTAGTACAATGTGTACAATAGATATGGGAAAGATCTCCCTGCATTACATCACACATCATGGTCGCATTGCCAATTGGAGGATCTCCATATCATACATTGTAAGTGATCTCAAAATCTAAAAACTCATATCTCTCTTACTCATTGCCTGATTTTTCTGAAACTTTCCCAATATGTTTTGGGGGTTTGTCTCCATTCACTGAAGCTAAATTTCTCTGAGGGGATAATTCCCCTTTAAGTTTTACTTTTATGTAAATTGCTGTGGCAGATTAAGGTGGGGGTGCAATGACACTCGCCCCCCTATAATTTGAAAACTATTCTTTGACTGTACATGTATGTTAAAATTGGAAAATTTCAGTGGGCCTGGCGCCCTCCTATTTTCAAATCCTGGGTCCGCCACTGAAATTGGCTAATGATGGTTTTGGAGAGCCAGAAGGTCATTGTTTACATTTTTAATTGTTTGAGGTAAGGGCTAAGCTATCAGAGATCAATCAAGAGAATAATAATTTGGTCTACTATCTGGGGCTATTTTTTAGTTTTTAAACTTACTTTTCCCATGTTTTTATGGGATTTTGGGCCTACATGTATTTGTAATGTTAATATATTTTTTACCGACATTGAGTTTGCTGAAATGAATTGCATTAAAGATACATGTGTACCCACCTTTATGAAGATCATTTAGCGTAATCTGGGCTTGACAGGATATACAGTGTTTCGGCTTGCCTATCCCTCAACTCTCTTAAAATATGTATTTACTGGCCCAAAAGTGTGAACTCTTGACCTCAAAATTTAAAGATTATCCCAACCTGTTGTTGACGCTAAGATAATGGATTAGTTTCATGTAATTGGTTGCATAATATTACTAGATTTCAGTTACCATGAATTGTTTTAAATCGTAGGCTCCTAAGTCTTGGAATTGTACATGTATGTGGCCAATGAGGAAAAAAAGGCAAAGAATTTGTTTATTTAGTGCTTGAAGAGGGTTTACAAAAATGAGCAATGGACCTTTAATATGTTGAGGTTACCAGTTTGAACACACACCATGTAGGCCTAGTGGTTCGGCAAAATGTGAGTATTGTAGGGCCTATATAGTAGCAACATCACCAACATTTTGAATGAAATGTTTGCAGAAGTTTCCTACCTATGAAACAGGGTTAGGTGTATATCCACATCTTATTATATTCAAAACAATTTTCTTTCGTGATCAGTTACCCCCCCCCCCCCACCTTTCCCTCTTTTAAAAAAAAAATTGGCAATGAACTTCTCTGCATTGAATGGGAATCTCTTGTTCTTTTTCTTGACAGCACAGACTTCACACAAAAGAACTGTAATCAATAAGGCTTCGTCAAAGCCAGTGTTATTTAGCTGAAATCAGTGTCGTAAGAAAAACTTATGATTTATAGTCACCTCAGGGAGAATGCATCTCTTTCGGAATATTGTTCTTCACGGAAAAAAAAATGGAATTTGGTGATTAGAGAAAGGGAAAAAAGAGGAGCTGAGTAAAATGGAAGCCAAGTGAACTGGAATTTTTTTGACAGTGAAGTTTTGTTGGGAGCATGTTGATTTATAGTTTTGTTTATAA
The DNA here is from genome assembly GCA_940671915.1 of Paracentrotus lividus. Classification (NCBI taxonomy): domain Eukaryota; kingdom Metazoa; phylum Echinodermata; class Echinoidea; order Camarodonta; family Echinidae; genus Paracentrotus; species Paracentrotus lividus. The sequence goes on from CALNVZ010003426.1 coordinate 15,610,801, forward strand.
ATTCAGTTGGTTGTTCATAAGTCTGGGGAACAAGCCTGTAGGGGACTTTCAAAATATGTGGGGTGCAGGGTTCTTTTTGGAAAAGTTGAAACAGAACTTATGTTTGGTTTGAATATTTTTCTTTCATGAAGTTGATTGTTGGAACCCCATCATAGCATGTTGTAGATGGTCATTGTACATTTATTTTGATTGATAATGCTACAGATTAAGTTGTATTGCAAATTGTTCAAGTTAATGGAATGTTTATGAAAAAATATAATTTATTCTTCAAATCAGCTGCACTTATATTTTCAGGAACAAGCAAACACTGGATCATTTGTCAAATTTGATTTGCTGAACTTTTGAAATTTGTAAACATGATATAGAATTTGATTCCCACCTTAAACTATAGAATACTTAGGCCTATGTCCTGCCAAATTAATATGTTTTTTAATGTAGGCTAAAAAGCTATGAAACACTGCTAGGTGAAGAAATATTACAATGTACCAGTAATCAATAAATTGTTTGAATTAATGCACAAAATCAAAATTAAGCATTTGTCTAGATAGTATTGTATGATTTGTCTTAATCAATGGATACATGTACATGCACATGTAGGCCCTATGCTGTTGTTATTACAGTAATAATTAAAAATATTAACAATTATAATGATTCTCAGTAAGATTGTTCTCATGTTCTTTTTAAGAATTGAAGAATGATCATTAGGCACAATACACAATGTACTGTGTATATTGCAGCCACAACGATCATTTTCCCCATTTTTTTGTTTTCAATTAACCCACATGTACACGTAGAAACATGCATATACATATATGTCTGATGTGCATCTTGTAATTTTAGGGCAAGATGCATTTCAGGTTAATGTGAAATAATGAGTAATCCATACAGATAGTGCACTAGACCCCAGACTTGTTCATCATCATCATTTCCATATGGGGTAGGATAGAGCTAGAGGAGAGAGAGAAGGAGAGAGAGAGAGAGAGAGAAGGAGAGAGAGAGAGAGAGAGAGGAGGAGAGAGAGAGAATGGGGGGGGGGTGGAGATACGTCGTAGAGATGACTTTTGGATATTCATAAAAGAGAGATACTTTCGTGTGTAAAGCCTACATGTACATGCAAAGAAAGAGAGGGAGAGAGAGAGAGGGAGGGGTACATTCTAGAGATGACATTTGTATGCACATGAAAGTAATCTATACAAATGACATAGCCTACATAGGCCTAAATGCATATTTTTTTAACACTTGTATTGTTTGTAAGACTGAGAGAGGGAGAGGGGGTGGGTGGTATGTTTTAGACATTTGTACAAATGTATGTACACGAAAGAGAGATGGAAATTACATTATTTTGTTTTGTGTATGTAAGAGAAAGAGACAGAGAGTGAGAGACAGGGGGGGGGGGTGGGATGTGCATTGTGGGGATGATATTGATGATGCACATGAAAAAGAGATTGAGAAACAGAAAATGTGTGTTAGAGAGTGAGAGATAGATAGATGGAGGGCACATAATAGAGAGAGATATAGATACATGTAGAAGGTAATTTAGGAGTGAGATGTAGTATTCAGAGACAGTTATCAGACAAAGACATTGATGAAGAGAGAGATGATAATTGATGGAAGGAGAGGGGGGAGAGAGATGAAAAGTATTGGATGAGATGATGTGTAATGGATAGAGGAAGAGAGAGAGAGAGCAATGGAGAGTATTGCACGGAGGAGAGGGTTTTTAAATGAGAGAGAGATGGAGAGGGTTTGAGAAATAAGAAAGACAAGGGAGGTTGGGTAGATGAGTTGTTGAAGCAGGGATCATGATATTACTTACTATTATTGTTGAAGAGTAGATGGCTTCTGTTTTTGATAATTATTGGTGAGACATATCCAGTAGGCCTATGAGATGTACATTGTAGCTTTAGAACCTAATTTTGCCAGCATAAAGAGCAAGCACAAATATTGTAGGCATACATGAAGTCCATTTCTGTTTAAAATGCACTTTATTCCATATAGTACAGTTAATGACAAATCTACACTGGTCTTAAACCATCTGTGAAGCCTTGTACATGTTGTCTCTTTTCCAGAGAGTTAACAATTCATGTTTGTAAATTTTGTTGAAGTAAACCAGGAGGAATAAAGCTAAAAGGGGAAAAGAAACCTTTACAGGTTCCTCTTATCCAAGAGTAGAGATGTGTAAGATCAATTCAGGTGCATTTACTTGCACAATACATGCAGCATCTAAAATAAAGATTGAAAATCACCCACATTTTACGACTTGGAGAGAGGCTATGTGTAGGCACCAGAACTCCTGTCGTTCCAACTCACAATCTACGCCACACATGTGACGCCCGGCTAAATCATTGCCCGGACCCGATCACGCATACATGCATTGTGCATACATGCGAGGCTCGAAAAAAACATACATGTACGAGACTTGAGTTCAGAGTACTTTTCATGATAGATGCTGGATTTCCTGTATTATACCAGGAAGATTTTGTCCTGTAATGATTATATCTGGGAAGATATTAGGGGGTGGGGTTGGAGGGGGGGGGGGTTGCGTTAAGATTGGGAGATCGAGACAAGCGAAAATGCATTCCAGCCTGTTATTCCATAGTTTTGATATTCCATCTGATATCATGATTTATACACTATTTGTATTTGTTTGTAATACATTATGAATGAGTATTGTACAAATATTGCAATGTCCCCTGCACTTACAACATTGGTTCTAATAATCCTATAATTCAGCAGATCGATTTTATGATAGAAAAATAAGGTGTTGCAATGAAGAACTTATTAAGTTTTAATATTTCTAAGTTTCCTCATTTTTTTATACAAAAAACTAATTCATACATTTATCAATTTTAGGCCTGGTGACTAAAAGAAAAATGTGTAAGTTAATTTTTTTCTTTTATTAGCCTTTATTACTGTAGAATAGAGAGCAATAATACTCGGAAAGTGAATTGTTTTGTTTACTGAACATTGTACAATGTATTTGAAAATTGCTACATACATTTTCGTTATACAATGTAGGCCTACATGTACATCATTGATAGTAATTGTTTTTGGTATTTTATGGTTTGTGGTTTTCTGCGAGGGAATAAATTTTGGTTTGGTTTTGTTGATCAGAGGCAATATTTTTATCCTTTGTTGAGACGCAGAATGGTGATCAAGCTGTATTAAATAATATGTTGCCCTTAGCTTTCAGCCAAAATATATACACTCCAATTTTGCTGGCATATATCAGGCTGACTTTTTAGCTCCCCGTATACGAAGCTTTCCCCTCTCAAAGCATCTTCATTACCCGACTTGAAGATTACCTTTAAGAGCATAGACATGCAGTAATGCAGCTGGGATTTGAGCTGGCGCCCATAGGGGTAATGTTCTTTATACCGGTAGCATTTGAGGAAGATGGTGGAGAGAGCGAGACATAGGAGATGGATGCACGGCCCGAGGGGACTTAGCATCGTGTCATTTGTCATGTAATGTCCGCGATCGTCGTCGTCGTCTCCGCGAACATTTTGTGCTTACGGTGGGCCTGCGTCGGGATGCATCAGGCTCGCTAATGCGCTGTCGTCCAAATCAATATTTATGGCAGCAAAAAGATGCGGGGGATATTCTATGAGATGGGTAAAGAGATGGGGAGGAATGGAAAGAAAGAAGGGTGCCCATTTTGGGATGTGTGTCATGGCATTACTGCTTATAGTGTGTGTGGCATACATATACATTGTAAGTTTGATTATCATATAAATGTATTACAAGAAACCGTATTTTACATATTGAACATTGTTTTTGGTTGTCTTTTCTGTAAGAAGAATGGATGTCTTTGATTTGCTTCTTTTCTTTTGACTTCTGCATTGTAGATCAAGGCAGGTACTACATGTACATGTACCTCCACCTCTTAAACAATGAAAATAATGGAAATCACTTAAATTTTTTCTGATCTGATGCTCTGTTTTTCTTTTCTTTGGGCAGGAATTGATATAGATAGAAATATGTTTTTTAATTTAATCTAAAAGTGCTATTATACAAGGCTGCTGGTTCGTATTGGCTTCAAAACAACAATTTCACCATAATGTACTAATTCATGAAAGTCAATGTGTCTTTCTAATCTTAAAGGATGATTATCTTTCTCCTTCTTCCCTGCAAGTCTCATTAAAAAAAATAATTGCATTTTGAGATTGAAGTCAAATGAACTTTTGATAATACATGAAATTAATCAGCTTGACTTTCAAACTATCATTTTAAAACAATAATTCATTATAAAGCAATAATTCATCAGCCAATCCGTCTAGATCCAATTGCAAATGTACAAATGATTATCTCTCTCCTCGCAAGTTAGAGGATTTAGAAGTAAAAAAAAACTTGATTGCAATCTCGGACGTTACGAGTATAATCGACTCCTGCGGAGACGGTATGAAATTAATACGGCTTAATTTGCAGGGCTATGGTCTTTCCAACAACGACTACGTAATTGATTGATTGCGTATCAAGTCTAGATGATAAAATGGGAAGTCCATTTGTGAAGCCCCATTAGCTGTGAGTAATTGAGAAACATTTATCGAGGAGTTATACATCTGGAAGTACAGTTTTTTTCTTTTTAAAGCAGTATTACATGAACATGGAAGAGCTGCCTTTTTTCCAATCTTCATGATTTTTTTTGCATACTTTACATGCTATACATCATGTACATGTATGCTGTACTTTAATTGGTTATTGATTTCAATGTTTAACAGTGAAAAAGTGAAATATTCTGTATGTGTAAGCTCACATTTTTTCTTTATGTAACAGGAAACACCTTATCTAATCTATGGAAAAATTGAAGATGCTAGTACTAGATGTTCGTATGTTACATTTAGGCCCTCCGTTACATTTATGTAACAATGTGTCGTGTTCATCCAAGCGTAAACACATACCACACAAAAATGGTACCAAAAGATGCGGGAGGAGTTACTCTTTCGGAATATGTAAAATAAGTGAAGATGCTAGTACTAGACGTTCGTATGTTACATTTTTACCCTCTGTTTCTCACAACTGATTTGATGTAACATAGGAACATCTAGTACTAGCATCTTCAATTAAAGGAAACTATAAAAAATGTTAAATATGCTCTCTCATAAAAGTATTACAGGAAGTACAGTCTGAAAGTACAGTGAAGGTCATCTCTTTATATTTTTATTGCAGTATGAGAAGTTGCCTTGTTTCTTGTCTCGGGCAAATCTTCATAATTATTGTTTTTGAGCTGCATACTTACATGTATGCTGTACTTTAGTTATTGATTTCCATACTAAAAGTGAAAAAGAGAAAAAAAGTTCTATCATACTGTTTTTATATCACAGGAAGTAGGCTGCAGTCCGAAAGTACAGCGAAGGCCATATCCTTTTCTTTTTAAATAGTAAACTAGTATGAGGAGTTGTCTTGCAAATCTTCATGATTGTTTTTGAGCTGTATACATTCACTTTACATTATACATTTATATGTAGGCCTATGCTGTATTTTTATAATTGGCTGATTTTGGAAAAGCGCACATTTCGATGTTGAAAGTGAAAAGGTGGAATACGCTTTATCAATTTTTTTTCATATGGGCTATATCACAGGAAAGGTATCTATTTTTTTGGAAAAAAAAGTCGTGGACAGTGTCTGAAACAAGTTTGCACAGAACATCCAGTTTTACAACTTGTATTAAATATGTAGGCATATCGTAAGCCATGCATTTACATGTATATAACTCTAATTGAACTTACACAATGCACTACAATATAGGCCAATAGGCCCCTATTAATATATGATGTAGTTTGAAATCCAAGTAGGCCTAGCCTACATAAACCTTCATGTACCTTGTAAATCCAAGGAGTATGGTTAAATCTAGGGATCTACATTTTGGCCTACATTTACAATACCGTTTCCTGTGTTCCCGTACACATACATGCATGTCAGAATACTATTGTGTGTTTCTTGAGAAAAACTTGAAAGAATAAAGTCACTGCATGCAGTGCCCAGTAAGCTGCCTCTTCAATAATCCCCTACTAATGAGCCTGGGCTATTTGGAAGTATTCAGTTGCCCCCTCTTGGGACCAAGGGGGGCTATTCAGCACCCCTATACCCTATAATCAGGCCCCCATTATGGGCCATGTATTGTCCCCATACATGAAGCCAGTCAGATTTTGTCATACACCATAACACCAGGCATGCACATCAACAAAATAGGGACATTGTGTGTACTGGGTCAGTGTTTCAGGGGCTTTGTGTTATAAAATGGACTCAATGTATACACACAAATACCACTGTGTGTGTATGTACGTTGTAAAGTGTGTGTTCGTTTTGTGTGTGGGGTGGAAGTCCAATGCAACACCAAATACAAGTGCATGTGTGTGATTTCTGTGTACATGTAAAGATCTTTGGTGAGATTTGAGATACCAGTGTTCACATTTGGGAGGGAGATGTATGATGTGCATGTACTTTTATACATGTAGTTATAATTAATATTATCTTGAATCTTCAATTTTGCCTTTACACATAACTTTGTGACACGGGCGTAAATCCCGGGGGGGATGGGGGGGATACATCCCCCCCAGATTTTGGGGAGGGGGGGATGCCCTGTACAAACATCCCCCCCAGTTTTCAAGAAAGAAATGAGAAAAAAAAATACACTAGATAATTGTGTTATTGGTTAAAATAGCGCTCTCAATACTCTAAAATGCCTCTTTTTTACTCCCAAAACCCCAACTTTTTTCTGCTCGGTCGCTATGCGACCTCGCACTAAGTAACAAACAGTAACCTAAGTATAAAAAGGTTGGATCCAATGTATTTGATTGATACACGTCTGCCAAAACCAATACACCCCTTCTCCTCGTCTGGGGACAAACCTTAGGAAAGGTTGACAATCAAAAACATTAATGTAGTTGTGTGGATGGTTAAATTGGGGCCTGCAGCCCACAAAATGTTCGTAGCAAAGATTGTGGATTCGTTTTCTATCGCTGTTTTTTTTTTTTTTTTAATATGTAAAATGTATCTTCTTAATGGATATTAAATTATTTTCTGCTCGCTCTTCGCTCTCGCTGATACTAAATAGGATTTATAATCTCCAATTTTTAGCTTAAACATTTGGGCTCGCGCTTCGCGCTCGCATTACTTTTTCCATTACTAAAATGAACAGGAATCAAGGCTACCATTATGATTCTTAAAAGCATACATTCAAAGACAATTTTTTTTCGTACACCCTCCCTCTTCGAATACATTTCTCTTTAGGTCTATATATGCCTCTGAAAGTGTCCCCTTTTATAGAAAAAGTGCCCTTTTTTCCATCGAGACCCCACATTAAAATTCGTGACGCCGCCTCTACTGTGTGTTTTTGTTCTGTTTTGTTGTTCGCGGATACTATAAAGGACCTTTAAAGCACAAAAATATATTAAATTTCAGCTTAAAATTTTCGGCTCGCGCTTCGCGCTCGCTGATAGTAAATAGGAACTACAATGCACAAATATCTCAAACCTTTACCTAAAAATTTTCGGCTTGCGCTTCGCGCTCGCATTACTTTTTCAATTACTAAAATAAACTGGAATCAAGGCAGCCATTATGATTCTTTAAAGCATACATTCATAGACAACTTTTCTTCGTATATCCTCGCTCTCTGAATAAATTTCTCTTTAGATCTATGCCTCTGATCTAAAGTGTCCCCCTTTTCAGAAAAAGTGCATTTTTTATCGAGACCCCACTTTCAAATCCATTCTGCCTCTACTACATATTTTTGTTTTTCGTTTTTATTTTTTTTCCAGCTCGCAAATACTATATAGGACCTTTAATGCACAAACATATCCAATTTCAGTTTAAAATTTTCGGCTCGCGCTTCGCGCTCGCTGATACTAAAAAAGGAACTATAATGCACAAATAACTCAAACTTTTAGCTTAAATTTTCGGCTAGCGCTTCGCGCTCGCATTAGTTTTTTTTCCATTACTAAAATGAACAGTAATCAATGCAGCCACTGAAGCTAGAAGCATACATTCAAAGACAAATTCTATTCACACTCCCTTCCTCTCAAATCCGCCACTGCCACTGCTATATGGGTATCATTAACGTTCCATGTGTTTTAGTGCTTGTGAATGCCAAACAAGATCGGGACAAGTTGGCAAATTATTTCGCTCATCCCCCCCACTCCTCGACACGGATTTACGCCGTTGCTTTGTGAAGTGTATCAAACTTCTTTTTTAAATGTATGCATGTTGAAATCTCATGCTTTCATTTTAGGCTGTGTAATATTAGGCCTACACAGAATAATGTGTAAACACATTTGTGTAACATCATATATACACATGTATATTTTATGTGTGCATTGATGTGTTAACACATAAACAAGATTTAAAAAATGTCTAAAATTATGTTTGAAAACCATACATTACATCATGTTGGCTTATAAAGTTCAAACACTCAATACATAGGCCTATATGTCGTATAATGTAGTACACATACATGTAGGCCTGCACATACAATTGACAGTATGTACATTATATAGGGCTACATTTAAGGCCTATTTTGTCTAAAATATGTAGGGCCAATGTATTAAAAAAAATCATGGCGGGATAATCTATTTCAGTCGAAAAAAATCTCATCTACATTGTACAATGTAGGCCTACACAAAAATATATTATCATTTCAATGGTCTATGTATTTGTAAGAATGTTAAAAAAAAAAAAAAAATTATTTTGGAAATATTTAACAGACAAAGGTAGGCTATATGATGAGTAAATCATATTGCAAGATAATGTATGTCATATTTTCAAGAATCACTAATCTGGGACAATGTATCCTTGTAAATATGTTACCGGTATACATTTTTAAGGTGTGATACAAAACTGTATGTGATGTGATATCCTTCCATACAAGTTCTAACACAGCTTTCTCATAAATTGTTACCTTAGTTTCTATGTACATTATTCCCTCTGTGATTTATTTGCATTTGTACACTGGGCTCCAAGATAAAACAGTATTAATAGCACTCGTAGACCTACAAATAAAAAGACCAGACAATATAAATATGATATATATATATATATATATAATATATATATATATATATATAATAAATAGGCCCTATATAACAATGTATATAAGATAATATGAAATGTACAATCGTTCACCTTTGCTAAATTTGTGAAACGCTTAATTCTTGAAGTGTAAACAGACCCAGATATCTGCTTCCAGATGCATCCATGCGTCCAGGCCCGTAACCAGGGGGGGTTCGGGGGTGTCGAACGACCCCCCCGCAGGCGAGCAGGGTCCGCTTGACCAAAAAAAAAAAAAAAAAAAAAAAAAAATTTAAAACCCCGCTTTTTGGCAGAAATGCAGCAGATACTTGAATAGAAATACAAGAAAGGAAGACTAAAACACTTTGCTTTCAGTCCCCACATGTGAATTCTTTCGCTCGCGCTTCGCCGCTCGCAACTTTTTATTTGTGGATGATAAATCATGATTTTCAGAACAAATTACGCAGGAATTACACTTAAACGCATTTAAACAGGAATGTTTCCGTTTGCATTTGTAGATATTTTTTATATTTCTAAATTATGTTATCTTCAATTTTAGGAAATGATATAACAGAAATAAGGCCTAGTGGCAGAGGCGGTGGAATCGCGGGGGGGGGGGGGGGGGGCAGGGGACACAGTGAACCCCACTTTTCATTCCACACCCTAAAGGTGCCCCTATTCATGACCAAAAAGTGTCCCTTTTCTAAGCTAAAAAAGTGTCATCTTATACTAAAGAAGCCTTTCAGAGTTTTGAAAAGTTCCCGTGGACAACTTCTGTTTAGAAGGGGGCACCTTTTAATATTAAAAAGAATTTAAAAAAAATAAGGCCTAGTGGCAGAGGCGGTGGAATGGCGGGGGGGGGGGCACGGGGACACAGTGAACCCCACTTTTTCATCCACCCTAAAGGTGCCCCTATTCATGACCAAAAAGTGTCCCTTTTCTAAGCTAAAAAAAGTGTAATCTTTATACTAAAAAGAAGCCTTTCAGAGTTTTGAAAAGTCCCGTGGACAACTTCTGTTTAGAAAGGGGGCACTTTTAATATTAAAAAGGGCCCCTTGTTACTCCATATTCTTTAAAAACTCCAAAATTTCGGCTCGCGCTTCGCGCTCGCGGATACTAAATAGGGTCCATAATGCACAATAACTACATTTTGAGCTCGAGGTTTCTACTCGCCCTTCGCGCTTGAGGATATTGGGTTCTATTAGAGGCGGTGGAACCGGGGGCAGGGGCAAATGCTCCCAGTTTTTCATGCACTCTTGCCCCTTCCTTAGCTTAAAATGCCTTTTTTAACTAAAAGAAGCCTTTCATACTCTTTAAAAGTCCCATGGACAATTTCTTTAAAAAGTTTCACTTACAATACGACAAAGTGCCCCCTTCTTTACTTCATATGTCTTTTAAAACCCCAATTTTCCTGCTCCGGTCACTATGCGACTGCGCACTGTAAAATTAACAAACAATAAGTATATTTAAAAAAAAGGGTTGGACCAGTGCCCTCTGCTGGAGACAAACCTTGTTAAAGAAATTGGTGTAATTGTGCTTTGGCCAGATTGGGGGTGGTCTAAGGGGCCCCCAGCCCACAAAATATTCATATCAAAGATTATTTATTTAACGAGCCACGATTATTATGTATCTTCAACATGGGCCTAAAAAGAGTCTCCAAAGGCACAATTTTAGGTCAAAGCTTTCAGCTCAGCGGATACTAAATAGGCTCTATATTGCACACTTAACTCCAATTTTGTCCTCAAAATTTTGGGCTCGCGCTTGCGCCTCGCATTCCTTTATATTCATACCTAAATGAACAATGCAAAATAAAAGCCATTAAGATTCTAAAATTTTCAGCTCGCGCTTCGCGCATCGCGACTACTATAAGTAGGGTCTATAATGCATAATTAACCACAGTTTTGAGCTTCGTGCTCGCGGATACTAAATAGAGTCTATACATGATTAATGCATAGTTTACTCCAAGTTTAATTTAAAATTTTCGGCTCGCGCTTCGCGCTCGAAAAAAAATTTCTTGAAAAAGGTCCACTTTTTTCAGATTTTCGAACCCCCCGTAAAAATCCTAGTTACGGGCCTGTGCATGGACCTATATAAATAATGATGGGTCACTGTCTTAAGAAATTGCATGTTTTATAAGTTTAATTCTGAGAAAATCTTCTTTTGAAGTGCATGCTCCCTTGAAGTGTGCAATTTAAGAAAATTTACTGAAGCAAAGGACTTGTTTACAACCAAATTCGGTTTTCACAGAATCAAAAGAAACTTCCATTGAATGTTCAAATTTATGAATAAATTATAACTGCCCCCCCCCCCAAAAAAAAAAAAATTATGGGTACAAATAAAAATAAACATTATAAACCGTGTACTGAGCAATGTTAGAAACCAAAATTTAAGAATGATGATCATCATGTGTTCTCTCTAAACATGTAGGCCGTATGTATTGTAGTCTTGATTTACAATGCCTGGTAAATTGGATTTTTTTTTTTTTTTTTTTTTTTTTTTTGTATTTTGTCTTTTCAAGCAAATATGTATGTATTATAATATATTCAATGTTTACTTAGTTCAAAATATAGAATTAATGATTCATTTAAAATAATGTTTATTTCATTTCTCACCTCTGCAGCAAACACACAACTCATCTTCGCAAACCGACGCGATGTACAGCTCCTCACCGTGCTGCCTTCCAACTACACGCAGTCGTCTTCCGTCACCGTGGTCGATGGTCTCCTCGACGCTGCGGCGGTCGACTTCCTCTACACAGAAAACCTCGTCTTCTGGACAGATGTCAGCCTGGAAGCGATCAAAAGAATGTTTTATAATGGGTCAGATATTGTGGAGGACGTTATTACGACGGGGCTTGTTGCCCCGGACGGACTCGCCTGTGATTGGGTGAGCCGAAAACTTTATTGGACTGACGCGGACACAAACCGCATTGAAGTCAGTGAGATAGACGGCAGTTCAAGAACTGTGTTATTTTGGAAAGATTTACATCTGCCGCGGGCGATAGCGTTAGATCCAGAACATGGGTAAGTGTACCACATATTTCTAGAATGCTTTGATGATTTTTAAAAGTTGTATCTTGGCTAAGTGTGTTTACTTTATTATTTACAAAGAGACCTCAGGTTTCCACAAGTTTATATGATGTTTATTAATAGCAAAAAAAATGTAGGCCTACTTACACTACAGTGTGACTTTAATTTTGCATCATTATTTATTTAAGTATTATTGAAAATGACAAGTCCACTCTGATCTTAAATCGGCTTAAAAACCTTTAAGGTGAAAGGTATTCTTTTGAGAGCGTCCCTAATGCACGAGCAGCATTTTCCATATTCTTCTCATTCTCACTTTAAATCTGGGAAGTCTTCCCCTTTTAAGTGCACTAGACCTGCCCTACAAAAGTTTGATTTCATATTGGCTGTAAAATCTCCAAGACAAAAGGTGTTTTGTTGAGACGGTCCCTAATGCGCAGGCATAATTTTCCATATATTCCTCTCCTTCTCACTTTACTTCAGATATAGGCATATAGTCCTACATTGTAGGCCTATTTTCTTCTTAAAGTTGATATCGGGGAAGTCTTAGGCCCGAATTCACAAACGTGGTTTAGTTAGTCCATGGTCTAAATCAATTGTTTAAACCACGGATTTAGACCATGGTCTAAATTTTGGTATTCACAAACCACCTGATTTAGACCATGGACTAACTAAACCACGTTTGTGAATTCGGGCCAAAGTGTCCTACAATACATGTAGCCTTCATGTAGGTTGATGTCATATTGGCTGTAAAATCTCCAAGATAAAAGGTCTTTTGTTGAGACCGTCCCTTATGCACGGGCAGCATTTTCCATATTCCTCACATTCTCACTTTTAATACTTCAGATATAGGCTATTTTTCTATTACCTGGGAAGTCTTCCCCTTTAAAGTGTCCTTGGTCCTATGATACCTACATGTACATGTACATGTAGGTTGATGTCATATTGGCTGTAAAATCTCCACGATAAAAGGTATTTTGTTGAGACCGTCCCTAATGCACGAGCAGCATTTTCCATATTCTTCACACCATGCATCCTCAACAGGGTTCAACCCACCTCGTCCTGGGAAGACCGCTGGTTCCTCTTCGTAGAAAAACACTTCCCCACCATCCCAACAACACTGGTCTATCCTACAAAAAGTAGACAGCACAAAACTTACATACAGAGGAGTAGATTTGGAGCCTTCTTTTGGTAGATGTTCACGTCGTTCATATGTGCAAAACAACTCAAATTCATAATTTCACATAGATTTAATATTTAAAAAGTTGGTGTAACAGTCTCTTTGCTTGTTTGAGTAGAGTGTTTCGTAAGATACAAATTTATATTTAATAATTAAATTTGATATTATTTAATTTTTTTTTTTCAAAAGCTATAACACAGCTTCAAAACTATAGATAAAATGAATATAAGCAATCAGATAACTCAATCAACGTTTCTGTTTATTTCTAATGGCTAAATGATTATTATATTAAAATATAGGTCATCTCATAATGTTGCAAAATGCAGATTTAACATCTACTAGTAGTTTGTTCTACACTTGAGCCTATGTTTCTCTCAATTTTTAGTGGTCTGGTCTGTTAAACCTGGTGTATAGTTTTGGTAGCAAAAAAGGAATTGGCACAAAACCGATCAAATGTAGTTACATGTTGTCCACATTGCACTAAAAGATATGTGTGAGAGATCTTGTGACATTCCTTTCAATATTTCCGATGAATTTCATTTATAAAGTTCGAATATAGCGCAATCCAACTGCCGTTTAGACCTCTGCTGACAAATTCTCGCACCCGAGGTTACGGCGTGAATTAGTGCGAACGATCTGTGTGTAACACCCACACAAGAGAATCCCCATTGGTTTTCCACGTGAGCGCTAACCTGTGACGGGTCCCCGACTTCTCTTTTTTTATCCTTATATTATGAAATAAAGACACTAAAACGAGATTTCAAGTACTATAATTTGCTTTATTATAGTTATTGGATTCAATCTATCATAATTTATGTTAATGTGAATCAAAATAATTTTTTCTTTCTCCCAAAACTATACACCAGCTTTAAAAAATTTGTGGTCATTGAGTGAGCTGTAAATGACCCCAGTCGAAAAAAGTTGTGAAAACGTGGCTGAAAAATACATAGCCCAGGGTGCAATAGGTTGAGATGTCTTTTGTCTTGACCTTCTAAACTTTATAATGTTTTTTGTTTTATGACCATGTTATACATGTACATGTATGTTTATTATTGTTAAAACTTTCTGGAGTACAGTACTGTATTATCAAAAACCTACTTATTGCCAACTTTGACACTTTTAGCTCTGTGTTGATTTATGAAATTAGTGTGGAAACTTTTTATTCAAAATGATTACAATGGACAATGCATGTATCTACCTACATGTACATGTAGTTGCTACAATAATTTACATTATGATGTATTTCTATGGTCCATAAGGTCCATAAGGTCTGTGTTGAAACAGAATTCAAGGGAAGTGTAGGGCTATGGACATTAAAGGAAACCAATACCCAAGGAAATAATCACTTTCATAGGAAAGAGCATAATGAGAGGAGCAATTTAAAAAAAGTTTCATCAAAATCCGTTACAAAATAAGAGAGTTATGAAGTTTGAAAAGTCTCGTTTTACCTTCTTTGGGAATCCTCAAATTGGCAACATCAGCCTCAAAATGGCCGATTTTATGGACAACTCTCCATTGGTTTTGTACACAAATTTTCAGATTTTCCCCATTTTCTTTCAAAATACGTCTTATTTACTTCTGAGCTCAAAATATGTCATGGGAAATATTATTTCACACAACATATGTTGAGCTCAGAAGGAGGTAAGACATATTTTGAAAGAAAATTGGGAAAATCTGAAAATTATGTGGTACAAAACCAAAATGGAGAGTTGTCCATAAAATCGGCCATTTTGAAGCCGATGTTGCCAGTTTGAGGATCCCCATAGAAGGTAAAACGAGACTTTTCAAACTGACATAACTTTCTTATTTTATAACCGATTTTGATGAAACTTTTTTTAAATTGCTCCTGTGATTGTGCTCTTTCTTATAAAAATGATTATTTCCTTGGGTATTAGTCCCCTTTAAGGACCTGCATTAATGTCCTAAAATGCTAAAAACACATCTTCAGGATCAAGAGAATCTTTGGCACAACAGCCGTGATTTAGGCCTAAATGCCATTTCAGTTTAGGCCTACAAGCAAAGTTGGCGAATATGCCTTTAACGCAACTGTGTAAAGTGCTGGTTCAGTAGTGTTCTCACGACTTTATGACAACTAATTGTAAATTGTCCTCGGATACTTAGCTGGTCATTCAACCACCAAGCATGTTATACAGAGCTGTTCAACTACTAGTTTTATGATATTGTCCTAGCGAAGAGGCATATAAAATGGAGCGACTGATACTATTCTGGATGTACATTGCCAGATTTATGTGAAGAATAGAGAAACAAATAAACGTAAAGTAAATTTACCCCAGATGAAATGCACACAATTTGTGTACAATCATGTAAAAGACTTTTGTTGGTTTTTGTGGAATATTCTCCCCAATTTTACATAAAGTATGAAATTCACACTGAAAATAATGGAATGGAATTCCTCTCATCAACTGTCTTGTGTTTTACATGGTTTACAGTATTTTTTTTTTCTGGACAACTTTTCCAAGTTACCAGAGCAATAGGCCACCTATTGCTTTAAGCTGTTTTGTATTTTTTCCCCCCAAACATCTCTTCATAAACATTGAACAGTATATAATTCATTTGCCAAACATTTATTTCAGAATTGTGAGAAAGATTTATTAAAGAGTCAACCACATTGATTTATTTTGTTAAAATGCAGTTACCTTTATATAGCCTATTTTATTGAACCTCTACATACATGTAAGTCAGTATTTGCTTTAAAAAAAAATTGATTTATATACGTGCAATTGTGATAAAATATATTATTTCATATTTTTATGGGACGAACAACTTGGACTAACTATGGATTTTTAAGTGTTTCAAATCTGTGTGAGGCCATATAAATCAACAGTTGTTTAGATTTAAAAAAATGATCTGATCTGATCTGAAATTTTCTGTTATGCACCTCTCCCCCCCCCCCCAATAAAACACAAATTTACTCAGGATACATGTCGCCTACTATTTTTCAAAAGCTCTCTTCATCCTTAAAAGCACATAGATACATTTACATGCGGTTAATGTTGATATTAAGTACAGTATATCTGCTGTATTTTAGTTCTCAACATTGAAATGGAGCATTACCGGAAAAAATGTTCTTGCAAAGTTCCATTCCTATTGGAATGCCTATTCTGTTCATTTAAATTTAGGTGAAGAAGTTGTAATGGTCTAGTGACTTGAGGAAAGACTAGACATTGACCTTTGACCTTGTGCTTGTCTGCTATGCCTGTCAATCAAGTATTATTAATCTGTCAACCTTTGTTATGTTGTTCTTGGCACCTAGCTTTGCTCTCATTTTTTTTTTGTAGACTGTCTTGTCTTGGGTATGTTCACATTGGTCGTATGGAAATACATGTATAACAGTCATGTGTTCACACTCTTCTGCTGGCTATACGATATCTGTAGAGATCTAATTTGAAGCTGTGGTGTACGCATAGTTTTGGCAGATCTGAAAATATAATCTTTTGATCTTTGAATTTACTTTGAGATGGAATAAAATATGATGATTAAACACCTATCACTTGAAATTTTGAGAAATGTATAGGCCTAGGGCCTACATGTACATATAAAAATGTATTTAAGGAGTAGGCAGGGTCCTGGCAAATTACCAATATTTTCTATGAAACAAGTTTATAGACACTAGGGGAGGAAAAATTCAGGATGATATTTTTGTTTTGGGCCTTTAGCTTTCTGCCCATAGGGGGCAGATCACATTGAAATATCAAAAATCACCTTCACATGATTAAATATCACATTCAATATATCATCAAAATACAAAGCCATCTAAATTTTCAACGATTTCATTTGATTATCTGATCATCAAATAGAAGGGCGTTCGATTTCATCAATCAAGAGCTGTGCGGAGGTAGTGAACACACCTTCGGAGCCTTTCACTTCTTCCCTCTCCGCTCCCATAACCTTCATAACTGTTGATGTATTGGTAATGCCTGGAATGCAGGGGTGTCACGACTCATTCTCTTCCCCATTCGTCATCATCTCTGCTCCAATGGGAACATGCTTCTGGGTACATGGACAAATGTAGTTTGAGCTCTGTCCTACATTATTTTGTAGGCCTAATTTTTTTTATATGATCAGACACTCAATTCATTCTTCCTTCCTTTCACTGTCTTGTCGTGTGTGGTATGGTATGGTAGGCCCTATGGCATGGTTTTATTTTCCAAAAATCAAACATGATACATAAATACTGCGACATAATACAGATACTTAAAATGATACGGAGGGAACACTCTATTCAGAAACATTATATTATAATCTAATGGCTCTGTTCTTCTATAGAGGTCCTCAAGTCTGTTTGCCATTTAATTTCTAAATTTCTAAATTTTATCAGGTTGTAAAAAAAGAGTGAAGAAGAAAGAAGGGGGGGGGGAGGGCAAAGAGGTGTTCAGCATCTCTTGCCCCCCTCCCCCTTCCTCCTTCTCTAACATAAAATATTTGCATGTTAAAAGCGGTCATGTTGCAGACTGCGTCCCACTTCCAAATCCTAGAACTATGCATGGCCTTTGCCTATATGTGAGCAATTATTGAATTAGAGCTTGTAAATTACAATTGACATATGCCCAAGTACAAATTAATTATCTAAATTAAGGCTTGTCATCTAGAGTGCTGTGAATTAAACTCAAAGTGCCCTTCCATTTCACACCCGTTGTCATAACATACATCAGTGGGTTTGCCCATCAATGACATGTAGGCCTACATTGTGATGCTTTTAGACGAGTATGAGATGAATAAAATGTCGGCTAAAGTATCTCATTTTCAAGTTTTATTAGTTTTATTAGTATGTAGGCCTATATTTCCACTTTCAGCTCTGATTTTCTAAAATGATTTTGACTAATATTGAACATTAGAGGTGTAATAAAGCTCATAATGTCATTGGGTCAATATTTAGAATGCTTTTGAACCACATTTGATCCAATTTTATGATTTCAGAACTTAAAAGATGGACAGATTTATTCCAAAGCTTTCATAAAATTGTTTCTCTCAAAGAAATAAATGGCCTGTTGAGAGCCAAAAGAGCATGAATTATCCATTTTCTCAAATTGAAGAAATATATAATACCCATCTGACTCTCAGCAAATGATGTAATGATTTTGGAAGTAGCTATTGATCAGAGGGTTTCAAGTTGGTCCTTTCCAAGATGAGGATGAGGATGATAATGATGGTGCACCAGCATCTCGAGGACCGCATCACTTCTCCTCTCCCTACCACCCCCACCACCACTAATGTTCACTCAAACTGTCACTCATGCGTAACTCAGTTAAACATAATTCCATTAGACCAGCAGCCAAAGTGTACCCGGCCCTCCCCCTTGCCCAAGATGGAAGCGTAATTAGATTAGGCGGGGACTGGGTTGTGAAGACTAACTCAGGTTTGACAAGGTAATGTAGTCTGCACATACAGACTCTGTTACACTGCCTTGCAAGAATTGTGATTAAACCTTTCGACTTGGCCAAACGTTATTAGCCTCTATCTGAATCAGGGAAAGCTACAAATGCAATGGATGGCACTCGATTATGTAATGTATAGTCTCAAGTTTCAGACTCTGTTCAAATCGTTATGACTGACAAGTATTTTTGTGCAAAGACTACCAGTAATGAGTGGCATGTTTTTTTCCTCTCTAGTCTCATTTTTATTCAAGGTCATTTTAAAATGGCCTTTTTTTTTTGCCAAGGTCATGCGATTCTGAAGGTGAGCTGATTAATGCACATATTAAGTTTAATACATGCCCTTATGTCAATGGTTGTCACTTTTCAAATGTAGGCTACCACCTTTGAAAGGGAAGTCAACCATATATTTAAAAAATAAATTGGTTTACACCAAAAAAAAAAAAAAAAAAAAAAAAAAAAAAAAAAAAAAAAAAAAAAAAAAAAAAGAGAGAATGAGAGAAAATTACAAAGGGTTGGTTTAATAATAAAAAACAAAAAAGGGATTAAAAAGTTGTGTCTATTTCTGTTATTGACCGAGGATCTTTTTCTCCTCCCTGCTGGCCTCCCTGATCGTCGACTAGGGAGACAACTTGGATCCTCCATTGGTTCAAAACCTGCATTGCATTGTGCAACCGTTGAAAAATAGGAAACTCAAATTTGATCATGCATGAATAAAATGGTATTTGCACCGGGGATGTATCCAGCCTTTTCGCCACCAATACCCTTCCAGCTCCTCCCCCTTTTCCATCTAATAACATTGCTAATCGGATTAAATCTCTATGCCATGTTTACTTAGTTCCAGCTAGCAAGTTGGCACCAAATGTATCATCGTTATTATTATGATTGCTGGCAACTAATGCATACAGTATGATGGTTTTTCCAAGACTCTTTTTTTTTTTTTTTTTTTTTTTTTTTTGTGTGTGTGTCTTGATCCACTTTTTGTAATCTGCATGCAGGCAATATTCTTTAAAGTTAAACAAACACACTGTGCATTTGCATCCAGCACATGATACGTAGGGGCCTAAAACGTAGATACAGACCTGGCCTCTACAAAAATTTTATTTTTCGCTTGCCCTACTGGGCAAGTGAAATTTTGTTTTGCTTGCCCACAAGAAAAAGACACTTGCCCAGATTTTCTTTTCATTTTCTTTGTTAAGACGTAAATCATGATTTTATTCTGACCATCTGAGACCTAATTAGAGTCCATAAACGACGAGCGTATAGGGAGATTGCATACAAGAATATTTAGGCATTTTTTGTGTGTGATATTTTGTCTGAATCGTATCCATAAACACATATTTTATTGTGTTTTTGAGGTGAAATGTCACATATACATTACATATCTTGTTCTCAAATCATGGCTTGCCCGATCGGGCAAGTGAATTTGATCTTTACTTGCCCGCCAGTGGTTTTAACTTGCCCCGGGCAAGCGGGCAAGTGGGTTTGTAGCGCCCTGCAGACATAAATATTTTAAACAAATATGTCCAACGTTTGAAAGCACCATATTCAATGAGTTGGGTTAGAAATATTAGGCAGGAAGATAAACATGAAAATATGTGTAATATTAACAAAACATACCATACTCTAAAACATACATGTGGGCCTACCTATATTTTGGAAAGTAAAATCCTACTACCCGGTACATGTAGTATGGATATGTGTAGACTTGCCATTTTAAGGGCATGCATATATGCCTACTCTTGTGAGTTTTATTAAAATGAATATTAAAGTAACAATTGTAGCATTGTAAATTAGGCAATATGACCATAGGGCCTACTATTCAAAGGCACTTAACTGTTCGTGAACCTTCAGTTTAAAATGTTTAACATTCAAAGTGTAAATGTAATCACACTGGCTTTAATACCTTGCATGACTTCACGAATGTATGTTGTCATATTGCATTCCAAATGGGACTGGACTATAAGCATGATTGACGGGGAGAAATAGAAACTGGAAATACTCTAATCTAATAACACCAGTTATGAGATTATAGGGGCCTATGTATTGGAATGAATAAAATGTATATATGGCTTCAAGTTTTATCATGGTATCCTTCCCCTCAATCCGCTACTCCTGCAATCCTCCACAACTCTCCTCGCTCCACATCTTCCCTTTCCATCTTCCTCCTCCTTCTCCTCCTCCTACTCCTCCTCCTCCTCCTCCTCCTTCTCCTCCTCCTACATGTACTCCTCCTCCTCTTTTCTCTGTTTCCCTCCTCCCTTACTCTGCTTGCCTTTGCTCCTTTCCTCTCATCTTCTCCTCCTCCATCTCCTTCTCCATCCCTCCTCCTCCCTCCTCCTTCCCTCCCCATCCTCCTCATCCCCCTCTTCCCCATCCTCCTCCCACCTCCTCTCCACCTCCTCTTCCTTCCCTCCCTACTCTCCCCCTCCTCCTCCTCCTCCCCATCCTGCTCCTCCTCCCCTCCTCTTCCCACCCTCCTCATCCCCTCCTCCCCATCCTCGTCCTCCTCCCCTCCCCTCCCCTCCCCCTCCTCCCCTCCTCTTCCCACCCTCTCTTCCACCTCCTCCTCCTCCTCCTCCCCTCCTCTCCCATCCTCCTCACCCCCTCCTCCCCCATCCTCCTCTTCCACCTCCCCCTCGTCCTCCTCCCCTCCTCTTCCCACCCTCCTCTTCCCACCCTCCTCTTCCACCTCCTCCTCCCCCTCCTCCTCCTCCTGCTCCTCCTCTTCCCACACTTCCTCTCAATCATCCTCCTCCCCTCCACGTCCCCTCATCACCTTCCCCCTTCCCCTTCCGTCGATGCATTCCTGTGAGTATGTGGCCTGCATGCCATACCAGACACTGGTTTTGATTGGCAGGTCTGATTGACAGGTCAGGGAAACCCAGCCAGCCAACAGGCAAACAACATTAGTCACATTCATGTCTGGGCCCGGTTACATACATAGCCCACATACACCAACAACATTTGTACTGCCTTTGTTTAAGCCACCACAGGGTAGAAGTTTCCCAAGGTCTATAATATATGGAACTTTATATTTCCACACAAAATAACCATTGCCTTTCTCTCTCTCTCTCTTATATCCTATAGTATGGATGGAGAAATAATATAAGCCTACATTTTTAATGACTTTTTGAAATAAATATTGTACAATTTCTTTTACTCTATATAAGCCAATATTTTTTATTAAGATATTTTTCGCAATTTTGGACTAGATTGGAAAATTTGCGAGTGGATAATTTTGTGATTTTTGCTATATTTTCTTTACTATAAATGGCCTTATGTTGAACTGGAAATTTTAGCGAAGATGGACTCGCGAAATTAGCGAAAATAAAACCACTGCGAAAATAACCACTTAAACAGTCTTTGGAATGATTATTCACTGTACATGTATGCAATAATCATGATAATAAAAAGCATGATATGCTACCAAATTTCATTTTAGATTCACATATTTTAATAAGTGTTAACCTTTCTACTTGACATGTATTACATTTATGCATACATGTAGAATGTGCAATTTCATCATCTTACATTGTCATAACCCGATATTTACACATTCATTCTTAATTTGTCTTTCAGGTATGTCTACTGGACTGACTGGGGGGAAATTCCAGCGATTGAGAGGGCGGGTATGGATGGGAGCGACAGGCAGGCTATCGTGACGGAAGATGTCTACTGGCCCAATGGGCTAACTATCGACTACACGAGCCAACGTCTCTACTGGGTAGACGCTAAAGAAAGTTTTATCAAAAGCAGCGATATGAATGGTTTAAATCAACAGGTACAAAACTAAGTCTCATTTATTTTTTACAACTTTAAAGGAAAAGTAAAAGTGAGCTCATTTATACAACACCGATATGAAAATTTTACAAGCCCAATGGGATGGGCTAAATTTTTACTTCACAAGCCAACGTCTTTCCTGGATAGACTCTTAAGAAACTCTGAACCGTTTTCGAAACGCAAGATGAAGCAAAAAGAAAAAGTAATATCTGAGAGATATTATGACTTTACCTTTTTTTGGTGATTAATAGAAAAAAGGTATTTTACAATGTATTTAATGCACTTCATTAATTTTAAGGAATATATAAATTATTATTTATAACAAGCAGTGGACTGCTATTGTCATCTGCTGTTACAAGCACAAATTATAGCCCCAAAAACGTGCTTGTAACAAATAAAATAGCAAACAAAAAGGTATGATTATTGATGGGAATTAACTCATCATTAAGCATAGAGGAAAATTTTCCAAGTCGTAATCACACAATACTTATTGAATAATCATAGTCTATAATCTGTTCTTTTTTTCTTCTTTTTTGTTGTTGCTGTGTTTCCTTTTTACAGATTATTTTAGAAGGGAAGGGGGAGCTCCAGCACCCGTTCGCTCTGACCGTCCAAGACGAGGCGTTGTATTGGACGGATTGGCAGACTCAAGCCATACACGCATGCAATAAATCAAACGGTCTGGAGAGATGGGTGATCCATCGAGACCTCTCACCGATGGACATCCATGTATTCAGTCCAGAGAGACAACCATTTCATTGTGAGTATTAAATGAGATAGTAGTAAACAAACATTGCATGGACTGAGAGGCCTCAGTAAAATATGGACTCACTGAGGTGACTTGGATAGTTCTTTTTTCTGAATGCGCATAAAATAAAAGCAAGTTATTAAGTCCAGAGAGAGACAACCTTTTAATTGTGAGTAAATTATATGATAATAAACAAATATTGCATGGACTGAGAGGCTCCAGTGAAATATGGACTCACTAAGGTAATTGGGAAAGCTCTTTTTCCGAAGGCGGATAAAATACGAATGATGCCAGTCACTGAAAAAGTCACGTTCTTGATGGAGCATTAACAAAAAGTGTGTGGTTATAAGTTTTATACTACAAGTACTTTATGAATTAAAAATATGAAAGTTAGTCTAACTAGGACCTAATATAAATGCAAATGAATATCTACTCAGTCTATTATGTCAAACATTAAACACTACAGGGTACATATATCTGCTTTCATCTTCGCATTCATGTATCTAAACTTTGCATACATGCACAGGCCTACATAATTGTGACATCATTTATAAGGCAGGGCTATGCACTAAATATTTGCAAAGGGAGTCTTTCAAAGTGTGTAAGGATATAATGTGCATCATGTACGGCCCTTCTTTGAAAATCGGTTTAGAGATCGCCCGTTAAGCCCCTCTGAGGATAAATATAGTGAACTGAATCAATTTGTTACATGTATGTAACAATATAAATTTCCCTGGTGTTAAATGAACAGGTTCATTCTACATCAACTAAAAATAAATGTTATTTTCCAGACTTATTATGTAACTTTAACGTTTCTTTTGACATTTCAGTTCCTAACCCATGTGAGGTTAACAATGGGGGCTGTTCGCACCTGTGCCTGCTGTCGCCATCAGAGAGGGGGTACTCTTGTGCCTGTCCTACTGGTGTCAAACTCTTGGAGGATGGATACAATTGTGCAAATGGTAAGAAATATGATTTTCTCAAAATATTCTTCTTAATTTAAATTAAGGTCTTGTAAATTTTATAAGTGTTATGCCAAGGCTTGAACCTAAAGCCTCATTTTCAGTAAAGTAAAATGGTCAGGGAACTTGATGATTAATGGCAGTGAATGAAGATGATGACAATAATGGTGCTGCTGATGATGATGATCATGGTGATGATGGTGATGATGGTGTTGGTGGTGGTGGTGGTGGTGATGGTGATGATGATGATGGTGGTGGTGGTGGTGGTGGTGGTGATGGTGATGAAGATGATATAGAAGATGATAGTGATAATAATAGTATGTACTATTTATTAAATGCCTTTCCCATAGGAAACCAGCTGCTGCTACGTGTTGGCCTATTATGTGGCACTCCTCTTTAGCTGAGCTACTTGTACATTTATAAAGTTGTCAAGCTACATACATGTAGGAATATTTCCTACCCGTACCCATTTACTTCACCTGGGTCGAGTGTGGCAGCGTTTGAAACGTTGTACTTTCTTCATGCTCAAAATCCACTCCTAGTCAAGATTAGTATGTTTGCCTAATATATCAGGAGGTATACACTCTGAGATTTTGTTTGCAATCTCATTCCCCATAACATAGGCAATCATAAACCATGCACCTGTATCTTAACCTTGAGGTTTTTTACTACTCAAGTGTATTACACTCCCAACCAGCACCTAAAAAACAAGGGAGCAAAGTGATTTGTCATTGTCAGTGGCCAAAGGTCATAGGTCACGACACCAGTAGCTGAGTGATGACCTAAACCCCAGTGTGCAGACAGGAGGCCCAATGTGGATTTAACCCTTGACCCCTGATCTAAAACATAACCTCTCTCCAGAGCCCACTCCATTACTAGTCTAGAATTTTAGACCTTATTGGACTATGTAGGAAGTAGTTTAGCAAAGATATGGGCCTCATGCCCTAGCATTTATATTTTTCAAGTTGTTATATCTCTCAGACAAGACTATCATACTATATGTTGATAAGTATATCGGTGATCTCTTTATCAATATATGGATCCAGATTGCTTACCATATTTAATAAAGCATTAAACAAAGGCTAGTTTTGTTGACAGTAGGCCTATACATTATGGGCTATTCTGAAAGTATGTAGTAGGCCTACATCTACTTCAGATTCATATGGATTTGTAATTTTTGTTCATTTACCCAGAAATAATTGCAAAATCGTATTCAAAACATTTCTATAGCCTGCAATTTAAAACACGACAGTCTTCAAAGTTCTGGAGTATAATGTCCAATTGGGCTTCTAATTATAATTTTGGAAGTAAAACTAAAAAGAGAATTGGCATAAAACCGAACAAAATGTCATCACACATTGCCCATATTGTATGAAAGATATCTGTTTTAGACTGTGATATTCTTTTCATAATTTCCAATGCATACAAAATGAATAAAGATAGAAATGAGTTAATTTTGTCGTCAATGACAGTGCCAATTAAAATTTTCAGTATTCAGATTAGAAAAAATTAAATATCTTAGCACTCTAAAGGGACAAAGTAAATCAGTGAACTAAGACATGATGAGCAGGTTTAGAAGTAGATGCCAATGTACTGTTTTATTCGATGTTTCACCTTTCGTACACAGTGCAAAGTTCTGCTAGATAGAATCGAGATAAAATGGAGATAGAATCGTCTTAATGTTAATGATGTGAACATGCTCCGAAGGCTTAATGTTGATTGATGACATCATAAATCAAATGGAAAATTAAATGAAAAGACATTTGTATCCATTAGTTTTGTATAGAGACATGTGACTTGAGATGCAGGTGTGTGCCTTCCTCTATGGCTTTATTAATTCTCATCCGTGTATGACCATCTCTCTTCCTCTCCCCTTTTCTCTTTCTTCCTAATTCTATCTCTTTCCCCCTTTCTCTCTATATATATATCTGTATCCTTATTTTCACTATCTCTCTCCACCTTTCTCTATTATATATCTATCCCTCTATCCTTATTTTCTGATATCTCCTTGTTTTAGTTTTGTATCTCATTCTGTCTCTCTCTGTCTCTATTTCTATTTCTCTCTCTCTCTCTCTCTATCCTTATTTTCCACTATCGTTTGGTGTATTTTCCTTTCTCCATCTCTCTCCTTCTTTCTCTTTTTCTCTCTATTTTTATTTTTTTCTCTCGCTATCCTTATTTTCCGCTATCGTTTTGGTATATTTTGCTATCTCTATCTCTCTCCCTCCCCCCCCCCCTCTCCCTCTCTTTCTCTCTTTCTAAATATCTTTCTTCCTCTGTATCCTTATTTTCCAATATTGATTTGTTACATTTTGATATAGGCAGAGAGAGAGAGAGAGAGAGAGAGATTGAGAGACTGATATAAAGGAAAAAGAAAAAAGAACAGCATATGAAGAATACCATAACAAAGCAAAGTTTATCAAACCTCATTTATGGTAGGGTGGGTTTTATGCTAGAGATCACTTGCTTTGTGTATCAGTGTTACGGCCATCCATCATTTTTAGACAGTAGAGACAATACTCTTCAAAAAATACCCGCTCCCTCGCCATTTCTTTGCCTAAATAAACCATAGACCATTGTGTCGGAAGTACACAAATGTTTTTCCTGACAGGTTTATCCCTTAAAATTTCCTCAAATAATGATAATGATGATGTTTGATAGTAAGTAAAAATGAAAAGGGGGAAATATCCATCAATACACTTTGATTATGGGCAAGTTTATAGCGATTTTACAACATGCAGTTTATCATATTTGTTCACTTTTGTCGAGATGAATTCTAAGATTGTTAAATGTAAGAACCCCTCTTGTAGTATCCAGATGGATGTTCTCTGTTTGATATGATGATGATAATGATAGGTAGTATGGGTAACAGTATTGTGATGGTGGTGATGGTGGTGGTGGGTGGTGGTGGTGGTGGTGATGGTGCTTGATGGTGGGTGAGATAGTGGTGGTGGTGGTGGTGGTGGCTGTAGGTGGGTGGTGGTGATAGTGGTGTTTGATGTGGTGAGAGTGGTGGTGGTGGTGGTGGTAGTGGTGATAGTGGTGGTGGTGATAGTGGTAGTTGTGGTGGTGGTGGTGATGGTGGTGATAGCAGTGGTGGTATGGTGTTAATGATGGTGATCATGGTGTGATGGCATTGGTGGTGATGATGAAATGCTATGTTGATTGTTCATCACAGTTTTTTGTTAGTGATTTGATTTTCAAATATTCTAACATTTTCTAAATCTTTATCCTATCATTATCTATCATCTTCATCCCTAATAAATGCTATCTGGTTTCCCTTTTTCGATTTTCATACTTTTCATAAAACCCCACTTTTGTATCCCTCCAGGCCTTTCAAAGTTTTATATTAGCAGATTGCATACATTTTCTTTTTCGATCCTTATGCTTTTTATGTTTTTAATGGCAGTAAATATTCTGCCTTATTTTTCTGTTTTTCCCCCAATTCTCCTCCAAAACCCCCATTTATCACCTCTCTATGGAGTTTAGCTCTCTCACAGTGTACTCTGTCACCCTGACCTTTGACCTGAGATCTTTTGTCCGCTGTTTATAAGCATTGTCATCCCTACCTCTATTGTGGCTATTGTCCTATAGAGTTTGATTGATGGGACCCGAGCGCCTGTCTACTACCATACATCAGCTTGGGCATCAGGCTGTGAAAACGCACACAGTGGACCCGTGTTTGTGTGTGTGTGGGGGTGCGCTGTCCTGCATGGGGCTACTGTGCGAGTGTGTCTGGGTTCGGGATATCCAGTAGACAGGAGTGCATGTTGTGTGTTTGTGTGTACACATGGAATGTATGTTCTGTGTGTTATTATTATTCTCAAGGTCGAAGTCAATGAAGATTCATGTTTGGGTCTGTGATTCGGAGAATATGGAATGAAAATGAAATGCATTTTTAGTTCAAATTGGTGTGGACATGAATTTTATCAAATTCCAATTTCAAGGCCTAGTCTGTAGTGAACTTGACTTGAGTGGAATGATTGTTATTCATATAATGTGAAGATATTCATTTAGGCTCCTTTTGAATAATTCAAGTACTGAGAGTCAAACTGAATATTGCAGGAAATAAGAGATTGTTAGGTGATAACAAGTTTTTATTATAGAATATTTTCCTGCCTTGATTAATTTTATTTCATGAACGTAAATGAATTGATTCTGTCTTAAAGAAATTGATTTTTCTAGATGAATATTTTAAGTTTAAATTTGGAGTTCCGTGAACAGTTATTCGAGGAGATAGGCCTACTGTGTGGGTACTGACAAAATTGGCCCTTTGTAATTAGGCCTATGCCTAGAAAATATGGTTGTTTGCACTCACTGTGTTGTATCGGAATTAGAATTAAATGAAATGTAATGAAATATATGCAAACATATTTATTATAAGTATGGGACTAGGCACATTTTCTATGTTTTGAAATCTCACCCTGTGTCTATCTGATTGTGTTCGTTGCAGGTGCCCAAGAACTGTTGATTCTGGCTCGTCGTAAGGATATCAGGAGGATATCCCTCGACACGCCCGACTACACGGACATCATCCTCCCCCTCGAAGACATCGAACACGCCATCGCCATCGACTACGATCCCGTGGAAGGTTATATATACTGGACAGACGATGTCATTCGAGCCATTAGGAGAGCTAAGTTGGACGGATCAGGTGGGTGTCGTTTTTAATTTGATTTGATTTGATTTATTTACCAACAACATCATGAAATTCAGTAGAATACACTTCATATAGCAATAATGAAATTGGCAGAATAAAATGAAGCAATTCAGCTTAACACAATGTCGCTTGTCAGATGCTCAAAACATATTAGTTTTAGGTCTTTTTTATTTTTTTATTTTGATATATTTATTGTGATTGTTTTTCAATCTTTCTGATCAATTGTGAATATTGTAATTTTTTCTGATTATATAATAAATATTTGATACATAAATAATAAAAAACAAAATAATGAAATTGGCTGGTAAATGGAGTCAGATAATTGCACAAGTGCTAGTTGAGCGTGACCTCTTACAACAAAATTGTTTTTCTTGAGGAAAATGAAGGATGTCTTGTTCATAGGCCTACACAATGTATATCTGAATTAATTTAGTGTATAGTTCGATTACAGTCATGTTTTTGCTATCTGCTGGGCTGACAAGACCTCGTAGGCCTATCTCAAAACTGTCATATCGTCTGTTGAGAGCCAAAAGGGCGTTATTGCATCTTAGATATGTTCCGTTGAGAACCAGAAGGGTGCTATTGCTGTACAAAGTCAATAGTAATAGTGCCCTTCTGGTTCTCAATTGAACATCTTTGATCTGTAATAGCGCCCTTCTGGTTCTCAGCCTACGATATGTTCTAGAGAGGGAAAAAAAACATAGTGTCCAAAGCACTGAAACCTATATGATAGGCTCTGCGTCATGTTGTGGTGGTTCGATTGTGTATGCAGCAGAACTGTGTGCAATATTTCGATAGGGCATCACTTTGCTAATTATCTGGGGATGAAGCTTTTTTTTCACCAAAATGTGAGATACAAGATCTTGTCAACCAAGCTATACATTTAATTATAATAAAAAACAAACAATTATAAGTTGAAGAAATATTTCAAGTTATTCATAATATATGCAATGTCTTCATACTCTATCTCACTCCAGTTCCCGATACTTTCTCAATGTTAAAAGAACTAGGAGCAACTTTATTTTCCCAGGGATGCAAGAGTTCAGGCTTTTGCCTGATTTTAGGCCCTGACACCTTCCCATTTCAGGCTTTTTCAGACCTAATATCGTAGAGTATGCCAGGGCTTCAACACCACGTTTAAAATCTTAACTAGCAGTAAACAAGCAGTTTTATAGTTTAACCCAAGATGCTCAATATTCAAATTATCCGTCCATCCTACAGAGAGTGAGTACATCATCACAGGGGACATCCTACACCCCGATGGGATAGCCATCGACTGGATCGCAAGGAATCTATACTGGACGGATACCGGTAACGATCGCATCGAGGTGTCGCGGCTCAATGGGACGTCACGTAAGATGCTTCTTGCCGAATACATGGACGAACCGCGAGCCATCACGGTAGATCCTGTAAATGGGTATGTTAAGTTTGAGTTTTTTTCTTCTGACAAGTCTTTGGTGGTCATCCAGCAGCGGATCCACAATTAGCTTTGACAAAGGATTGTATCAGCCCATGCCAAGGCATTACAGAGGTGCTATTGTCCCCAGACATTTAGGCCAACTAAATCCCTTGTCCGAGCTAATGCTAAATCATCATGAATACGGGTCTATCTAATGACCAAGCTCATTCCATATTCTGACAGAGATTCTTGAGTGATAAACCAATTTTTGGAGTGCCATGTTTTGAATTGCCATGTTTTGGATGCATGTTATGTCACTCTTGTTGTACTGTTGGGGAGCCAGTAGAGCAGTAGTCTCATAACACGGAGATCCCTGGTTCGAGGCCAAGTTGATGTGCTTGTGGGCTTTGGTAAGGCATTAAATCCAAACAAAATCCCTGGTATTGCACTTTACCCTAATATCCGGGGGGGGGGGGGGGGGCATAAGACCCCCTCTACATTTTTCTCGATAAACCTGCAGCGCGGATTTTTTTTTACCGCGCTGCTCACTGACTTTTTACTTTCAAGTCTTGCACATCTTTTGAAAACATTTTCGCAAAAATCGGCATATGGTTACGCCACCATCGTTTTAATATTATTATCGTTTCATTATGGGCCCCCCCCCCCCAGGAATGACAAGGATCAAACTACCCTGGGAGTATTAGGGTTAAAGCCGTAGTTGCTTAATTCTGATTGCTTAACTCTTCATTATTCTATTGCTATCTTAACAATCAGGTAAAATTAAACAATCAATCGATCAATCATTGTTTGCTGATCTTTGAAATCATGATGGCAGCACCTGTGTTATATGTATGCCGCAGCGAGCAGTCTTTTAGATTTTTAACACATTCTTTTCCCTCTACAGCTACATGTACTGGACGGACTGGGGCATTATCTCCAAGATCGAACGTGCCAACCTGGATGGATCTAACCGCACTGTTCTCGTCAACACCTCCCTCTCTTGGCCAAATGGGATCGCGGTGGACTACGCAGAGCAGAAGATCTATTGGGGCGATGGGTTGAAGGATAAAATAGAGACGATAAACGCTGATGGAACGAACAGGAGAGTTTTGGTGTCCGAGGATATTCCACATATATTCGGCTTCAGTTTGTTGGGTAAGGCATATCTGCTTGCTTAATGGATGTTTATTGTCTTCTCCCAGCACTCAAACTACACAGGTTATCAGTGCAAATAAAGATAATAATAATACATTGTTTTTATATAGCGCTTATAACAAATGTTTCAAAGCGCTCTACATAAACATACACATAATACATAATATGAAAACTTAAATTATAAGAAAATTATTTATACAAAAACATCGAAAGAATCAATACTACATGTGTATAACTTAAGAAACAAACAGATGGGCTTTTAGAACAGATTTCAAGGATTCAAGTGATGTGGACTGACGAATATTAAGGGGAAGATTGTTCCATAGAGTAGGGGCACATACTGCAAACGCACGTTGACCATAGGGGTCCTGAAGCCTCTAAAATAAGCTGTTATATCACTAGTTATACAGTTGAAACTCCTTATAAAGAGGTACTTAAGACCAGAAAATTTTGTTTGTTATATCAGGTATCTTCTTATATTAGGAGCCAAATAACAGTACAAAGCAAAATGAATTGGTCTTGTTTTGACTGGAGAAATCACCTATTATATCATAACTCTTCATATTGAGGTTGCGCTGTATAAAAAGAGCTCAATGGCCGCCTAAAGCAAAGGGTTGTAACCAATTGCAAATGTGAAAGAACTACTCTGATTGGTTGCTGGTCAGTCTTTTTAATCAAAGGCCATTTTGTGGTTGATGGCAAACCTTTGTGTTAAGAAGACAGGGTTCCCAGCCCATCAGGGACAGCAGGGAAAATTATTTTACTTTTTTCCATTCAGGGAAAATCAGGGAATTTTATAATAATGCTTCAAAATCTGGGAAAAGTCAGGAAATTATGATTAGCCCAAAAATCGAAAGTTCTGTAATTATTCAGACTAGTGTTTCATTCTGCAAATACTTAAAGGTGACAACAAAGAAAACACGCGAAACTGGAAATGGGTTTAAACAATTATCACAGAATTTCTAGATTTCATTTGGGAAAAATCAGGGAATTTCGTTTTCTTGAAATGCTGGGAACCCTGAAAGGTATTACTCTCTCACTCTTTTCTGCCATCCTTTTCCGAATAACATTTTGTGATCTATTTGAAAGTTCCCCATTTCAATTCTGTATTCTTTCTCTTTTTCTTCCTCAACAGGAGACTACATCTACTGGACAGACTGGCAGAAGAGGACGATAGAAAGGGTTCATAAACAAGACGGCGAAGGGAGAGAGATTATCATTGAATCCTTGCCTGAACTTATGGGGCTGAAGGCTATTAGTATGGAGAAACAGCTAGGTAACTATTCATTCTATGACCTTTGCCTCTGGCAACAATTACTGTATACGGCATATATTTGGCGTCCATATATTTGCTTCGAAACGGTGAATTCGCGAGAGTATATTTTTGCTAATTCATTGTATTTGCATTCACTTTGTACAGAAATATCAGGTAGTGAAAATTTTTGTATTCAGTAAGTCGCGAAATTCGCAAAACTAAAACCACTGCGAAATATTCATGGTGTACAGTACTCCGCTGTAAATGCCATACAATAATTTAATGACTAACTTCAATCCTAGACTAAACAGTACCGTACCCTAAACATAACCCTAGATCTTAGACAAATTAAAGCCTGGAGTCATTGTTGGCAGAGTAAATGTTGTGTTGGTAATATGACTTGTATTGTACAATCAGAGAGGTAGAGATTTTATTGAAGATCTAAGTAAACCTTTCTTGATCCTGATTTTTTTTCCACGTTCGTATAATAATGATAATAATGATAAAATTTATAAAGCGATTTACACAGAAAAGTTTCAAGGCGATAAAGTCATATCCTTTCTATAATAATAATGGCAATTTATAAGGTGTCATATCTGGTCAGATATGACACTCCTAGCACACCAATTATAACATGATCTCCATTTAAACATGCACATGCATGAAGTAAATCAACAAAATATTGTAGAGGTTCACTTACGCATCATGAAAGCTTAAAGGGAAATATTCAATCAATTATTTTATTTTCGCTTTTCAGGTACCAACAGCTGCGGCGCCAACAACGGAGGCTGCAGCCACCTGTGCCTCTATCGCCCTCACGGTCAGATCTGTGCCTGCCCCATGGGTCACGAGCTCCTAGCCGACGGCAAGACCTGCATCGTTCCTGAGGCCTTCCTTCTCTTCGTAAGTCCTGAGGATATCAGACGCATCTCCCTTGAGACCACCTACAAAGATGTTGAGATTCCGTTGAGCGGGATCGAGAAGGCAACGGCACTGGACTTTGATATCTTGGATAACAGGATATATTGGACGGACTCAAAAGCAAAGGTATGAAAATAATATTTCTTGTTTATAGGTTTCCATGGAAAATTTTATTTATTTATGTATTTATTTTGTTTTGTTTACCCTGCGTATCCCCATCAGTGGATTAAACACTGTTTTACTTGGGGCCCTGCACAAGAAGATACATACATTACAAAAAATTACAAATAGCAATTACAAATTAATAGCTGAACAAAGAAAAAATAATATTTATCATGACAACAGACCTCCAAGACATTTATTAGAAGTTTTTACAGGTTTCCTCATGTAAAGTAATGTTTTTGATGGCCACATCTACAAGACCCAACTCTAAATCTTGGTTTCCATGCTAGTTAGCTTTGTTTTATCACACTTGTGTTTGTGACATTTGATATAAACTCAGATCGTCTTATTATATTTTACCATGCAGAAAGTGACACGTGCCTTCATGAACGGTACCGACCTTCAATACGTCATTGAGTTCGGTCTCGAGCAGCCTGAAGGACTTGCCGTTGACTGGCTTGCCCACAACATCTACTTTGCTGACATGTCGAAGATGCGCATCGAGGTTGCCCGGCTGGATGGCACATCAAGAAGGGTCATTGTCTGGAAGGACATTGTCTCGCCTCGGTCACTTGCGCTTGACCCAATGGAAGGGTGAGTGTCATGGACAAAAGGAAATTGGACCAAAGGTCAATGGTTTGCCTGACCAAAGAAAATGAACATGGTTTGGTTATTAATCTATAAAAATAAATTGAAGTTCTGGTTCTGATTGTTCAATTGTTCAATTGTTGAAAAACTCACAAAAATGATTTAGAAAGGTTTGTTACCATGCTCTTTAGAATAGTTGTATGTGCTAATGTTGGGAATGACCAAATTAATAAGAAATCAACTCAATTCTACCAATAGAGCACTACACACAGAATTGCAGGTATGGGACTACACAAAATGCTCAAGCCTGAACATTAAAAGGGCATCGGAAGAGCAATCCTGCCCAGTGTACCTGTTATCTATTATATTCTTTCTAAATTAAATTGAAATGATTTGAAAGCTCATAATAATTTCCTTCTCCTTTCCCACTACAGTAGATACCATTTAAAAATATATTTCATTGTAACAACAAAAAGCAAAGCTTTTTCTTTAACTCTTCTCGTCATATACTCTCAGGTACATGTACTGGTGTGAGTGGGATGGTGCAAGTCACATTGAGAGAGCGTACATGGATGGAACAAACCGTGAGATACTCTACCAGGGTGGACGGGCCAGCGGTCTTACTATCGATTATGAGGATCGTAGACTCTACTGGGCATCGTTTGAAACCAAAGCGCTTGAGTCCACCAATATGATTGGTTAGTATACAAATGATGCACCATTTATTTACATGTTACGGGTCGATTTGCGAATGCACAAAGGTTAGTTAGTGCAGGTGCGTAATTGATATCTCACTGACAAAACTGAACGCACAAACACACGAACAAACTGCAATATTTTTTTATAAGACGGGTTGGCAGTACAAGTTTTTAAATCATCCTTTTTATAAGTTTCCCTGGCAGTCATAAACCCTTTAGAATGTTTCAGCTACAAATATAATTCTTGATGAACACAAACAGTTTGGCAACACAACAGAAACATGATAAACTAATATTTCCGCTATATATTGCCTCAGGGATATATCATCAAATATCAAGCATGGGGGTGCAATTTTGGATGGTAGAAGTTTTTTACCGTGGGAAATTTAAATGCACACCCAACATGATGTCAGTTGACCAATTAGGCTTCTAACATCTTCAAACCCTCCTACAATATTCAAAATCCAGTACTCATTTTTGTTGTTTTATGATAATTGGTGTTTAAATCCCACCGCTGCCACCAAGTTAATAAAAATGCGCATTTGAATAATTCTGTTACACTTTGACCTTTTACCCGTAAGCATGCAACATTTTTTTTTCAAAGGGAAAGAATCAGCTTCACTCCTAAAATTGGCACAAATTTATTTAGATCAATCCTTTTATCCTTATATTGAAATTTTTTTTTTTTTTGAACTCCCGAGTTTGGAAATTACAAAATGCGACAAACACAAATAAAAAATATTTGCTGAAAAATAGTTCTTGTAGATACCCTTTGCGTATTGCTTATTTATAGATTTTCTGGATGATTTTCGACCAAACTCTAGTCGTCATGAACAAAATAAAGCAAGCCTATTGCGAAAGAAGTACTGTATTTGCTGTTATTTTCATGGGATTAATTTTTTTTGCGCTGAGCAGCCTCAAAACATGTTCACTGGTTCTTAAATTCGCCCTGCATGTTCGTATGCTCACAATTGAACCCATTCAATACACGCATTGGAAATCATGCCTGTATATTCGCGGGTTTTTAAATTAGCGCTTGCCGCTATTTGCGTGAAATCCGCAAAAATTAATGTACCGCGAATATTTCCATGAATACAGTAACTTGATGCATTGGTCACAACAGGCCATAAGTGCCACATCCAACTCTCTACAACAAATTTTGTTGAAAAATTTTATGTCAAACATGTTTTTTTCATACACGTAGCAGTTTTGACCACTTCATTAATTCCATACTTACAGGGGTTTTACTTTGCAATTTGATAATCATCGATGTCTTCTATTTCACTAGGTGGAGATCATCAACGTCTCATCACGGAGGAGCTACCCCACCCGTTTGGATTAACCCAGTTCAGGGACTATGTCTACTGGTCTGACTGGGATTCCCAGACCATTGAGAGATGTAACAAGACCAGTGGAGCTAACAGGACCAGGATCCAGGGTGGTCTGACCTTTGTCATGGACATCCTGGTCTTCCACTCTTCAAGACAGTCTGGTATGAACTTGATTTGATTTGATTAGATTTTGATTTTGATTTGATTTGATGTGCATTGATTTGATTTGCAGACAACGGATATTCTACTGCACAAGCCACCAGTATTTAGCTTTAAGTAGGCAAGACATAATGGAAACTGGGGTCGGCCGTCACATATTATTATAATTGTTATTTACATATTTTTTTTTTTTTTTTTTTTTTTGGGGGGGGGGGAGTCAAAGTTGAATAATAATATGGAAAAAAAAAATCGGTGGGTTTTTCAAGGGTTGGTCGGGTTATGGGAAACAAACAAATATTTTGTCATGCCGTAGCTGTAATGTTTTTACTTTCATATAGATGTAATTATAATAATAATAATAATAAATATAAATATGAATATACCGGTATTCAGCTGTGCTGTCTCAGAGCTCTTTTTATTTAATTCTTCATGTACAAAACAATTTGCATTTGTAATGCATTATTGCATTTATTTCCAATTTGTTTACATATTATTATATTAACAGGATGGAACCCATGTTCTGAGGAGAATGGAGGCTGTGAGCAGCTATGCCTCTCCCATCCCAATGAAACAAACAATGAGTGGGACTATGTATGTGGATGCAGTACTCATTACACACTCAACTCTGACAACAAGACATGTTCACGTAAGCTCTTTTATTTTTTTTTATTCATCTTGAGTTATATCAAATATTTGTTCACAAGAGAAAATTTGCGCCTGTATGTGGTATTTCATGCAACCTGTTAAAATGATATGGGTGCCAACTAGTGCGTATAACTTGATTTTATTATTACTTTGCCATCAATGGCAATGTTTATCAAACAGTGGATTTTGTAGATGTGTTGTGGTCAAGTGGAACAGTGGCTAACTGTCAATCAAAAGGTTCATGGTTCAAATGGCAGCCCACTTTGCAAATGTTCTATGGCATGACACTGATCTATATCTGCCGCACTCAACCCAGGTGATGAAGATTGTTCCATAGGTGACAGAGATTTCCCAATGGTCGAAATGAATCACTTTTTGATCCTCAAATTGGCAAAAAACATATCTTTATTTTACTCCTGCAACCTTTAAAAAAAAATCTAATTCATAGTTAATGACTCTTTACTAGTGAAATTTGCAAAAAATGCATTAAAAAAATTTGCCAATTTGCGCGTAAAAATGATGTTGCCAATTTAGAGATTTCAATGATTATTTTCATTTAAACTGTTCTAATTCAAAAACCGTTTAATGTACAGTTTAGGTCAGTGATTTTTGCTCTTTCTGTTGATATGTAATTCATGATCATGGCATTCTATTTTCAAAGATACTGCCTAAGTGTCACTAAAAGGAGACATTGTCGTCTATGGGTCAAAAGCTTTAATTTGAATTCTTTAACCTAGAATAAGTAAGATTATTAAGACACCAAAAGTGGTTAGCAGATGGATAACACCATGCTAAATTCATATTTTTTTGTTGAATTCTTTTGACTTCCACAGCTCCCGAGACGTTCCTTCTTTACAGCCAGCGGAACTCAATTAGTCGAATGACTTTTGACTTCAAGGAGAGCCCGGACGTTATTCTCCCAATCCATGGGGTGCGCAACATTCGACGAATCGCTTATGATTTTGACGAGAAAAGGGTGTACTGGATTGATAAGAGCAGTAACGATATCAAGAGATCATACGATAATGGAATAGAGGTATGTTTATATTGTGTTTATTTATTTAATTGTATTGTATTTATTTAATTATACTGTATAATATTTTTTTAAAATTTCATTTCATGCTATTTATTTATTACCGATATGTCAAATGTTACCTATACAATATGAAAAAAAATTTGGTAAATGGAGCCAACAAACTTAATTGGGTTTGTCACTTAGGCCTTAATCATGTCAAAGATTTAGGATCTAATAATAGCCCCACATGTCCAGATTAGTGTGAGTTGCTTTAAGTTGGGTTAAACTTATGGTGTGATTATCACAAAATAAAATCCAAAATCAGAGATATGTTATTCAAAATTTCTATGTTTTTATCATTTTCAGCTTTTCAGGATTTTTTTCCAATATCTGGATTTTTAAATGGTAATGGCATCCCTGAATGTCATTTAATATTAATAAATGCTTAGTTTAAATTGTTTTGTTCATTGTAGTAATCTAGAAACCCGTTAATTTTTTTTACAGCAACGTACCTTCATAGCCAACCCCGGTGGAGGGACCCCATTTGAACCCACTGATATGGCCATCGATCCCTATAGCCGTCTTCTCTTCTGGACATGTGCTAATCAAAGCACTATTAATGTCACAAGGCTCAACGGCTCAGCTGTGGGCGTGGTCGTTAGCGACAAGCTCCAGAAGCCCCGCCTTCTTGCACTTATGCCCGAGAAAGGGTAAGGTTGAGTTTGTTATCCTTGATCTTAATACAACGTCTATGTTTTTGACAAAATGTCAGTTCAAAGATATCAAGAAAATTTTACGGCAGATAAATATATAAATGCACACGACTAGTACGTGTATAAACATTCAAACATAATTATTATCCGACACTTCTGTAGATGGAAGTGCTTGTAATATTTTTTATTCAGTAAGTCACAGTAATTCTTTGAAACGTTAATGTTTGTCATTTGATCGCTACTATGATTTTTAGGTTTCCATTATTTATATTTTCTATTCTTCGTATTGTCATAGTAGAGAATTGAGAAAGAATTTTGGATGTGAATGTGTTATGTTTGTGTTTGTATGTGTTTGTCCATTAAGGCCACCGCACACCTTACGACTGGTCTACGATCCGATTTTGGAACGAATCGCATTTTGCTTATTTCCGAAAGTATGAATGAATATAGTCTTATCATTAGAGGTTCAAATTAACTTTAAGAATGCTGATATCGAATTTCGGACAATTGTCAGCCTTTATTTAGGAGTAACAGGCAAAATTGTTTGAAATCGTAGCCAATCGTGCGATTGCAGTGACGTCATTACGATTAGATATTGAATTCACATTTATTTTAATAAGGAGGTAACTTAGTCACTGACTTAAACATATAAGTATTCCTGCGATGATTTAGAATTCTGCACAGTCAGATGTTCTATTTCTGAATATCCCCATCAATGTTATGACGTTTTATTCCACAATCAGGTCGCAGACCAATCGTAAGGTGTGCGGTGGCCTTAACTGTAACTATTAACTAACGTTAGTAGGTAGTATTACTTATAGATAATCGTGCCTCATCATTTAATTTCAACTTTCTCTCTCCCCCCTCCTAGATTAATGTTCTGTTCCAACCACTGTCTGTTGCTGAAAATTGAGTTTCCAATAACTGAATATTAACCTCTACCGACTATGCCACATATGTTTTGATATACAGTATCATTCCAGATGATCATTCTTCATCATTTAATTTCAACCCTTCTTCTCCCCCCTCCCAGATTAATGTTCTGGTCCAACCACCGTCTGTTGCCGAAGATTGAGCGTGCTGCCCTTGATGGTGAGGACCATATGGTCATCGTGACAGAGGGTCTGGGCCGACCACGTACCCTGACCGCCGATTATCGCAGCGAGAGGATATATTGGATTAGTCAGGAGTTGGATTACGTAATCAGTACGACCATTACAGGTGAGATATTGATTTGATTAGATTGATTATTACAGTACGTGAGATGATAAGTCAAGAGTTGAATTATTACAGGTGAGATATTTGATATGATCGGATTGTTTTCCAAACTGCAAATGAATTTGGATACAATATTTATTTCAAATCAATGATAATCTTCATTAATTAAAAATTATTTTGTACATTGTTTGGTAAAAAATGCCAGATGGTAGCAATTTTTACCCCACCGTAAAATCAAAGCAATGAAATACACATTAAAGATGATACGTGATATCTGTATCAGTAAATTAAAATAACTTGATTATAAAAAACAAATTGAAATTATTCAGATTTCATTTTCCTGTTCATTTTCATTCTGAATTTCAAATTGAATTACAATTCCCGTTCCAGGATGATTACCCCAACCAGTGCCAAAGTATTTTATAAATTCTAATTTCCATTTCAAATTCCAATTTTAAATTCCAATTTCAATTTGCAGGCAAGGATGTTTTGAGACTAAAAGTTGAGCTCGCAAGTCCAGTCAGTCTGTACATTATTACCTCCACCAGTGCAAATGTATATTATGAATTCTAGATTCTATTTCAAATTTCAATTCCAATTTTCAATTTCAATTTGCAGGCAAGGACATTTTGAGACTCACAGTAGTGCAAGTTCAATCGATCTGACCATCATTATTTCAACCAGTACGAATGTATTTTATCAATTCTAAATTCTATTTCAAATGTCAAATTTCAATTTCAAATTTCAATTTGCAGGCAAGGATGTTTTGGGACCTATAGTTGAGTCCAGTCGGTCTAACTGTCATGGATGATTACCTCAACAAGTGTGAATGTATTTTATCAATTCTAATTTCTATTTCAAATTTCAATTTTAATTTCCATTTTGAGACTTATATTCTATATTCCAATTTTCAATTCCAATTTCAATTTGCAGGCAAGGACATTTTGAGACTCACAGTTGAGCTTGCGAGTCCTGTGGGTCTGGCCGTCATGGGTGATTACCTGTACTGGGTTGACCGCAAGGCTGCAGCGGTGAAGCAAGCAGACAAACTGGATGGAAAGAACCAGTACAAGATCAAAGGTCAGATGGAGAGCTTGACCGATGTCTTGGCGGTAGATGGTAACCTGATTGGTGAGTTCATTTATTTGAGTGTTTGTTTGTTTGTTTGTTTTTTTTTGGGGGGGGGGTTTGTTTGTCTGATATTATAATCATAATCAGTAATGACAGCCTGACAGGCTTTTCCTCTCTTCTGCTTGATTAAGATTTTGTGCTTGTAACCAGGCGCGGATCCAAGAAAATCGAATTGAATGCATTTCGGGGGCCCAATTGTGTTTACGCATGCGCCCGATAAATCCATTGTATGAAATCTGGCTGCGTCCGCTACTGTGTAACTACTGTCTCTGCAATTATATTTGTAGTTCAACACATTCATCTTGTTTTGTAATGCAACTCGGAATAGTTTAACTAGACAGATTCGGCCATATTAATGTGTTATTATCATTATAATTATTATTTTTAATGTGCATTTGTTGTGTTATTCTATTGTAAACTTGCAATGTATCAGTCCTTGGACTGCCTTTTTCAGTATTTTGATTAAACCGAATTGAATTTGAAATTAATTGAAAAGATATTAAATCTATATCCCACCGCTGCCACCATGTTAAGGGATATACACAAAGTAACATCAACAATCTTTATTGTCTTTGTCGGGTTGGATTTATGGAGCTCAAAACTAATTTAATAGATCCATGTGAAGCCACATTATGTACTTAAGTTGAAATGGTAAAATGTTCATTGGTATATGATACATAAATTTATGGCACCAGTGATCTGTAACTTAATGAGTTAAGATAAATTGCAAATCGATAGTCTTTTAGGATCCTTGTTATGCACCTGTTGTATAAAAGTCTCTTTGTGAACCAATCAGAATTTTTTATCCTTCAAATTTACTATTGATCGTAACTCTTCATGAAACAGGGCACATGTCTTATATCTGCTGGCAACATGCACATCAGTTTCTTGCTTATATGTATTGGCGCTCTTGCAAAGTCATTGTGGATACGGTTATACGAGGTCGAGATCTTTCAAATTTCAAATTCAAAGTACAAAAAGGCATGTTAAGATAATGCAGTACACAAACTCCTAAACGGTGATTACTTAGTTTGAAAGTATATTATCATGAAATATTTTTCTGCTTCTCAGAGGACCACCCCTGTCTGATCGACAATGCCGGCTGCTCACATCTATGCATCATCAGCCCCGATGGCAACGCCCGCTGCTCCTGCCCCCTCAACCTTGTCTTGGATGAGAATGAGTTCACGTGCGTCGAACCCCCGACCTGCGCACCGGACGCTTTCAGCTGTGTCTCAGGGAACATCGCTTGTATTCCTATCGGCTGGCGATGTGATGGTTTCTCGGAATGCGAGGATGCAAGTGATGAACTGGATTGTGGTATGTACATGTATATTCCTGCACATATGTAGAACTAAAAAAGGATAAAAAGCAACGACCATCTTTAATTTTTATCAAAGAAGGGCAAAAATTTATACTTGTATAATTTTCTTATGATTACTCTGTTCTTATTATACTGTTTTCTCATATTGGCTACAACATGATGATACAAGTTAGCATGAATTATAACATGTTTGATTCTCACAATCTAGCTTACCAAGTCTGATGTAGCCAAGTAAACCAAAAATCCTAATTTGAGATATATTTTAATGAGTAATTAAAGTTGAATGCTTGTTTTCTCCACACAGAAAATAAAGAATTGTATCTGTAACCCAATATTTGTATTAAGAAATATATCTTCTGTTATCAATAACCATTGAAATTGTCAAGAATTTCTTCTCTAAAACAAATACAGGAGGTCTTTGCAATGTCTCTTATATGAATTCTCTTCCTCTTTTCTTATAGATCTAAACACTGATGCAGATTTATATGTTGTTCAGGTGCAATTTCAAGAGATTATGCATGCTTAATTGTCTGGGGACAATAGCTGCTCTATTATGTTTAGGCATGGGCTTTCAATTGTGGGACGTAATGCTGAATCCGCTACTGGTTGTTACTGCTATTGGAATTTAATTATTAGTATAATTTTCCTTCTAATTTCAGTGGAGTGCGACGAACTAGAATTCAAATGCAGCGGGATCCAGTGCATAGATCGTTCTCTGAGGTGCGACGGCAAACCGGACTGCCTGTACGGGAACAGCGATGAAGAGCAATGTCCTCAGTGCACCAACCCTCAGTCCTTCCCTTGCCTCAATGGACAGTGTGTCGTCAAGCTTGGAGCAGAATGCGATGGGATAATCGACTGCGTGGACGGGAGCGATGAGCACGCTGGATGCTGTAAGTTGTCATCAATAGCTTATACATAATACTAGTAATTCAAGACTTTTATGGCTTCGCCCTCCCCCCCCCAAAAAAAAAAAAACATGACAAAATACCCACAAAATAAAACA
This sequence comes from Paracentrotus lividus, assembly GCA_940671915.1. Lineage (NCBI taxonomy): Eukaryota > Metazoa > Echinodermata > Echinoidea > Camarodonta > Echinidae > Paracentrotus > Paracentrotus lividus. The sequence continues at coordinate 15,654,276 of CALNVZ010003426.1, forward strand.
AAACAACAAAATTCTTGTCAAAGAAATTAGGTTTCATAACAGAGATACTACTTTTTTGGAAATTTCCTGAATTGAGGAAATTTTCATTCAAAATAACTGCATTTTAAGTTTTTCTAAGCTCTTTTCAGCTTTTTTTTTGCCCACATAGGTGCAGTTATCAGGATTTTTTTGCCAATTTCAGGATTTTTTAATGGTGATGAGGGGCAACTCTGATAATATCACAACATACATTCAGTTATGTGTTCAATTTTGTTAATCTATCATTGAATATTGTTGTCAACCAATATGTTCATTCTGTCACTACTATTCTTATGTACCTTTGTATTGCATTTTTTTTTTTATTCAAACATTTTTGATGTATGCATGCCATCAATATATTAAATAGAAAAACTGAAACATCTTTTGAAAAATATAATGCACCAGAAAAGATCCTCCACTTCTGTTAGTCTGTTTATTAAACTGGCATGTGCTCAAAATGTGCTCTTTACAAACGTCTATTTTTATAACTGTAATATTTTGATAATGTGTTCCTCCCACAGACCTGTCCCCTAGCGACATACCACCTGGTTACACCCCTCACGGCGGCAGACGTATGAACACTGCCCTCGTGGGCACACTTGTTGCAGCTTTCTCCCTGGCCATCATGATCATCGGTACGTTCTTCCTCTGCCGACGGAGATGCATCCAGCAGTCTGGTAACCAAGAGGATTACGGAACTCCGACTGAACAGAACTTCTCCACAGTCCTCATGCTTAATCAGCTAGGCAAAGAACACATTACTCACAAGTACCTCAGTAAGTCTGCTGCTACCAGACCTTAAGATTTCTTTTAAAGGGATCAAGTAACATTGAATGAGATTCAAATGATTTTAGCTAATTTCGCCTACATGATTATAAAAATTTAGGCAAATCTGGACCCTTTTGAAATTTACAAACCAATGGCTTGCTTTACTTTCATGATACATGTACCTATGATTTTATATTCAAATATTGAGAACTGTAACCGTAACACTTTTCAAACGGCATGCCTCTCAACCCGGCAGAGAATATACAGCTTATTCTGTGATATGAAATCCCAGTATGCTACCATACTGGGTGTCCTGTCCCACTGAGGCTCGCAACAGAGCTGTTGGTTCATTTGATCAGGCATGGTCATATGCCTATAGCCTCATTTTTTTTACTGTTTAAAGATATTGAATTATTTCCATTTGCAAATGAATATACAATGCTATAGTCTCTGTTGTCCAAATAAACTTAATCAAGGGTTATTTGTCTGGGTTTTTTTTTACTACTGATATGGTAAGATACCTGTTATTACCCAAAAAAATCTTGGTCTATCAACTACTGATGTATTGCAGAAACATGGTGTACTAAACAAATCTTGATCCAACAAACCTTTTTTTTTCAATAAAGAACTTACATGAATGCAATTAATCCCCCATCCTCCTCTGCCTCCCACAGATTCTGGAAGACCGCATCCCAAGACCACCAACCTTCACTCCTGCTCCTCCAAGGTGTCACCAAAGAGCGGGAGCGGAGGAGAAAGCAGCACCGGTTTCTACGAGCGTAACCTCCCTACAGGGGCGTCGTCATGTTCCTCCGAGATGTTCAGCTCAACGGGGACGAGCAACTACCCTAAGGAGACCCTCAACCCCCCTCCAAGCCCTGCCACAGAGAGGTCCCAGTGTACCACAGAGATTTACTACGCCCCTGTCCAAAATCCTTCTCTCAGTAATTTCAGACCTTATAGGTAAGTAGTAGAGTTTTTAAGTCAACTTTCCGTCTTTTCTATTTTTATGAATATATTGATGTTGCCACAAGATTCTAAGTACAATAATACAATGATAGTAGGCCTACATTATAAAATAAAATTCTATATATGAAGCTACTTTTTCATTGGATGTAAGACACTTTATTCATATAAATCTAATCAATAAAAATTATACAGTTTTCCAAACATGTATTGCAGTATGTTTCACGCTTTCTTGTATTCATACATCTTCTTTTGTCTCTCTTTAACACCCCTCTCCAGACATCATAAATTACGGTATATTCCACCTCCGCCGACGCCTTGCTCGACGGACATATGCGAAGACAGCGAGCCTTACTCGCAAGGAGGGGCCGCGGCCGCACCGCCAGTGCCGCATCATAAATATACAAACATTTCAAAATCACGGCGGAAAAAAGGCAAGTACAGCCATTCGAACATTACGAACGCTGAGGCAGTGAACTACGATTCGGAGCCTTACCCGCCTCCTCCCACGCCGCACAGTCAGTACTTGAGCGACAATTTCGACAGTTGCCCGCCATCGCCGTCGACGGAACGGAGCTTTTTTAATCCGTACCCGCCTCCTCCCTCGCCAGCTACGGACTCAACGTAGCGGAGAAACAACAAGCACAAAGAGACCATATATTTTTGTTTGCACACTTGAAAGAGATTTAAATAAACGGGTTCAAGCGGTGGACGGATCGGCACTGGAAAGTCTTTGAATTACGACGTGCTTCGTAACGAGATGCAGAGTCACGTTTCTTCTCGCGTAAATCAAAGAACTTTTGTCGACGGTTGTGAGATTTTATTGCACGGACGTGGAGATGATCAAGCTGTGTTTATGACCATTGTTTATATTGAAGTTTATATCAGGGATATACATATATGATATATATATTTTTGTTGTTTTATATATTGTTGGCTGTTGGTAAGAACAATGAATCTGTCGACCATCAGTTCTTAATTAAGCATCTCATGATTTCAATGGTATTTATTTCTTCAATGTGTTACTTCAGTTTCTGCTGCACCGATGGCTACGACAAACCACTGTGATACTGTTTGGTGTGGGAACCCTTATTCTGGAGCAAGTCACCTGAGATAAATCAAAATCTTTTATAAATGACATGCAATGTTTTATAAGCCACTTTAATCCTCTCTTTAAAAATGCCATCTGCATGCATCCTCTGTTATCCTTCATTCAACTGGGACGTCATGTTTCTCTCTTTGTCTTGTTTCACGTACTGGACACTTTAAGTATTTATTTCATGTATTAATGCAAAGATATGAATTTTGATATGATGAATCACATATTTTATACCCTGTTTAAAACGTTTTTGAAATCTTTTTAATTTATGAGCATTGTCCTAAAATTTTGCCTGCATTTGTACTTTACATCCAGTACTTAAACCACATTTAACAACACTATTGTTGATGCTACATTCAACATGTTTTTAAACAACACATTCAATAGGTTTTGAATCTTATATCCCTTCCAAGATATTGCAAATGCTGATGGTAGTGAATTCTGTTGACTTCACTCTAGTTAAACTCCTCGATCTCGATGGAGAACAACTAGTTTCTGAAATGTATTTTTCAATCAAAAGGACCTGTATTTGTTTCTATTTTTACAGCGCTGTCAATTACAATTAAATTATTTATGTCATATCAGTTGTATTTTTAAAAGAAAACCAGCGCAAAAAAAACCCCACAAGTTTCTTTGCTTTGAAAACAGAAAAAGCCTCGTTTATTATTGCAATATACAAGGCTTAATTAAGACAAAGGACATTTGCAGCGTTTGTAGGTCTGACTGTACTATCATAAAAACATACAAATTAAGAAATTGAAAATGCGTCGTATCATACTCTTATAATATTATCATTAAATGAAGATTATCTGGTGCTTAGTATATTATTTGCCTATGATAAGAACATGATTTGTGAAAGTACAGTATCTTTCTTGTATGTTGTCCCTTAGTTGTGGAACACAGGGGGTATACACGGTATGGGGGCTTATGCATTCAAACAAAATCTGCCTATATTCTGGCATGTAGCTAGGGGTTTTCAAGGGGAATGCGTAGGTTCTGGAAACCTACCTTTGATATAAATAAACTTTATGTGAAATGAATAGTCCACATTGTGATACCTCAGACGAACAGGCCGCGTAAAGCTTGGGGGGGGGGGTTCCGAAATGAAACGCCCCCGCCCCACGCACCTCGCCCCGATGGCTAGCAAAGGTCCGCTTGACCAAAAAAATAAATATAAAAAAAAATGATTACAAAAAGAAATAAAAAGGGGGAAGTGAAAAAATTTTGCTATACCTTTTCGTCCACCTTTGCGGATTTCGAACCCTCCCGTAAAAATCTTAGTTACGGGCCTAGTTACGGGCCTGCTGAAGGGCACCTTTCAGATTTTTTTGGATGCATGAATGCCTGTCCAAAGTTGTTTGCAAAAGAGGATTGTACTGTTTCATCCAAATTCTTTCTCTTCCTAAGTTTTATATTCTTCTTCTGTTACCTAAATGTACTGTGTGTACTATATATTTTGCAGAATAACCATTGTTTTGCATCTTTCCTCATGTTTTCATTGAATTTTTTTATTTTGATATTGCCATTTTGTCGTTTGCTCCAAGTCTTCTTGTAGGGTATTAGCATATTGTATTCTTCCCCTAATGTATTTCCCTTTCTGTTGTTTTATTTTTCAAGTTTTGTCAACTTAAGTTAATTGTATTCATGGATGTAAAAACTCATATTGTCTACATCTTTAACTTTCAATCTGTATTCCTATTTTACTCTCTCACCGCCCAAAATCTATTATTTATTTAGCTATTTTTTATCTGCCCATTGCACTATTTCTCTCACTCACACAATCTGTTTCTGTCTATTTATCATAAAGCTCTTGTCTTATTCCCCTCTATATCTTTGTCTCTCTATTTCTGCTTCTGTATATCATTTCCAAGAAATTTGTTTCTTACCAAAACTCTCTCTCTCTCTTTTTCTCTCTTTCTCTCTCCCCCTATCTCTTTCATGCTCCCCTCCCCCTCTCCCTTTGTTTCTTTCTTTCTCTCTCCATTCTTTTTTCCCTATCTCTTTCTTTTTCACTTTGTTTTCTTCTCTCTCACCCTCCCTCTCTCTCTCTCTCTCTGTCCCTTTCCCTTCTAACTTTCTTTCTCTCACACCTGTCTTTCCTTCTATTCTGTCTCTCGTATGTCCTTTTATAGGTTACTTCCATTAATAAACCTTATGATATTGTACTCAAATTACCCTGTCTTTTCAGAGCCAAATGGTCGTTAACTTGTATCTTTTTACATAGAGTTAAAGCCTTTTTTGCCCTGAAGAGGTGAATTATACAGTGTGTTAAAAGAAGTCATCCATTTTTAGAGGGGTTATTCCCAGCTCATCTATTTTGGCAAGTTATATCTTTAAATACATAAATAACCCTTTAGCACCTAGTGCCTGCATGAAGTGTCAGTTTACTCCCTAATGGAAAAGTTATTGCTGTGTTTGCATCAGCGTGTTTCATTGAGAAATACTTTTAAAACATGTATTTTTGGTGCACAATCGGACGCACACATGAAATGGGTAATGCACAACAAGTATGGGCATGTTTGATCACATAGTTTTTATATAATCATGACTATAGCATGCAAAAACGGGGGTGGTTTAGTGAGTAAGCTGAAGGGCGGTTTAGGTGCTAAAGGGTTAAGGGGAAACACTTCATCTTTGTCATGATACCTTTCTTGAATCACAGATGTAACATAAAACAAAGTAAATTGCAAATTGGAAATCATGTTTATTTGCTATTTTCCATTTATGTGTTACATATGTGATGCAGTTTATGCGTCATTGCTAACGTGAGAAACTTCTCTTATTATTACAAATAAATCCCCAAAATAAATGGGCTTGGAAATATGGTACCTCTAAAACTGGATCACCTTTTATTATACACACTTTAATGACAATCAGTCTATATTATACATGAACAAGTTTGTGAAAGGCCACTTACCTGAAATTCTGCTGTTTCTAAAGGGTCAAACTTTGTAATAATTATAACTGATCATTTATAATCATGATCATAACTAATTTACCGTATTTGAATGGCTTTGTTTGATCCTTAATAATCTAAAGTTCTGGTTGGTTTTATTGATATGTAATCCCAGTATAATAAAAAGTTAATTGACATTCATGTAAGATATACTGAAATCTATGACTTTGTTGCATTATCTTTTCATTTAGAATTTATTAACTCTTTGCCTGCCAAGTTCGACTACAGTCACAATTGTACTTATTAACTATACAATCGTAATAATTCATTTTCTCTGTAATGGCTGGACCAAAAGGTCTGAAAATCACAGATAATGCTAGGACTGGGTCTGTGGCATAATTTCTCGTAGTTCATACTAAGCAAATAATGTTATACTATTTTTGATAATTAAAAAGAAAAGTCTTCTTTTTTATGCTTAAAATTAATGTGGCGGGCAAAGAGTTAACAGAAAGAGTAAGAACCACTGACAAATCGCTTTAAAATGTACTAAAAATGTCCTGCCCGTCCTTGGTTGAGGTTAGAATCTTGTAACTATTCATTTAATTCTCAGTACTATTTTATAGCCTAAGCTAATTGACTCTCTAATTGATATTTGCTTTATTTAACCCAATATTTGTCTACCTCCTAGTTTCCCCTTATTTTGTAATTGTATTCACAAACCCTATTTAAATATCCTGGGTTTTTTTATATATATATTTTTTGTTGTTAGAATGAGTAATTGGTCTTAAATAGTTCAAGGATTTTATCCAAAAAAAGTCATGGAATAAATTTGAATGATCTTGTTGATAATAGACCGAAAACTCTCACATTTTAGCATCCTCTTAATCTTAGCAAAGGTCTAAATATTAGGATCCTCTTTATCCTTAATGTTATAATGATGTTAAATTGAATAATTATGGGATCAGTGTCATTTGTGCTGCATTTTTATATATTTTTTTTTCTTTATCTGGATTTCCATTGAAAGAAATCCCCTTACATATCATATGTCTAAGTGAATTAATAAATCATGAAATTTAATATCATATAAATGGATAAAAGATATTTTTGACATACAAAATTTGAAAGAAAAATTTGATTTTATTATAGAAATATTAGCAGCTATCAACTTTTTAATCGTGTACAAACAAAATCTATATTTTGATGCTTTTAAATATCCACCTATTTATCTATTTCGCTAAGCTATCCCACCAGTTATAGCTGGAAAAATGCTGTGATTGTCTTTTCTGATGTTATATGACGCCATTATGCCATGTTTGATTGTGCACTGAAATTTTTAATTACAATTTTTCGTATTTGAATTATGTGAATCCATTTGTTATTATACGTTCAAGACCCAAATATAGTTTTTGAAGTTCTCTAGTTAAATTTTATGATAACAACATGAGAACTGGGGTCTTTAAAATTATGCTATCTCTCTCTTCTTTCTCATTTTTTTTTTCTTAGTATAGATATGTCCTTTATTGGGAAATATGCTCTGCAGAGAACGGGGTGCTTCTCTTGTGCACAATGTATTCATGGCATGTTTTCATTTGTGTATATCGTTATTTTGCAATGTGACTGGCGCCCTATATTCAGTTTATATTCAGTTTTAACAGTACCATTTTTTTATATTGAGTAAAGCGTCAACTGCCAAACTGTCAATTTCTATGTTTATGTTTTTTATGAATTATGTTGTAAGATATTGAGAAAACAGATGAGTCGTACATCATAATCTAAGTATTATTAATATTATTCTCCTGTACATTGTCTATGTACTTATGTGATAAAAACAAGAGTTTATACATTTTGTATGAAAGGTAAACAAAAATGTAGTTTGAGATATCATTTGTTTGGGTCTCGGAGTTAGGGTGGTGATGATAATGATGATCGTAATACAACTAATGAGGATGATGATGATGAGGGCGATGGCCGTAATGGTGATGACAATGCTAATGAGGAGGATGATTGTGATGATGTTGGTGATGACGGATGATGATAGTGATGCTGATTATGATGTTGATTGTGTTGGTGAAGGTGGTGGTGATGATGATGATGAGGAAGATGATGATGATTATGGTGACGACGATGGTGGTGGTGGTAATAGTGATGGTGGTAGTGGAGATGGGGATGATGGTGATGATGATGGTGATAATAATGATGGTGGTGGTAATAGTGATGGTGGTAGTGGATGTGGTGATGATGATGGCCGTGGTGATGATGATGATGATAAAGATGAGGATGGTGATGGTGGTAATGATGATGGTGATAATGATGGTGATAGTGGAGGTGATGATTATGATGGTGATGGTGATGATGATAAAGTGGTGGTAGTTGTGATGATGATTATTATTATGATGATGATAGTGGTGGTGTTGGTGAAAGTGTTGGTGATGGTGATGGCCGTGGTGATGATGATGATGATAAAGATGAGGATGGTGATGGTGGTAATGATGATGGTGATAATGATGGTGATAGTGGAGGTGATGATTATGATGGTGATGATGATAAAGTGGTGGTAGTTGTGATGATGATTATTATTATGATGATGATAGTGGTGGTGTTGGTGAAGGTGGTGGTGATGATGATGGTATATGAAGATTATGATGATGACAAGAATGATGAATATGATGGTTGTGTTAATGAGGATGATCGTAATTATGGTGACGATGATGATGGTAATAGTGATGGTAGTAGTGAAGTTGGTGATGATGATGATGATGGTGAAGATGATGGTAGTGGTGATGGTGATGATTGTTCTGATGATGATAATGATGATGGCAATGATGGTAGTGGTAGTGGTGGTGGTGGTGGTGGTGGTGGTGGTGGTGGTGGTGGTGGTGATAGTGGTGTTGGTGGTGGTGGTGATGATGATGATGGTGGTGGAATGGTGGTGGTAATGGTGATCGTGGTGATGATAATAGTGGTGGTGATGATGGTAGCAGTAGTGATGATGATGATGGTGGTGTGATGATGATGATGCTTCTAACGGTGGTGGTAATGATGATGATGATAATTATGGTGCCTATGATGATGATGGTGGTGGTGATGATGATGATGATGATGATGATAATGATGATGATAATGATGGTAGTGATGATGATATTTGTGGTGATGGTGATGATTGTGATGGTGGAGGCGGTGGTGATGATGACAATGGTGGTGGTGATTATGACGAAGATAATAATGTTGGGGGTGGAGATAACGGTAGGGGAGACCGGGGATGGACGTTACAAAATTCACATTTTGGGCCAGATAATTCTAATGAAAGTACTGACACACTCCATTTTGGGTCTGTAGTTAGCCTATCATGTTGGCTAAAACCTGAGGCACATAAAACTTGAAAACATGTAAACACGAATTAACTACAGCTTAATTAATGAAGCCATTTTTTTGTAACAACCTACCCCGTATACGGGGTAAGTTGTTACACCATACGGGGTAAATTGTTACTATATAAACATATGGGGTAATTTGTTAAAATGTGTAAATCTCTTATATCATACTTTTGTTTCAACTTTCCAGTTTCTTGGTATCGTTAACAGTAGATCAAGTAGAGCTCTAGAATAGACTAAAGTAATAATAGAAATATCAAAATATTAACACCTGAAAATTGAAACAAAATTACTTTACATGTGTAATGTAATTGGGGTAGGTTGGGGTAGGTTGTTGTAACAACCTACCCCATGGGTGATTTTACACATTAAATCAACTGTAGCAAAGCCATTAGGCAGAATTACAGGGCATGGAATAGGGGTATATTAGTGACATACATGTACTATATTCACAATACCAGACTATCATCATTTGCCTTCAGTTGTAAGAACTATTACAAATTTTGATTTTTGTCAAAAATTCACTTGGAACTGTAAAAAATGTCTTTTGTTGATTTACTTTTTAATAAAACAACGGAGAAACCTCACGACCGGCAGTTCATCACAGCTATGTGTAGGCTGTATATAGATGCCAGTTAGCACGAACTCTCTTGTTCCAACTTAGCACACTGAGAACTGTAACAACTGACCCGTGTAACTTCCATCCCCGGTCTCCCCTACTCATTAAAAGTATGGTGAAGTTTAATAAGATAGGAAGTATGCTTGTTGGGTAACATTTGATCCAGAAATTGTTGAAATAACTGGAAGTTGTAACCTGGGGGTAGGGACTGCAAAAAGAAAGAAGAACATTTTTAAAAAATAAATAAAAAACAAAACAAAAGAAAAGAAAAGAAAGAAAGCAGCGGCTTTGCACAAAGGATTTGCACTCTATTATGCCACCACTCATAACATTATTAGTAGTTTTATTATTTGATCCTTTATTGTTATTATCATTTATTAATTATGTAAACAAGCCATATAACACACTTAGTATCTTTGTCTTCAATTTCTCGATCTTTAAAATCGATTAGGTTGTATGTAACATTTCGGATATTCAATGCGTCATTGCGTAATAATTATGTTTGTCTCAATTTCATCAAGTTCTTTAAACACCCACGGAGGGCGGGGAAAAATAAAACCTCGAAGGATGTTAAAATTGTGAGCATCTTGTTTATATCCTTGATAATGCATTGTGTGGGTATTGCATCTATTGTATGAAATTATCATTAATGCAAAGTAAGACAAAAAATCAAATCCTGTTTGTTTACTCACAGTAAAAGTGCCCGAAAATAACAATCCCCTCGCACTGAAAATAATCCACTAGAAACTTCTAAAGGACTTATATTTCAGTTTTATTAAACTTTTGTTCTTACAAATCTTTCGTTTGGTCAATTTCGCCATTTTGAAAAATCGGTGCATTGCAACAAAAATAGTAATAAAACGATAAAAGAAAGACATCCATTTATTTTCTATGAATGTATTAAGTTTTTTTTTCTAGCACCTTTCATCTTTCTCAACGCTGTGGATATGAGAAAAAATAATGTTATTATTGTGCAGACAAATATATTATCGACCAAATCTGTTTTTCAAGTGAAAGATTTTGTTTTTTGCTTGATAAACAGATTTTATCGAGAAAATCAAGTCAATGTCGAAAAACCCTGTCGGCGATAAATTCAGTTTTGCAAGTGAAACAATCAGTTTATCGGCGTAAAACTGAGTTTATCGCAAAATAAACAGATTTTTAAAAGCGATAAACTTAGGTTTTCTTTTCTTAGGCCAGTCCAGTTATTTCTTTAACCTAGCTTTTAATCCCAAATGGCCATTGTGAAAATGAATACGAACTTTTAGACTTTTGTAAAAATCTTATTGCAAAAAAAAAAAAAAAAAAAAAAAAAAAAAAATCTTGATAGTTTTCCCCTCTTTCAAAGACCTAAATACACATTAATTACATAAATTGTAATTCGACAGAAAATATTTCCTCATTATCTTCATAATTAGCTTTCTTTAGATACAAAACAAAAGTAGATTTTTCTCAATATTCTTGGATAATTCTGGACTTAAATGTATACACATTAAAAGAAGAAGAAGAAGAAAAAAGCTTTTAAAAACTATAACTTCTTTTAAATCACAAAAAAAAAAAAATCGATTCCCCAACTTCTTTTTCGGTTTAAAGGAATTGGTGAACTTCATTCAGGACCTGTATTAAAAAAATACACTTCCACCTAATGCTATAATCATTATAATTGGAAATGTTAGGTCAGACAGGAATCGGCTGAAATTTTAAAGCTAATTGGTCGCTTAATTGCCAAGATGATTAAATATTACCATAGCCATAAACGTCCCTCGGTACGCTTAAATCAAAATTGCATTCTATGGACGGGGAAAAACACTTTTTAATTATTATATAACATGATGTTTATATTTTTTGGGGTTTCACCTTGACACATGATTAGATACACTGACAGCATGTTGGGTACCACAACTAATATTTTTTTCAATCCTCCAGAAAGTTACTCAACCCCTTTAAGGAGTCCCTTTACCATGTTTACATATTACATAAAAAGCATATCTTTTTGGTAATACACTATTAGAAAAAAATTAAACAAGTTGTTTAAAATCTTAAACAACTGCGTGTTAACCGGTGAATCGCACAGCGTTGTTTAAAAATTTAAAGAACCCGTAGTTGTTTAAAACTTTAACACTCTTGTTGTTTAAAAGTTTAAACAACCTGTTGTTTAATGATTGTTTAAAATATCAACAGTATTGTTTAATATTTCTTTCCAAAAATAAAAATGCTTCAACATTTGGTTAACGCGGCCTGGTATCGAACACACGACCTTTCGATTATAAGGCAGACGCTCTATCCACTGAGCCAACACATCTGTACATACAATGTGTGAGGCATAACTCCTTCGCCATGATTGAAATGTTGCGCCGATTTACCTTGCATGTAACGAATGATGCGATTAGCTCATGACTATCACGTGGCATTTGCCTCGGCATGTTTAAACAAAAACCTGTTTAATAAAGTGTAATATGTCTCTAAACAGGTCTTGTTTAAGGCTATAAAACCTCGCTTTTTCGGTTTTAAACAACAATGTTTAAAGATCAAACAAGAATGTTTAACTTTTAAACCAACATTTTTTTTTAACAGCGAAATGTTTAAACCGCGTTCTAACAGTGTAGAGGAGCATTATTAATGAGTGTCATTAGTGTGCTTGATACATTTATAGGTTACCGTGCATCTTCCCCTATATTTTCACCACCCTAGCCCTGAATGGATGGATGTATTGTGTCTTAACTTACTGATATTTGAATTCCATGAGCGAAATTTTATTTATTTATGATCGACTTGATACTCTGATTGACATGATATTACATAGCAATTTCTTTTGTGTGGCTTTTCGATTTTGCTAATGGGGTTTCATTGACCCATTAAGATGATATTTTCTTTTTGTTGCTAAGTAGCCTTTCGATTTCCCTTTTGAAAACTGTTTCTATTGTAAGGATATTTTTCTCAACTGTAAACTCCTTGATGTCATTCATCTCTACCGCAAAGTGGAGATCACTGTCATTTAAACGGGAAACCTATTATTAAGGACGATTTTTAAAAGTCAATTTTCCTTAAAATCGAATCGTCTTGTATTTTGTATAGGCCTATATACCGGTTTATGTTGTTTTTTTCTACTATGTTCTTTTCTAAAGGATTTTCAAACATCCAGGGTCGGTATTCATCGCAATACCACATCAACAACAAAAAATAAATACATAAATAAAAATAGGAAAGAAAAAGAAAGAAAGAAAAAGGACAAGAGAGAGACTGAGAGAGCAGAAAAGTTTAATATCAGGACTGCAGACCGAGTATATCACATGACATTTATCATCCAATGAGTGGTTTCGTATGCAACTAGGGGCGTGGTTTACATTCAAAACCACATTTAAGGGAGCTTATGATTGGTAAATGCAGGACTGTTTCGATTAAACGATTGACAGTATAAAAACCAAATAAATCGAGAAATTTTTAGAACAGTTGAAACCGGTTAGACCTCTGTAACTCTTTCCGAATGATTAATGAACTACTATAGATTGTTTATACATTTTAGGATTATCGTTATTTTACTGCTTAAGATCAACAAACCTGTAGTAATTGCATTAAAGTGGATGTGGACAGGGGCTCAAAAGATAAAATTATTAAACTAATAAAAGCATCCGTTTGATTATGATAGTAATATTACTTCATGTTGGAAAAATTTCAACATTGACTATAATTATATTCGAAAGATCTTTAACGGAATTGCTCGGACATATCGAACTTTACCCAAACCATAGGCGGACACCGGCGCTATACAAGAAGCCATCATTAAATCATCATCATCATCATCATCATCATCATCACCATCCTCGTCGTCATCATCATCATCATCATCGTCAAACAGTGTAGGCTTAGTTGAATTCGCGTCAGTGACATCTCTATCTCAACCATGGATAACACAACAAAAGTCGCATCCGCTCTTGCATCGTACGACCTCACTACGACCATCATATACACTTTATTTGGTACTTTCGGGATCGTAGGCAATGGCCTCGTACTCCTAGTCATCGCCCTAGTCGATGATCTCCGTGGTGCTACCAGCCTCTTCATCGCCAACCAATCCCTGATCGACCTATCTTTGTCGGTTGTGCTCATCCTCGGTTACGTTGTCCCGCTACCGCCATTGCCGTCCGGTGAAGGAGTCCTCGCTCAGTTCCTTTGCCGATTCTGGTACACCAGGTACATGTTTTGGTCTCTCATCGTGGCTAGCTCCTTGAATCTTGTCCTTATGACTTTGGAGCGCATGTACGCCGTGTTCTACCCCATCCATTATCGAAGCCAGACGAATTCGAAGTGCTTAAAGCTCATTGCAGTTCTACCATGGTTTATCGGGTTCCTGTTCATGCAGCTTTTGGTGTATTTCTCACAAGTTGTGGACGATCAATGCGTACTTTATTACTTTTCTAGTTCATTCGTCTCTTTAACAGCAGTCTTTGGAGGAGCCGCTGTGTTTTTGGAATTCTACCTTCCAGTAGCCGTCATGATCGTGGTATACACATCCATCGCGATCAAACTACGACTAAGCAACGTTTCCATACGTCGTCAACACGGTCAGGCAAAATCAGATTCGAAATCTCCACAAGTAGATTCCCGTAGTTTGGCATCGAGGAACACCATTAAAACGATGCTTATTGTCTCCGTATTTTTCGTCATTTGTTGGTTTATGAATCAAGTTGTAGCATACATTTTTAATTGTTGCTATGGCGGGCTTGACATTAATAGCCTGTTTTACCGAGTTTCCGTGTTTCTGGGCTTTGGAAACATGTGGGTTAATCCATTCATATATTCGTTTCAATATCACTGGTTCCAAAAAGGTTTGAGAAAGGTGTTCAGGAGGGGTGTGACGAACCGCCCTAACTTAGAAATCAAAACAATATCTAAAGCATCACAAAACAAAGCCTAAAGCCACGTTCATATTGATGCTACTACGAACGGTCACGTACGCCGTGCAAACGGACCATTTCGTAATAACTTCGTAAGGACTTCATAAGGAGGCTGTACGAAGCCATCCGTTTGCAGACCGTTCGGAAGTTTGAAGATGGCATGGTCGATGATCTTGTCCAACATTCTTTTCAACGATAGTGCGATCGTCGTGAAAACGTCTCGAGGAAGCCGTAAGAAAGTAAGATCCATCTACGAATATTAACAAACCCTAGAACTCTACTGTAGAGATTCGTAAGAACACATCGTTCGTTGAAACACTTGTGACCGTAGCTTAAAGAAACATGAACAGAATCGGCAAAACACAACCTCTGCATATTTTATGAAATTTAGGAGAAGAAATTTCTACAGAAAGTATTTGTCCTACTAATGTTGGTTTTACCAAAACTGCAATTGTTTTGATTGATGTTACATTGTTATATTGGCCTAACTAGCGATATATAATCATGATAATACCCAACAAAAAAAAAAGTCCCGCCTAAACGAATCTCAATAATTTTTTTTTTTTTAGCCAAGGGGAGTTTTACGAATTGTATTACATGTGCTTGTAGATAATTTTATCTATATTAGTGAAATTAGTTAAGTCATGCCCCAATGAGCACAGTCAAAAGGCAAAAATGTCACTAATTCGAAAGTCTCAAGATTGAATTCATAACTTTAATTTAATAACATTGGTACAAATTCAAGCTTTTCAACAAAAGATATGTTCAGAAGGCTTGTTGCACTTGATTTCTAACACACAAAACGACTTTTGCATAAAATTTAACAAATGGGTGAGCACGAGGTAAAATTTGCAAAAACTGCATATTTTACACATTCTTTATAGACAATATACATCAATTCACAAAAAAAAAAAAAATTACATTTTCAAATTTCGTAGGTAAGTATTGTTCTCTTTTGTGCAATAGAAATAATTTTATCAACGTTTTAATGCTATGTGTATGTCAAATATTTAAAAAAAATAAAGCTACGGCATTTTATTAAAAATTCACGCGTCAATGAATACGTGATAATATGTGTAAAAACCCGTTTTCTGTTTGTGAGCTAAAATTAAATTGCTTACCTTGGATAATTGTCACAGACCTTCTTGGATAGTTCATTTGATTTGAGTTTCACGAAAATTCCAGTGTTTTATGCTTCAATAAGCAGCAGTTATTAGAAAATCATGCAAATAAGAAGAAAATGTAATCAGAATTATACTCAACTTGGCGTTTGTTCCTGTTATTTAGTACAAGCCGGAAGTTTTGTGCCAAGTTTCATGAAAAAACTCAAACATAATAAACACAAATCATAAATGAAATTAAGCCGAATTTCAATTTTGTTAAAATTTTGATTTTTTTGATAAATCGCGATGATTTGCATTGCTTGAACATGCTATTACAACTTTAATGATTATACTTTTTTAAGATTATCACGTTCTTGCGAAGAAAGAAATTAAATATTATTCTACAATATAATAAATCAAAAGTTCGATTGTCATACAAATACTAAAAAGACGGGAAGAAACGTAATTGCTTTGTACAACGATTTCAATGAAAGGAGAAGCTACTTGTCGCCAGATGATACACAAATGAACTACTAGAAATTGATTTATTTATATTTTATATCTATACATATTATAATTGTTCAGTATGTGACGAGATTTTCTGAAGATTTGTCTTTACGCAATGTTTATCTCACACTTGTTATTTTATGATTCTCACTGCATTTTTCGCTCCCTGGGGTTTATCTGAATTATGTATGTTTTTGTATTTTTCTTGTTAAATTCCTCGCTCCTCGCGATTTTCCTCATCATAATACTAAGTATAGTTATAGCCCGTTGTTCCGAAGATTCATTTGTCTGAACACGGAAATTTTCTACACCTGGATGTTGGTTTGTGCGAAAATGAAATGGTTTTCGTTCGTCCGAACATTTGATGCGTTCTTCCGAAGGTTCGTTTGTCCGAAAATGAAATCAGGTTCGATTGTCCAAAAATGAAATTGGGTTCGTTATTCCGAAGGTTCGTTTGTCCGAAGGTTCATTCGTTCGAAATGAAATAGGGTTCGTTGTTCCGAAGGCGCGTCCGTAACTAAAATAAGGTTCATTCGTCCGAAAAGAAAATAGGGTTCATTCGTCTGAAATTTCAATTTAGGAAGAATGAACCCTATTTAATTTTCGGACGAATGAACCTTATTCCAGTTACGGACGCGCCTTCGGAACAACGAACCCTATTATATTTCATTGTCGGACGAATGAACCTTATTCCAGTTACGGACGCGCCTTCGGAACAACGAACCCTATTATATTTCATTGTCGGACAAATGAGCCCACCGGCAAGATGTCAACCTGCAAATTTGCCGTACTTGACCCAAGTGAGGTGAATGGGTACCGGTACACCCTAAAAACTGAAGTACTGTTTTTAGCTCTTCAAAGGCTGAAATCAGCACTTTTTAAGAGCTTGCATAGTGACTGCACTCAAAGTGCTGTTTAACTGCACTCAAAGTGTTGTTTTAGCACTTTCACGTGAGCTGAACTTTCAGCAAAAATAGGCAAGAACTTCGTGACTTCGTTGGGATTCGAACCTGGGTCCCCTGCATGAGAAGCGCTGACGAGCACGTTAGACCAATTCACATCTCACGATTGCTAGCAGATCATATTGTTGCATGACGAACTTTCTTCAAATTTGCCATTATCATCTACTATGCTGTCATAATTAAAGCCAGTTAGCGATATCTCCGTTGTTTTATTGGTAACGGTCAGCAGTACTCTTGAATGTCTAGGTGGAACCCGGTTCGAATCCCATACCGACATTGAACATTCTTTAGTTGATAAATTAACGCTTGGGCAAGTGCCAAAATAGCACTTCAGGTGCTGATATAGCACTTCAAGTGCAGTCACTATACGAGCACCCAGAAATTAGCACTTCAGTTTATAGAGTGTAGGAAGCAATTCCTTGAATGCTGTGAGCACCTTTTGGGGTAGCCTGGCTAAGCCGGGTAATATTAGTTAACACTGTAAGCGCTTAGAAACACCAAGGTGGATATATGTATTAAGCGCTATATAAATGTAACTATTATTATTATTATTATTATTTCATATTCGGTCAAACGAAGCTTTAGAACATCGAACCTTCGGACAATCTGAACCTTCGAAACAACGAGCTGCACCCCTATGTATACATGTATGTGTGTATGTACACTTTTGCTCATAAAGGTTGGATTCAGTTTTCTGGCTCTAGCCACATCATTTTACTCAGGCTTTAATTTCTAGAATTTTTTGTCCCCACGTTTATATTTTGGATGTTCCCCCAGCCATTCCCGGTTATTGGGGGAAAAAAAAAAAAAAAGTTTGTCAACCCCACAATGCCGATTTTTGCCATTTTTTTCTCATTTTGGGGCCCCCTTTTTGCTTAGGGCGCGGTCCCACTGGCTTTTTAGGATGATTTGCGTATGAATTACAGATCATATCAATTCTACTCCACGTGAAATGTAAATCTAACGTATGGCATTAAATCTTAACATAAAGACGCGTCCATTATTTGGGGAGGGGAAACGCAACACTGCATTCATGAGTTAGTGGAAATACAGCTGAGCGGCGCAGAAAATTATACGGCTCCACATAAATGTCAACTAAACCCGCTCTGACGACGGGAAGCGAACAGTTGACAACTGCATGCAATTATTACTTAGCGTACAAAAACTCGCCTAAGAAAACTTCCCTGTGGTTGAATGGTATTTGTCCGTCGATCTGTTTGAGCAAATTACTTGTGGACATGAAAGAAATAATTGAACTTTTATCATAGTTTTCGTAGGTGGATGCTTCAGACCAGATTGGGGGAAAAAGACATTCTGGTAAGCCTATAACACGATTGTGCTGAAGTTGTAATCAGAATCTTTATTTCACATAGATTGATGTTCCAAACGATTATTGATATAAATAGTGATCTTGTCACCTCTTGTCCACATGCGATATGCATGTGATATGCGGAAATATTGACCCATCGAGTAAAGATTCTGTTGTGATAATGTTCAAAGCGACAGGACTTTTTCTTAACCAATTGAAATGAATGTACCATCTTTGAAAAGCTGAGAATTCAAGCTTTTAAAAACTGCTTGAACAGTAAGCTGTAATATAATTATGCGTTATCCAAAAAGATGATTATGCAGCGTATGAGCTACTTTGAGAGCAAATTTGGCCATATTGTACAGGAATTTGATCTGATCTGGCTTTCGAATTGACTCAAGTGACAGAACTTTTTCTTTTCTTTCCAATTTGTTATTCCTGTTATTAAAAAATTCAGAATCTTAGCTTACTTAATCAAAGTGAACATTTATTTGAAAAATTTGTTTCTCGCCTTAATCAAGAAAACAAAATGAAAAAAACTGTGCAAAATACAAAATGTCTATGGCCGCGTTCGCTTTGCGTAGAGTGATAGCGCCCTCTTCCCCTTAAGTTTACAACTAGAATTGGTATGAGTTTGTTTTGTTTTTTGTTGCGGAAGAACGAAATTTGTATACGCAACTCATGCGCAATTAATCCTCCCGCCAGTGGGACCGGGCCTTAACACGGCTGACCAATGTCCCCTCGGTCCTACCCACACAAAACGCGTCTGAGGTATAGGGTTTAATGGCCCGGTCCCACTGGCGAGATGATTAATTGCGCATGAGTTGCGTATACAAATTTCGTTCGTCCCCAACAAAAGTGACAAATTTCCTCAAATGAATTACGAATATAGCGATAATATTATGACGGATAAAAACGGATAATTCACGAATAAAAGCGATTATGGTTACAGATTAATCGCAAATCAGATTCAAAGCAGAAGTAATGCAAACGCACTATTTGAGGCAGTCTGTATTCATTCGCTACATGTTATTATAGTTCGGGATGTAGACGGATAGGCACGCTGTATATCCGTTTTACGCACTGTTCCACTCCGCCGCCCGCCAAGCCGCAATACCACCGTTAGTTGCGGATATCAGCGGATAACACCGGATATTCAGCGCATAGATTAATGCTACAGTCACACAGACGTTTAGTTACGTATTTGTTGATTTATCCTTCTTTAATCTTCTATTCTATAATTTCTTATGTATTTCTTTGTTTTATTGGATGAATTAAATTATCACTATTTCCACTGCAGACTATGATAGGAAGGCATCCGTGGGGATCCGCAAAAAAGAAAATATTTTTTGGACGCAACCGGACGTAACTCAACGTAAGTGTCTGTGAGACTGTAAGCATTATGCTACAGTCACAAACACTTTACGTATAGATACGTCCGGTTGCGTCCAAATATTATTTTCATCTCTATTCTATCATTTCTTATGTATTTCTTTGTTTTACTGATAAACGAAATTATCAATATCTCCACTGCTGACTATGAACGGGTAGGCATCAGTGGGGATCCGCAGAAAAGAAAATAATTTTTGGACGCATCGCGGACGTAACTATACGTAAGTGTCTGTGTGACTGTTAGCATTAGTATGTATTTGGGGTGAATTGCGTATGTATTTGGATGTTTCCGTGTCCCAGGAGTTTTGAGCTGCTCAAAAATTCCTGTATTCAGTATTGTAAGATTGTATTTCATTACCACTTGTTGATGTTGTTGAATTTCTAAATTCAATTCGATCCAGTCTGATGTTTTGTTTGGTTTCGGTCAGTATTACAGCTATAAGTTGTTGATGATTGTATAAACACGAACCGAGTTCCTTATTTTCATTATCAATTTATCACATTTTCACATTCTAAAGCAGTGAAAAACAGAAAAGACAAAGAGAAGGAAATTTAATCACCGTCTCGAATATTGGCGACATTGACATTTTATTGGAGTGAGAGAAAACTTTAATAATAATAACAATATGAAGATTATACCGCGCCATGTATTCGGAATTGACACTCCTGGCGCATGTGAGATTTTTTTTTATATATGGCATATTTGATTTGATTTGATATGATTTGAAATGGTTTATTCATGAAAAATTTCATCGCGGCCAAAGCCGATTTACAAAATTTTTTACAAGGTAAAAAACAAACAAACATAATATATCATACACAAATCATAAAATATACATATAAGGAAATATAATATTAGCAAAATTTTTTAATTTCTGAAAACTTCAACAGATAAAATTAATAATTAGTCATAAATAGTTTTAGCTTGAAAAGAAAATCAATCAAAATGCAAACTTTGCCTATTTTTGGAAATTGAAGGATTAATTGAGTGTTGTTCGACTGAAAGAACAAGAACCAATTATGGTAAATAATAGAAAAGGCTGAAAAAACCCCCGGTAATAACAAAAGAAATTGCAAAATACTTAGAAAAGTAAATTCTTGGTTTGTAGAAAAAAAGAATGGGGTATGTTAAAAGTACTTTGTAAGCATGAAAAATTAAGACTCATGTGCTTAAACAGTGTTCAAATAATAGGGAGCATAGTAATTAAAATGATTATGCAATTTGACAACGAAGTAAGATGGCAAACTGCAGTTGCCTGTAAGAAAAATAAGGGAACTGTATTTCAATGATGGAATGCGTCAGAATGAATAATACAAATGATCTTACTAGGGATGGCCAAACAAAAGCAAAAAGGCCACTAGAACGGTTTCCACTTCACTGTATGGATGTAGTCACCCATGCATTTACCATGCAAACAATAACCCATGCACTGCCTACTCAATAATACACAGGCAGAGAAACAGCAAAATTTTCAATAAAAAACAGCTTTCGAAATTGTCTTTTGGCCAGTGGTAAATATCAATCATTTTTATTCCTAATCAGTCAGTTTGCCTCCTTAGAAAATACCTCAGCAGAAGATCAACGTCTCCTGTTGGAAAAATTGATATAAAAAAACTACAGAGTGTTCAAAGTGATGCTTCTGTGTGATGTGTGTTATGACTGGAATTTCTCATGATTGGAATAGATTCAAATAAGGAGAAGTAGATATTTATAAAATGTAACTATTTTTGAACAACAAATGTATTGGGGTGAAAAACAAAGAACAATGTTTACCACTGGCCATTTAAGTTTTCAAATTACTCTACCCTGTCTAACACTCAGCTCTGAGCCACACCACCATGAAATAGCCCATTGTCTAGGGTGTTCCTATTGAAACATGCCCTATGGAGTATTTTTCCACGGTGGTCATATTGGATCACATACGGTAACATACATGTCAAACCATCAGTTTTGTAATGCCATAAATTGTATCTTTGTATAATCTACTCAATTGTGTTAGTATAATATCATTTCATGTTGATACACACATATAGAAAATGTTTGGTATGATTTGGTTTAATAAATCAAAGACAAAAGAACCGTAAACTTGAGCTTTTATTGCATTTTCTGGCTTTGTCTGAAACTTGTACAAGTGTTCTAGCAGCTCATTGGTAATCTGAGACACTCTTTGGGTCATATCTTTGAAACGGAACATCCAATTGTGATAATTCAAGTACCAAAATGTTTCTTTTAAAATGCTCTATCAAATAAGCCTAGCAAAAAACAACTTAAAAATAACTTAAAATTTTACTGGACATCCCTAATCTTACAAAGAAATTAAATACAATCTAGTAAGTGTTCGAAAATTATATTCTCCAAATTTCAGATTACAGTGGAATTTAATATGCATTGATGTGGGAATTTCGAAATGATTATTATGCAAAAAATTAAAGTTCATCAATGTCATTCAATTGATATATATATATTGATATTACATGTATGAACATCATTAATTTTAATACTGATCTTAGTTCCATATAAGCGGGGTCTTAATACATCTATAAAAATCACACACACACACACACACAAATCATTTACCAAGACAATGTCCAGAGTTCAGTGTTCATAATAGGCGGGTAAGGTAAGGAATATAAAAGAAGAAGAAGAAGAAGAAGAAGAAGAAGAAGAAGAAGAAAAAAAAAAACACTGTAAGGTTTCCAAGGACATTCCGTGCGTACCTTATGAGAACTATAGTTCACGTATTAATTGAAAATAATTCCATTCCAGTTTAAATGTAAGACTTCTTTTTTTGTAGGTCAGAATATTTGTAATAATTATGTTTATTCACATGATTCAAATATCGAATAAAACCTTTTATGAATACCAGGATCGTGCTTATTATGTAACTTTCACAAAAAATAAGCGAACAGTTCAATAAAATAATTGAATTAACCTGTTTGATTAATGACCGATCTTATTTCAAATTAGGATATAATGTTAGTGGCCCTTAAATCTGTGATGAAATATCATTATACATGTGAGTGTGTACTTCTTGTTCAATAATTAACTGTGTTCATGTCCACCATTCTGGAGGGAAGATTAAAAGTGGTTGACATATCAATTAAATTAACCTGTTTGATTCTCTTTTGTGCGAGGTACATAGGTTAGCATGATCCTGGTATTCAGAAAACATTTTATTCGATCATAGGCCTATTCGAAGACTTTGACATACAGGTTTTTTTTTTTTTATTTTTTTTATTTTTTTACAGCTTTAGTAATTTATATCCTAATTTGAAATAAGACCGGTCATTTATGAAATAGAGTTAGTTCAATAATTGAATTAACCTGTTTTATTATCTTTTGTGTGAGATGCTTGGGAAAGCACGAATCTGGAGTTCGAAAAACTCGAATACACACATTAGCCTACAGAAATTTGTACATACATAAAATAAATATCCCATTCAAACTGGAATTGCATTATTTTTCAATTAATAGCCCCCCCCCCTTATGTGAACTAGTTCTTAGGGTACGAAGGGAATTTGTATCAATGGCAAGGTTGATTTATTGGTTAGGCTGAGTAGTTGGTTGCAGCATGGCATTGAATCATGGCAAGATCATTTGGTTGGTCTTGTTTATTGACAAATTCATTGGGCTTGATTATTGTCAGAAGTGGCTAGTCGGTTGGGTACATTTGTTAACAAGATTGGTTGGTTGGTTTGGCTTGATTATTGTCAGGATTGGTCGGTCGGTTGGGTATATTTATTAACAAGATTGGTTGGTTGGTTTGTTGGTTTGGCTTGATTGATTGGCTGGTTGGTTGGTTGGGCTTGATTATTAATGAGATTGGTTGGTTGATTAGGCTTGATTCTTGAATATCGGTATTACATTCATCTACATATTGGTGTTATATCCATATAGTGGTATTATATTCATGTACATACAGTATTGGTGTAATATTCGTGCATAGTGGTGTTATATTCATGTGCATATTGGTGTTACTTTCTTACATAGTGGTGTTATATTCATACTAGTGGGTTATATTAATGTAAATTATTGGTATTATTAAATACATATTGGTATTATATTCATCGACATATTGGTGCAATATTCATCTGTTCATGTACATAGTGGTGTTATATTCATGCATATTGGTGTTATATTCACAAAGTGGTGTTATATTCTTTCATAGTGGTGTTATATTAATGTACATATCGGTGTAATATTCATGTACATATTGATGTTATATATTTATGTGCATACATGTACGTACTGCTTTGAATTTATAATTGTCATTGGAAATTTGCATGTAAAGGTGAGTTTTAAACAATGGTGAATACGCAACACGTGTCAAAATGCTGTTATTATTTGTCAGGTCTGTAATAAAGAGCTATACTATTAAAATGTTTTAATTCCTATTATCTAGTTACGATTTTTTTTTTTAATGTTGTGTATATAAAGAAGTATGGCCCTTCGACGAACGTATAGTGCAATGACTCATTATTTTTCCATGTTGGCGAAAGATAAATAAAGAGTAATGACGTGACGTAGCTTTCCCTTTTCCTTTTTATTTTGGCAAGCCTTCGGCCATATCTTACCTTCATCAGGCCTACAAAATAAAACAAAATTTGAAACGAATATAAGTTTACAAAAAGTTGTTGACAATCAAAATGTCGACAAGTATCAAATATGTTTACTGATGTCTCCTGAATTCAGTTAAATTCAATCGTAATTTAATAGAGAGATACTACAGAGAGAGAGAGAGAGAGAGAGAGAGAGAGAGAGAGAGAGGAGAGGAGATGGAGAAGAGAGAGAGAAAGGGAGAGTGGGCAAATGTGAACATAAATGTATAATTATTTTACAGATTTAGCTGGATGAAGAAATGAGCAATAATTTACAATTGAAAGTTAAGAACATTTTGGAGAGGGCGCTATTTGCTATGCCAGAAGTGATCATTCGAGCAGAAAAAGCAGACGAAATTCCACCTGAGTTTTGTTTTTGCAATTAGTTTACATTATTGTCATTATTATTATATATATATCTCCAAATGTGATTATGGGTTTGGCAACACATTCATTCTATCACACACAATAAAAGTTCATCTTCAGTACCCTGCATCGCCACCAGGGATGGGGGAGAATTATACTTCAAGGATGTCAACATTGAGAACATCTTCTTTATATCCTTGATGATACATTGCGAGATCTTGACATTGAATTACCATAAGAAGTAGGCATAACCAATAAAAGAAAGGAAAAAAAAGTCAAATCCTGTTATCTTACCCACGATGAAGATTTTAATTCATAATCCAAGTGGCCACAAAGTGCAATCCCCTCCCACTGAAAATAATCGAATGGAAATTTCTAAAGGACTCAAATGTAGATTATGACAAATAAAATCCTAATTATGAAATAGACTTACTAGAATATTTCAAACTACAATTATTTCGTTTGGTCAGTTTTACCATTTTGAAAAGGCGATGCAATGGAACAATATATAGATATTATTAAAAGACAGAAATAGTTCATATGCATTTTCATTGGAAGATAATCGTTTACCTAATAATTGTAATTATTTTTTTTTTTTAGGAGCTGAGCCTTAAAGCTAATCTAGTGTTGTAGTCATGAGATTTAATCGTGGAAGAAACTGTCTCAAAGTGATGGGAAAGATTGATAACAATGCACCTAATAATTATTGTTTATTGATGTGAGGTTTTGGAATCAAGAAAATGATAAGAAATTTACCGATTTCTTTTAGGAGTAACATGCACTGCACACAAAATACATGTATGGGACTATATACATAACATGTACATGCACATGTGCCAGAACATATCAGCTTTTTTGGGTCATAATATCATTGTGAGGGCATTTGAAGAGCAATCCTTTTAAGTGGAACTTTCTACTATAAAATTCTTCCTAAATACCATGAAAATAATTTGAAAGCTCACAATGAATTTCTTGCCCCATGGTTCACCTCTCCCACTACACTAGATTCTCTTTAAATATGCCAATTGCAGCGTTTCTATTCCCACGACACACTGTTAAATAATTTAATTCCTTTTCCCCATTTCATTTTCCCCAGTTAAGAAAAATGAAAGACATGTAATATTGTTGTTTAGACAGGTTTCAGATAGTCTGTATTTCATTTGTATATTGCAGACTAAAAAAAAACTATGAATTCGTAAATATTGGCCGATTTTTTTCAAAATTTGAATGTGTCGTAACTTCGACGGTTATCTACAAGCATCTTTTTATTTAGGTAGCATTGACGATTATAGGGCATGATATTTTTGTATTCTCCTTTGGAGATGAATTTTTGTCAAAAATAGATTTCACATTCTAAAATGCCTCCTTTATTTCTGCTCAATTTTCCTTGGGATTTTAAAATGTTGTACCTTAGAAAATTCCTTACTCATGTTTTGGTATTTAAAAAAAAATCAGATGCCGGAATCATTGGTGTCGATATTCATATTATGAATGAAAGAGCCGTAAAATCTAAAAGTAACAACATCAGCAACATCTATATTTCAGTTGCAAAATAAGTTTTTGGGAATCTTATTTTCGGGTTACATACCTATATGGGGAATATTTTGGGTGTGTCGATAACGCTCTTGCCTATGAATCCCCAGGTTCCTGTTACGAGTCCGGCTGTTACCACAATTTTGTTGACAATATTTTTCTGTTTATATTTCACTTGACACAATCATTATCATCATCATGATCATTATGAAAATAATAATGAGAACCATGATCAGCATCATGATCACAATCATCATAATTCAGTCATTAAAAGAGGCATGTAATTCTTCACATCGTCACGATACATAGTACATGTAGTATAACACTGGTAATTACCATAATAATTAGTGTACGTGCTGCAACTATACAGTGTGTTCCTAAAAAAAGAGGACCGAAGTTCAAAGGTCAGTCATTCCAAAAGTATATGGTTTATTCTTGTGATTTGTTACAGATAATAAGTAACCCCATCAGCTTTAATTTGGACAATTGCTGACGTCTAAATTGTAATGGGTTCCAGAGTTAGGGTCTCTTTGAAGGTATAGTACAACCGTTTTTTTCAGTTTTTGGTTTTTGGGGTAACGAAACAAAATTTTTGTTAGTTTTGGTTTCATCGGTTTTGGGGCATTTTTTTCACACAAGTTTAATGAAATCAATTCTCATTTTCCAAAGGACCACTGCAATGAGATGGTTCACAATTTTTTTTTTTTTTTTTTTTTTTCTTGTTTTTTTTTTTTTTTTTTTTTTTTTTATGGCCTCTGGAGTCGTGGTGGACGTCGTGGTGACGCTCCTAGACTTCAGGCGTAGTGGGTAAATCGAAAAAAGTCTGAAAAAATTGTCAATCCTGTTCGTTCTTTTAATCGCTTAGCCCAAGTTCCGACAAAGTTTCTAGACAAGCTCGTGGATATTTCGTGCATATTTAGGGGAAGCTCGTGCAACCCACGCGAGACGTCAACAGAGACTTCTTGCGTCTGAAAGAAGTCTACCCTAAAATATTGAACATGTTGAACATTTGTTTGGTTTTCTCGCGACCTTCCTGAGAATAGGGATCCGTCGCCAGTGACTCTCGAGACTCAGAGACTCATAATTAAGAAGCGCATCTATTACCAGTGAGAAATCCACTTTAGCAAAGAGATTTTAGACATTCCATTGAAACTTGCTGGAAAGAGATCCAATGAACCAATTACTTAGAAAGGTTTGTTTATACCGAAAAACCACAAATCTGGAAAAAACGGGGTTTTGTACCTAATCGCTTGCAAAAACCTAACTCTTGACTCCATTACAACTTTGGACGTCAGCATGTCTCAAAATTAAAGCTGTGAGTTACTTAATATTTTAGTAAACGTATCACAAGAATAAACCATTATACTTTGGAATGACTGACCTTTGAACTTCGGTCTCTTTTTTTAAGGAAACACTGTAAAATATATAATAAAGCTATTTTTTTTATTATTTAAATTTAAAATTGTTTTATAAAGAAAAGGGTCACAGTGGTGGATCAGGATTTGAAAAATAGGGGGGGGGCCGCAACGATAGAGGGGAGGGGGGGCGGTACGTGCCAACTAGAGAACAGAAGGAAACTTGATACAAGTAAATCATGTAAAATGAATCAACGCTAAATGGACACATACATGCATTAAGAACGTAATTACACTGTAAAAAATAATTTGTATTTTTAAACAGGGAAATCTGCTGTCAGCAGAGTCGCCATAAAAAACGTATTATAAAAAACAGTTTTGTTGTAAATTTCTCCTGCAAATAATTACATGAGAAATACATAATATACATCAGGAGTAACACATTTGTTCCGTTTTAACCAACTGTGTAAGCTATAGAACTCTAATGATTTTTTCCCCTTCTCTTTCATTAATTATTAGAGGAGAAATTTACAGCAAAACTGTTTTAAATTTTAAATTACATTTTTGTATGGCGACTCTGCTGACATCATTTTTGCTGTATTATTTTTTTTACAGTGTAGTCATTTTGGTATAATGTAAATTTGGTTCTCCCAGTATCAGTTTGGTATATCTCGCACTATAGTGTGACATAGTTTTGAGGAAGCTATCATAAATAACATGTGGAGTTTTGACATCATTCATGATAAACACAAACGTGACGTCATTACCATCAAGTATAGTTTCGTATTATAATCAAAGGGGTACAATCATGACAATGAACGGAGTGAATAGGGGTTTAAAAAATATTTTTAAAAAAAGAAAAAAAAGGAGAGTTGAAAAGGAGAAACGGGCAAAAATTTAAAGGGATGCGAAAGAGAGAAATTTAATTAACAAAAATATGTGAGGGTGTGCGTGTGTGGGAGAGTGTGGGAGAGAGTGTAAGGGTGTGGGTGAGAAAGAGAGAGAGAGAGAGAGAGAGAGAGACAGACAGACAGACAGACAGAAAGACATGTAGAGAGAGAAAGACAGACAGAGACAGAGACAGACAGACAGAAATACAAACAGAAAGATAGACATAGAGAGAGAGAGAGACTGAAAGGGGATACATTCTGAAGTGAAGAACAAAATAAAAATAGCTACAATAATATAACCAAGGTGATTGACTTGTTCTGACACTTAAAAATCAATCATGTCAATAGGGAAGTGATATGAGGTAGGAACAACAAGAGGAAATGAAGAAAAAATAATGATAGTGTCTAAATATAGAATTACACTTGCAAATATAGATTGGAAAGAGAGAGGGGCGGAGGGGATGTGAGGGGTTGGTTATTATATCAATACAGAGAGCAGTGGCGGATCCAGGATTTCAGGATAAGGGGGGGGGGGCAGGCCCGATAAGGGCGCTGCCGAAATTTTCAGATTTTAACATGTACAGTCAATGCGTGGTTTTCAAGTTATAGTGGGTGCGTCCACTAGAGAGAGAGAGAAAGAAAAAGAAAGGGGTGTGGGGTGAGGAGCCGATAATTATATAAACAAAGAGAAAGTGTGAGGGAAAGAGAGAGGAGAAAGGGAGAGAAAGAGAGAGAAGGGGAGGTAATATAAAGATAGAGATAGTCAGAGATAAATAGAAAAAAATAGAGCAAGAGACAGAGTGAGTTGAGTGGGATGCATGGGGTGGGTCATCGTCAGTGTCAGAGCTATTTATTGAAGAGTTTGACCCACTCGCGGGGGGGGGGGGGGGGGGGGGGTTACAACATGGGGCATTCACTGTCGTATTGTGCTTGCCGAGCAAAGCAACACGAATAAGCAACTCAAACCTGTTAGCCAAACTCTGTAAAAATGGCTTTGGCCAGTAAGATAAGATTAGATAAGATATGTGTAATAAACTGAAAGCTAACTACATGCACAGTAAAATAATAATCAAAACAAATAAGAGAGGAAGAGAATTTTCCCAAATATATTTTGGAGAAACATAATAATACCGAATACTCAGAAAAAAATCATAACACTTGCAAGAGTTAAATTACATTTTGAAGCAAACTTTAATCAGAATCAAAATAACAAATTTGATCATTCCCAAAATGTAATGTACATGTATACTCTTGATTCAATTGATTGGAAATCGTAATTGATGAAATTATACTCAAGCAGCATTTTGATCTTCCCCTTTAAGCTAATATTGTGATAATGTTATTGTAATAGGCCCATCATACATGAAACGGGAGAACTTTTGATTAAAGGCCAATTATTGATGGGAAGTTGTGATGTCATAATTGATCAGGAACATGACATCAAAATGTTCGAGGACGAGACCATTATGCAAAAGGTAATAAGGAAATAGAAGTATACAGAAAGGGGGGGGGGGGGGAGAGACAGAGAGAGAGAGAGAGAGAGAGAGTGGGAGGGAAAGAGAGAGGAAAATAAAATAATATGGAATATAATCGTGGGATGATTTACGCGGAAGGAACAGTGTGAAGAGCAAGATAAACAAATATGAAGAAGCATAAATAAAAGGCGAGGGTTGAGGAAAAACAAAATAACAAATGATGATGTGAGAATAAAAGAGAATGATGTCAAAAAGATATGTAAATATGATACTAATTCGCTTCATTTATTGTGGGAGATATCGATAGGCTTGCTCTAACACATCTCTGAAGAGCTCTCCAACTGTATTTCAAATAAATTTATTTTGTATAAAATACCATTATAATCACAGATCTGTAGTTATAACAGCAACATAATTACTGTCTAGAAAATATCATTATCTTATATCTCATATCATACATCATTATCTGTAATGTAAACGTTAAAAAGCTTGGCGTAATTGGCTCCAGAATAAGAAAATAACAGTAGACAAATAGACATGTGGCTAATCAGTTTATTTTTTTTTAATCAAATTTTCGAATGCAATAACCCCCGTCTTCGTCAGGAGACGTTAGTAATACAAACGTATTAATAATATCCATTGCCTTTGACAGGCCTTTGGCCTTTGTAAATCCCACACATTTGTATTGATCATGTTTGTATTCTCTATATTTGTGCTATGTGTAATTTCATGCCTATTTTTAATATTGTATTGTATGTATTTGTCCTTTTATGCAAATGTGAAAATAAATGAATTGAATTGAATATTGATACATATTCTATGTAGGAGCTATTATTAGGCCTACTGTTATATTCTTTTGATCTTTACACAAAAAATGAACTAATATCATATATCCCCAATGTCGAATTATTACAACCTGCATTTTGTTTTAATGTGAGAGGCATACCTGTTTTCTC
This sequence comes from Paracentrotus lividus, assembly GCA_940671915.1. NCBI lineage: Eukaryota > Metazoa > Echinodermata > Echinoidea > Camarodonta > Echinidae > Paracentrotus > Paracentrotus lividus. The sequence goes on from CALNVZ010003426.1 coordinate 15,685,355, forward strand.
GAATCTGCAGACTTTTGATATTTTGTAAATCTCGCTCCAAGGTACATGAGAAAAGCATCTTCAGTTTGTTTTGGCCCCTCTTCATCAAAACAGTTCACCTCGACCAAACCTTGATTGATATCATGGATATAATCGCATTTTTATCTAAAATCATGTTTTGCTTTTATCAGTTAATAATAGTTTTTAAGTTTACAAACAAATACTATCCAATATACATAACCATTGTCCATTTCGTAATGACCTGGGGAAGTTTAACACTTGAACAGTAGTAAACGTCTCGATTAGTACAAATAAAGAGGATACCCATTTCCCCAGGGATTATTTCTAAATTTTATTTTGAGAAACCACACTCTAGGACCTCGAAATTCTTGTTTATAACTATGTAAGTTTATAGCTTTCTTTGTGGTTTCATCAGGATAATACTTTATCCCGGTTACATTGAGGAGACACACAACATAAATATTGACGCAAGATCGAGCACAAACTTAGGCTGTAAAAAATGCATTTTTACGGGAAAAAAAACTACAGATTAACTCTATTTTTAAAACTAAATACAGCTATCCTGATTTTTTTTTTGTTTATCCCTCCCGGTATTGTGTAGGCCTACAGGAAAAAATAAAAAGCCGATCTTTATTTTTTACATAAGAAACGATGGTGACTCTGCTGACATCAGATTTGATGTAAAATTGAGCAGATTTATTAATTTTTTAAATATATTTTTGTTTTTTGTCTTGTACAATGTACATTATTCCCAATATTTCCAGACGGTGTCAATAATAGGGGGTTTACGGTTTTTTGGGGGGTTTTTTTTGCCACCTGAGAGATAAAGAATGGAAGCATTTGACACATACATTCAAACCTGTCTATAATGGCCACTGTCTATAGTGGTCCCCTGTCTTTAGTGGTCACCTATATTGATTCCCTCTAGATAGAGATGTGTGCTTTAGAACCTGTCTGTAGAGGTCACCTGTCTACAGTGGTCACTTTTTTGTCTCCCTTGGGGTGGCCACTATAGACTGGTTTGACTGTAGTTATAATAATAGAGGCTTCACGCGTGACACCCATTGATCTCATCAGTGGTGACACCATCCTACTGGTAAGCTGAGACGATCCATTTCAAGTTCTCGATTCAGCCTGTCGACCTATATAGAGCGTTCCCAGCTACGTCATCATTCATCCATGTTGGTGGGCTAAACAATAGAAACATGTTCATCAAACCGTGAAAAATCGTTGTTTTTACGGTCTGGTGCACCGGTACCTTATTGTCTTGCCCACCACGTGACGTCACGTGAAATTGCTCTATAAGAGGCTTTCAGCGTCACGCGTGAAGAAGCTACCATTATTATTGCAAATATCTGTCAAAAGCTTCCATTCTTTGCCTCTAAACCTCGCTGACACAGTACGTCGACACAATTCGAAAACTCCCTAATGTCAATTGGTTTGCAAAAGGATTTACGCTGTAACTGTAATATCAAAGTTTTGAAATCAATACATAAACAATACCACTATACTTGACATCCTTACAGCTTACTTTCAGTGGTTTGTTGTTATTCACCATCTTCACTCTACATTTATATAGGTCTATTTATGAAGAGCAATTGGTGTAAAACGCCAAAAATAGAACAGGACCACTGCTAATACGGATATATCACAATATTTTTACTTTTAGAGAACCATATTCAACATGCATTATTAGAATTTCATTTGTATTGCCTTGTTGTTAATAAGGTTAATAATAATTTTTGGACGTTTATATTAGGCCTACGGTAAATAGAAAGCAAATCAAAGGGGAGTGTCACGGGTGTGATATTATTTTTTTTTTGTTGCTTTGACCGCTGCTTACTGTTAAAACTTGTTTCACTTCAATCAAAACATTGAAACCATTGATTGAATGAAATTATGATTGAGATTTTTATTCTGACTAGTTCTCATCTCAAACATAAAATTCAATATATAATATACAAATGAATAAATTGTTCACTCATCTTTAACAAGAAATTTCTGGATGCGATGTCCACTATAGCTAGTCCATCGTGATGTCGAGCGCCACGTCCGGCTCCCAGGTTGATAGCCGCATGCGTTGATCGTCCCGACAGTCTCCAGATTCCTCCGCGTCTGGTTGGCCCCCGCCGTCCTGGGTAGATCTCCCTCGATCCAGAGTTGAATCCCCCGCAGTAAAAATTACGACTCGGCACTAACGATGCATTGTAGAGCTACAGTAGCTACTTATGTCACGCAGGCTGCGCAGGAATTCGCACTATGATGCATTTACCAGCTGCCTGTGCGGCCATGAGAGATAAAAATCAATAATGGCGTGAATCGGCATAACAAAGACAAAATAAACCAAAAGACAAAAAACAAACATTAATAATATGAAAACAGAAAGGTTGTCCATTACATTTTTGCATATCGATTAATATTGATGTTTATTTCTGACCTTTGTCTATGTTTTTCTTTGTTAACCGATTCACGCCATTATTGCTTTTTGTCCCTCATGGCCGCCCATATGCAGGTGGTAAATGCATAGCGAATTCCTGCGCAGCCTCGTTTTTGTTGTCCTTTAACAAAGTGCGCATTGCTCATTGAGGCATGCATCATTTCGGACTTTTTGGTGTCAAAATAATAGTTGAGGATATGAGCTTTCTCTACATGTGAATCTTTTCACCCAATAATCATATAATCTTCCTTATTTGGTAGCCGTTTCAAAGTGTATAGTTCTTTCTGGGACACACTGTATAATTGCTTGGAACCTCAAGAACAAAATTGGTTCGATGATCAAATACAAGTTTTGGCGCACTTTTGTTTCACCCTGCTTATTATTGCAAACATACACTGTCCTCATAAAGTGGAACATTTTTTTTGCCGCTCTAGCAACATGATTTTGCTCCGGTTTTTAATTTTGATATGTTTGTACCTGCTTTACACTTTTCGGGACCCTAGCTATATTCTTAACATTCTTTCAACCCTTCACGGGATTTTTTTCCAAAAATGTTTTTGTCAACCTTCCAAGATGCCAATTTTTTGTCTTATTTCTCATTTGGGGCCCTTTTTTGTTTACCGGGTGATAAGCCCCCCCCTAGTCCTACCCCCAGCATGCCCAGGAAACGCATCGGTGTATATTTTTTAGTTTTTTTAAGTTAAATCTAGATTTATGGGGACAAGCTTAGGTATCTTGTCTAGAGGAGGGGTTAAAAAGTAAAAAGTGTGATTGGTTAAAATTCGGAATATTTTATTCCACCTTTATGCTGAAATCAACAGAAATGAAAAACAACCTTTAACCCTTAATTGTTATAATTTTCACCTAATTTCTTTTAGCCTTCATGACAAGGTTGTAAATGGTTACTATAGATAATATTTTATTTTGATTTATGTTTCGCTGGGATTTTACAATATAATTTTGAGAAGATAGAAATTTCCATTGTGAAAAAATGAATAAAATTAATGTTTAACCCCAATAAATATAAATTTTGACCCCTCCCCTAGACAAATTTTACTTCAAGAACCATGTAAAAAATACACCTCAGATGCGTTTCCTGGGGGTAGGACTGAGGGGGGCTTGATAACCCGCGTAAACAAAAAAGGGCCCCAAAATGAGAAAAATGACAAAAATGGGCACCATGGAGGTTGACAAAACATTTTCGGAAAAAAAAAATCCCCGTGAAGGGTTGAAAGAATGTTCAAGATATAGCCATGGTCCCGAAAAGTACAACTCTACACCTCAGACGTGTTACCTTGGGGTAGGACTGAGGGGGCCTTGGTGGGTCGCGTAAACAGAGAGGGGTCCCAAAAATAAGAAAACTTGACAAAAAATGGCCATCCTGGGGGATGACAATCTTTTTGGAAGAAAAATCCCCAGGAAGGGTTGAGGGAACGTCCAAGGTATAGCCAGGATCCCAGAAAATGAAAGCGGTGACAAACATATTCAAGAAATTAAAGCCGGAGCAACATAATGTCGCTGGAGCCAGAAAAAAAGTCCATCTTTATGACGAACAGTGTAGCACTTGTAAAACACGGTGCAGATATTTGTGTGAAGTGGAGGGGGGGGGGGGGGGGAGCTAAACATACAAAAAAAAAAGCAGAAATTGGCTAACAAATAATGAAGAGGGCTATTTTACTTGTTAACATGTGAATGTCTAATACATTCTTGGCCTTGTTTGCCTAGACTACAATTCGATATACAACTCGGGAAATATAATTGAAATAGGAAAGTAGGAGTTATCAAAATAGACCTATTTGTTCCTTGATCTATAAGCGTTTGTTTTGAAAGTATGAAACACCGAATGTATCGTTCTCATTATAGCATGCATATGGCAAGCTAGAATGGTGACATACTAACATAGTAACTATCATGTAAATCTGATGAAAGTAAAACAAAATAGCTTTCGAATCAATAATTGATAACCATATACTGGTACCATTACATGCAAGGCACAGAAGAAATATTTGTTTTAGATTCGATTTTTTTTTTCACAGCTCAAGTGTTAAGAATTGTATCTGAAGGGTATTTCAGGTACCTAGGTATAGATTTCTCAGTAAACATATTAAAACCAAATCATGGTTGATCATAATTTATTCCGAAAAGTTTAAAGAGATTAAATCTAAGATGGCAACCTGGATAAAAAGATCACTAACTCCCCTTGGAAGAGCCACAATAGTTAAATCCTTATTAATTCCCAAAATTAACTACCTCCTCTTATCACTTCCACTACCAAATGCACAAATTATGAAAGACATAACCCGAAGTTTCTTTGAATTTATATGGAATCACAAACCCGATAAAATAAGCAGAAAACAATTATGTCAATTATACACTGATGGTGGAATAAAGATGACAGATATATTTATTCACGCTAAGTCACTCAAGATATCATGGATAACAAGATTTATCAATAATACAGTAGATCAAGATTACACCAGTCATATGTTCTACTCATTTTTACCTCACTCTTGTGCACCCTTTCCGTTGTTCATGGGTTTCGTATATTTCTCTGATTTAGCACGATATGTGGTTAATCCATTTTGGAAGGAGGTACTATATTAGCCTTTTCAGAGCTTATTTTTGTACAATTCATCACATTGCATGCCAACCCCTTTGGAATAATGATATGATAAAAGTTAATAATAAAGTATTGCTATTTAAATCTTCGGGTCCTATTGTATATAAGTGGTTACGATGCCGTTTTTCGTTAAATCGATATTTTAAAAGCAGATGGATCATTTTGGTCATAATGTTATGAATTTCAAACAGAGTTTGGAATTGTGCAAACAGAAACTTTCTTCAATAATTATGGTGCTGTTAGACCTGTGGTGCTCTAATGCAATAAAGTCATTCCTACATGTTGGATTTATTTTACTTTAATCTTACCATAGTGACCCGAAAAGGGACTGTGGTTCTAAATGAGAAGGCCTACCATGATATACATATATCCCTGTAAGTAACACTCTGCCAAGTTCGTATTGATTAATTGGAAACATAAGCCACAAGGAGGGCCAGATGTATCAACCTTTAGCTCTTCCACATTATTTTCGCATGATTTATTAACATTAAGATTGAGCAAAACAAGTTCTGTATTACAGCATGGACACTTGCATTTTCCTTGTCTGAGACAATCGCGAACACAATGACGATACATTTATCTGATCGTGCGTTCCGCCCAACAGATTTCTCAATCAACTGGGTGTGATATAAACATCGAGGATGGTTTCAATTTAGATTTTGGAATAGAATTCTATACATGAAAGCAGATTGTTAAACATAAAATAGTTGCAGATAATTATGTTTACATTTGTAGAACGCAGAAGAAACGATAACGCTTATTTTGTACGTGTCCTTACTTCAAATGGTATATGGTCAAACTTTGAATTATTGGTTAATCTAACCACATATAACTATCAAAATTTGACAAGACGAAAATAAACTATGGTATGAAGGCTTTTTCAAGGACAAATAAACAAGCTTTTTTAACACTGTGTGAATAATTATTATTTTGTCATAAGAAGGAAAGTATATACAGCAAACGCGTGTAAAGACATGTTGTGCTCTGTTTTTGTGACATATTGCTTTTCAGCTATAAATGTTACTATGATATTGGAAATAGCTAATATTGCAAAACACAAATCTTAGAGAAAGGATAGTTATCGAAAAAATGGTTTCTTTTTACCAATGCGTTTTGAATTATAAGTAACTTTATATGAATAATTTTATCGCTTCTATACTATATCGCAAGAGTGTTTGATCCATTGGTCGGGCACTAGAATTACACTTTGTCCTTGCTCGTGCAAGGTTCCATAATGGTGCTCCGTATTTGTCTCGTCAAAACGTCATTCTCGCTACTGTGTTTGGGCCGAAAGATTTGGTATTTGAAGTACGTTTTGTGAAAATTACTCTATAGGTTTCAACTTTTGTTCATAAACAGATACCAGCTTAAAACATGTTCAGATATCACTAACTCTATTTTCATCAAAGGTGGATTTGGCGTCAATTTTGGAGTCGACCTCTTCACGTGTATTTAAAAATGTATTCAGATGTTTTCTTTCACAATTATATTGCTTTTTATTTATTGGCCAGGTAATTTTGAATTGTTATTTGCTGTTATGAAATAAAGGAACCCTGTGGAAGGGGAAAAAAAAAAAAAAAAAAAATTGTTGCTTTAAGGCAAAAGATAAAATGCCTTCATTTTATTTGATATCATTTAAAAAAAAATTAAACCAACCTCTTAATTCTTTTCAATGAGATGTGTTAGTTTTGTCAGTTGACAAGACTTTTTAATAAAATAATACACAATTTTGTAGTAAGAACGATTAGTTGACTATTATCAGCGATGTCTCGAGAGGTAGGTATACAGTGGCGTACCTAGCCTGATTAGACACAATGAAAACGGGGGGGGGGGGGGGGGGGGGGGGGGGGGGGGCGCACTATTGTTTGTGCACAATAGTGCGCCCCCGTTTTCATTGTGTCTAAACAGGCTAGGTACGTCACTGGTATATGATATTAGCTCTAATCTAGTACCCATTTTCTTGGGAAAGTTCGTTTTGATTGACACAACTTAGGCCTAAAATGCCTCTGACATTTATTGCAGGCATTATTAGAAATAAACCCCTCACAAAAAGTTCCGCAAATCGACTTTGGGCCATGATAACTTTTCAGGTATGCTTTAGTTAGTCGTGATAATCAGACTATTGGAAAGATAATTTATTTCATTTTTATTGATATCCTATTTCTAATAATTGTGTCATGCTTCATTGAACAGAATGTCAGAATATGGAGGAAAGTAAAAAGTCAAATGTTGCAAAATGCAGTTTTATTGATCAAATTGAATTCCCAAACTCCAATTTAGGCTGATAACTTTTAGGGTATTTTATCATTTTTATTGGATTTTATACCATTGTCAAGTTCACTTATTCTTCTTTTCAATGATACCCTAATTGTAACAATAGTATTGTTTTTTGCATGCACAGAACACCTGACTCTTAGGACAAGTCAGAAGTCAAATGTTGCAAATGTAATGCCTATTGTGACTATTATTGTCTATTGCGAGTTACTCAATTTGAGCAATAACAATGCACTTGGCAACTTATCGAATTTTACTTTGCATTATATTCATGAATTATGTGCATTCAAACATGATTTTACCATTGAAATAGGGTATCAATAAAAATAAGAATAAATTAACTTTTCAATGCTACAAAAATTGATGATGATTAAAAACCCACATTAAAATGTGTCAAGGTTCAAAGTTGTCTTACACAACATTTAAACTGAACATTATTTTTTACTTTGCCTTGCATTCAGGTGGTATTCGGGGGTTCTGTGGACCCACGCATGACATCACCATGACGAATTAGGTATCAATAAAAAGTGGAATAATTGAACCCGAAAAAAGATATAAAATTCAATAAAAATTATAAATTACCCCAAAAGTTATCAGGGTCGAAATTTGAGTTGCGGAACTTCAATGTAATCAATAAAAGTGCATTTTACAACATTTGACTTTTTACTTTTCTCCATATTCTGATAATCTGTGTATTGAAACATGACACAATTATTACAAATATGATATCAATAAAAAAGGGGAATAAATTATCTTTCCATGGTATGAATATCATAAATAACTAAAGCGTACCTAAAAAGTTATCATGGTCCAGAGTCGATTTGCGGAACTTTTTGGTAGGGGTTTATTATCCTTTAAAAACACCTTCAGAAAGTTCGTTGGCTGTTTGACACTTGAAATCATTACAACTATCACTTTTAGTCTGATAGGTATAGTTGCTCACCAATTATTTTTAAAAACACATATTCTTTTGATAGCTGTGAAGTAGTTTCGCTATGATGAGACTTCAAGATACGTTCCAATCGATTTAACGATCGTTTTGCTTTCTCTATCGGAAACCAGGAAGATATACTGCGTCAGTCGGTAGGATCGCTGACTTAATGTTTTTTGTTTATCATAACTGTTCAATATGGTATTATAATGTAATATTACACGTTCTAGATTGTATCCTCAACACAAAAACATAAAAAAAAATATACACATGCACACACACATAGAAACAAACAAACAAACAAACAAATAATAATAATAATAATAAATAATAATAACAATATAGGTTTTCCCAGTCAATTTTAAACTCTTTGCAATCGAATATATATACCTCATGGAACGGAGTTATCGGTCAATATTGAACTAACGTTTAGATTTTTAATCACGATCACATTTCGGACGAAAGTGCCTGTAAGAAATGTCAAATTGATCGGAGATAGTTTAAACTTGACCGGGAAAATCTATATAAAAGATACACTTAATAGCCCAAATTGAAATTTTACATTTAATTTTGAAGCGATATATATATTTTTTTTATTGTTATAGATGGCTTCAGCTAATCTCATGCTACCTTGCTTTAGCGTGGCTCAATTATCATTTAAAAAAAATAAATTCTTTACCAGATACCCATTTACATCACCTGGGGTTCGTTTCATGAAAGGACTTGTCGGACGTTTTATCCGACAAACTGTTATAAGCTACTGAAATGCTTGCATCTGATTGGCTGAGAGCAAATTTGTCGGATAAAATGTCCGACAAATCCTTTGATGAAATGCCCCCCAGGGTCGATTGTGGCAGATGAAGATTAGTGTCAGCCAACGAAAAATTGTGAAGTGTCTGGGATTCGAACTGCGTACCTTTTGATCAAGAGTTTACGTCTGTCCTATTAGACAACACTTTTGCAAATTTAACTATTACGTTTTTTTTTTTTGTTGTTGTTGTTGTTTCAATAACTCATTTTCTTTTCGAAATTTAAGTTCCATTACAACCATGCCTAGTTAATCACCGTGTAAAGGATGCATCCGGTTTCAGGACAACTACCCTCCAAAATCCACATCTAACACTACACCTAATCCTGAATTTATTTCTGGGGGTAGTTGCCCTGGGATTAATTGTCCGGGTAGTTGTCCTGATACGAGATGCATCCAACATAGGGCATACCCTGTTCCTACCCTGCCGCGAAATTAATATTCTTTGGCAAGACTGTTATGTCCATCCGCCGCTCTCGACCCAGGGGATATAGGCCTAAAATATGTAAATGGGAACCTGACAGAAATGGTTGTAATGTTAGAGCTGGGTCATCTTGTTTACCATGCTCAAGCCAGGGGTAGGGCGCCAGGACTGTCAGAAATCAGCGTCGGATCCAGGATTTAAAAAAAAAGGTGGGACTAGTATGAAAATTTGAAAAATGAAATTGGCGGGGGCGCAGCCGAAAACTTTCCGACGCCTGTTGCAACTCGTCGGATCCGCCATTGCACCGTTAAGAATATGAACTTTAGTCCACAGCTGAGATATCACTCAGACAAATATTTAGATTAATACTCTTCTACATGGAATATTTGGGAACGAATGACTCAATCTTTTCCTGTAAAAGTCCTCGATCTACAAACAAAACGTGCTAGATCCCTAACACGGAACTAGCCAGTTTGCACTGCATTTTTACGCGACCACGTTGCAAGCGGGTTGGGAATTTTGAAAAGGGAAGTTCCCCATTTTTGCGTAGGCGGCTATTACGGACGCGCGTGCGTTGTCCCACGGGTGATGGCAGTATTTTATCAGAATGATTTAGACGAGAAATGAATAGTTATTGCATGGGTCAATCTAAGAGTTTGTATTATTTTGACCGAAAGTAAACTATTTTTGTGCATTCAAGGAGAGGAGTTGCGCAAGAAGAAACGGAAAATGGGATATATAAAGAGAGAGAGAGAGAGAGAGCGGGGAATGATAGATGAGCAGGTATTGTTTTTAGAATGGCTTTTTAAACAGAAGAAATAGTCATTGGGAAATGAGATAACAAAAAGAGACCGTGTGTTAAAACAATGGAAAGATCGAGAATGTTTAAAGATGGTCTTATTTATATACAATAAACATGTGTCAAAACCAACTTTAGACAACAGCAGACTCGAGCCAGATGAGGTGTATAGTGATTGGCCATCTTGCCAGGCCCCTGTAGTCTGCATCCGTTGGCCCTGTACATAATAATGTACAATGATGTAAGGAAATTGAAAGGTAAAATCGGTTTTTAAAAAGATGTAGTGAAAATGGAGCTGAAAAGAAAGTGGTAAACAAAGGCGTATAAAACAGGAGTATATATACTGCACGACTTAAGAGGCGTTATTTCAAACTCAATTGATACAATGGATCGAAATATTCAAGTAGTTGTGTAATGATTCCCCTATTTCCCTTTAATGAAATTTAAGTCATTTTGAGATTCTGTTGTTTGCAAATAAAGCAGTAAAATGACAATGGTTTACGTTCCCCCGTTACGAAAACGAAATAAATCTATAATAATATGCTCATGTAGATAGTTCCGATTAATTCAACATTAGATATTACGCGCACGCCTACGTACAAGGATGCTACAAGAATCATGCATTGCAGTCGTTATGAAGCAGATGCGTTATATTAATGAGATATTGAACTATCTCGTATTTCCATAGCACGTTTGGTATTTTTTTATACAGGTGTGCTAATCAGAGCGCGCTCCCTTTTTCGATAACTCATTACACGTCGATGATGCTACATAATTAGTGGAGCTTACTAATTCCTCTAGTCATGTAAGCTCTGTGAGGAGTCTGGCACCCAATGCATGCAATTAGCATCATGCTGTCTGTGCCTCTAATGCCACGGTCATGCTGAGTGAGGACTATGAAATTCCCCGAAAGGATCCGGGTCCAAACAGATTTATTTGAAAAAACATCATCCAAAAATAAAACAATGTTCCCACCACAACATTTCTAACCAGCTTGAGCAAGCAGAAGCTGCAACATGACTTTACGTCCTGGATTTTTAAAAATTTAAAATTAGCGGCTTCGTTTTTTTGTTTTATACTGAGCTACTTTATCTTTACCTCGTGTTAGGTAACCACAAATGCTTGTATTTCAGATAGTATTTCCTACAATACCTACTGTATATTTACCGATTTTGAAGGACCTGTAACGTTAACACATTTGCTCGAATCGTCTGCAAAGTTCGAATTTTTGATTTTGTTAAAATCGACCCGGCGTCGCGCCGAAAAGTTTGAATCGCGATCGGTAATCGGCAGCTAAAATATGTCGCAATCGTATCGGAAAGGGTTCTGGGATTAAAACCGATTTTCCGAAATTCCGTAGGAGTTCGAAAGGGCGTATCTCGACGGATTGCATTAGAAACATTCATTTTTGTGTAATTTATTTTAAGCAGATCGAGGGAATTTATCGCTTCTTTAGATACTGATTCGTATAAACAAGAGAACATTTTTATCCGATACCTTTTCTTCGTTGAACATTGGGATCGAACGACCTAAGTTCACGCAGCCTGTTTCTGCAAAACTAAGCAATTGCCATCGTTATTCTTCATCTGGACAATTTAATTCAAGGAATATACGAACGGTTTGGAATAAGAACATGGATCGTAAAGGAACAGAGTGGAACCAATCTACAGGAACTGGACCCCTTGGGACTAGTCCAGACCAGACATCCGCCAGTTCTCCGGATTCTATTTCGAGGCTAACTTCCATCGTCACACCGGTACCAGAGGTATCAGCTGCCCCCACCGGGTCTCAGGCTCGGTCAGCCCCCCAAACCTCCGGGGTGCGGATCAAACCCGAACCCATGGACCTCGATGAGAAGCCCTCATGTCGTTTTGCCCGACAGGGGGAGGATGTCATGTTCACCTTGCCCGGGCCTTCTGGGGAAGGTGGTTCCTCAGATCCCGTTCCCCTGTCGCCATCACAGTCATGGCGGCAGCAGTCGTTGATGAAGACGGATTCTGTAAAATCTAAACTTCCCATTTACAAGGGTGAGTCACACCTATATTTTTGTTCCTTAAATATTTCCAGTCAATAAAAGATTGAGAGGATGTCATACAGGAATAGAAACCTATTTGGTTAGAATAAAGCCGGATAACTTTTACAATTAAATGACATTCATGTTTTATTCCTAATTATAGTAACACAAATAAACCGTCAAATTTTGCACAAAAAATGGTCAAGATAATTCTAAATCCGATCAAGTGTACCTCTTGAAATGAGCAATAAATCCATGAAAATAGAAGGGATTCATAATTTTTAAGAAACCTTGCCAAAAATAGGTCTATAAGTGGTTTATGAAAATGAAGATTTTACCAACAAAAATGCTAAGAGGAGAAGTCAGAATGATAAGATGGGATTGATAAATTGGTAAGGATTGTAACATGTTTAACTTACCATAATTATGTCAAGCAGAAAAATAATGGAATTGTATGAATTTGGTAAAGAAGATTCCTTACGCGGGTAATTGTGGTTTTAAAAGTCTTTCTGAAGAAATTCCTTATGTTATGATAAAATGAAATGAAAACACATAAAGAACCCAATAAGTATCTTGTGATATAATATATTATATGAAAAAGTAGGGGTTATTATTTTAATAACATTTCATTTGAAATTATTCAATACACAAAAACAACATAACTGTCGGTCAGAGAGGTGGAATATTTTATTTTATTTTGTTTGTTCCAGTGACATGATTTTGCTCTGGTCTTCATTGTCAATGTACCTATACTAATTTATAACTTACACCATGGGGTTCTGGCGACATAAGACATTTCCCTCAACCCTTCCCTCGGTCAACTTGAAAAAGAAATGTTCCATCACCCCCTATACATATTTTTTTTTGCATTTTTTCCCTTTTGGGACCCCTTTTTGTTTATCCTGCTGGGCAAGGGCCCCTCAGTCCTCATCCAAAAGAAAGGTGTCTGAGATGTTTAAGTTGTGATAGTTCTTTAAGTTAGATTTAGGTTTATTGACTAGGAAAAGAGTTGAAGTAATAAGTGTGATTGGTAAAAATTGAATATTTTAGATTAGAATTTTAGACTTACTGTTAATGATAAAAGAAACCAACTACAACTTTGGAACGCGGTCAAAATAAATTTTTAACAGCCCCCGGACAATAGACCCAAGCATAATTACATAAACTAAGGTTTAAGGAACCACAACCATCGTACACCCCAATTGCCTTTCTTGGGGTCAAGATTGAGGTGCTTGCCCATCAGGGTTAAATGGGAATTAATGTTCCCCCCCTCAAAAAAAGGGGGAAAGCTCAAAAATAGGCATAGTTAGAGTGGGCAAGCATTTCGTTTTTTAATCAAACCCGGTAAGGGGTGAAGAAAAGTTTGAGACTTCAGGACCCGCCAAAAGTGATTTAATTAAAATCGATTTAATTTAAACCGTAGCAAAATGATGTTGCTGGAGCCCCAAAATAATTTCACCATTATGACAGACAGTGTACATAAAAGTAGCTCAATTAAAAAATGTGCGACACAAAAAGATTAAAAAAAAAAGAAAAAAAAAGAGCACAGTTCAAAATAGATATAAATTGAAATTGTGAAAAACTATCTAGGAGTGTTATGGGTAAAGAATATTCCTATAATCTAAAGGAGTAACATTACATAACATATATGCTTATGAGGATTGTGTAATGAACATCCCTTGGGGTTCTGAACTTAGGAATCGCTTGTGTAAGATAGGATTATAATCATGAAGTGGGTATAAAGAGCACCCCTTATGCTTATGATTATGTTAACCTTAAAATGAATTATGAATTACATGCACCCCTCATCGTGGTTCTGTGACTATGAAATAAATGAAACAAAATGATACCATAACTTCCCAAAGCAAATTGAATGATAAGTGGATTTAATATTTCAGAGAAAAATAATTTTCTGATTAATATCACCTGAAATTTTGCACAATCATGGATCATGGGATTAAACAAAATAATAAAATTAATCCTAAACTATTGTGGTGGATTTGAAAATAGAATAGTGCCAGTAAAAGAATACAATCATGTGAAATGAACAAGTTACTTTATTATCTATGAAGATTTTTAAAACCTATTTTGTTCTTTCTTATTTCATAAACATAAATTATGTGAATATATGGACAAAGGGGTGAAAGAGAGAGGGGGAAAGGTCTCACTCGAGACAGTGTTACAATGGAATTCAAATAGCAATCTACACCCCATATGGGTTTAAGGGCGCCTTTATTTGTAATAAAAAGAAATGAGAAAACATGAAATTAAAAGAAATGGATGAACATTTATAGTTTTAAAGGAATCCGATGTCTGATGTCATTTGTCATGATAATGTTTTTTTTTAATGACACATTATGATTATTAACCCCATTTATGTCTGACAAAAGACAGTGTTGCAAATTTAAGCAGCGATTTTGCACAGTAAAATGTTGCAGTCTGTTTAATTTAATTGCTGAAGCTAAGATTAAAATTATCATGGAATTTACTAGAATAAAATCCAATGAAAGTGTTCTAACAATATCTGGAGGGTAGTCTAACTTTCTTCTTGGTGATGTTTTTGCTATAAATGTATACCACAGTTCATTTGAAGTTATAATAATTATGTTTCATAAATTTTTACTGCAAAACGATAAACGACCCCCTTTCCCCATATCTTTCAAAATTATAAAAGACGACTGGCAAAAACATTCCTTTGTCCCCTTAAAGTCTCTTTATAAAGCATATAAAAAAAGTATCTCCCGATGAAAATATTGAAGGGTAATTCATGAACCAAAATGTACTAAAATAATACCATCGTATGACTTGGCAAATGAACACACACCTATGCACTGAAAACCTAACCTCGTCCGTCAGTGGACGGACTAGCTTTAAAGCTAGTCAGTCACGACGGACTAGTTTTAAAGCTAGTGTGTTCATTGTTTAGTCCGTCGAGACGGACTAACTTACAACTGAATCAAATCTCTCAACTTGACGGACGAGCTTAAAGCTAGTCTGTCACACTTGATGTTAGTCCGTCGATGCGACGGACGAGCTCAATAAAATTTGGGATCAGGTTAGCCTCAGCTTTACCATTAGAATGAACCGACTAGATTTGATACACATAGCTGCAATGTCGCTTACAATTGAAATGACTGAACTTAGCTTGAAATACCACACAGATGCAATGTCAATTATTATCTCCATTGTAAATTTAGAGCGCATGTTTCCGAACATAATCAAGTGAATACATTATTGTGCAAAACAAAGGTGTTTGACCTGACAATCTAAAGCTTACGATACATAACATCAATCACGACAAGATGCAATTCACGAGTTAGGTTCAAACGGTGATTCTCCATCTCTAATTACAGGCTAATTGATACCTCGTAGATACTATTAGAATCCAAGAATCTGGTCTATTCTTATAGATTATTGGTGCAGATGCCCGGCTAAGCACAGCATAAATACAAGTGAATAGCATTCGAGTGAATGACATGCGCATTTGCGAAAAGGACATCAATCTATTATTTGTATTATCTTGTATGTGAAATCTATTTTAATGAGCAAACTGTAAGGAAGCAGATCCGATATACCCCGTAAAACTGAAGATTTGATGATAATGGCGATCTCCTTCATGTGATATGTTGAGTACTCTTTTTGAATTCCTTTATTTTGAGTTCATAGATATCGTTATTTTTCACATGCGATTAATACTTAATCACCAACGCGAAACAAATCTCTGTCTTGCCAAAATTAATTTATAAATTGGGGACCTATCGCACTGATAACGTGTGTGTTAGCTTGACAACGATTAATTAAGCAACACTTAAATATTGAATTCAATTCTAATTCTAAAAAATTATATGTGCACTATTTCTTTTAGATTATATCTGAAAGAACAGATATGGATTAGGGGCGCGATTGCGGGATTCCGTATGAGGTGGCTCTCAAGAAAGATATACGTAGAAAATGCAAAAATAGGCAGTCCTTACACAGAACAAGGACCGAATGATTGATTGCAAGCCATTTGGCGGGGAAGCCCGGGGGACATGACCGTTTTCACCCCATTTTTTTTTCTGGGATCTCCCCTTGATTTTTAAGTGATCCATGCTAGTGAAGCTGAAAAAGAGGCAAAATAAGTATGTTAATCACTATGCTTAGAGATGCTTATTTCAAGCCCCCTCCACGCCCCATGTCGGTGACACTCAAGATTCGTCCGCACTGAGAAGCAAGCGAAACTATAAAGTATTAATTCAAGAATCATATTATTAGCGTTATGGATGCATCTAACTTGTTGTTTGGCCGGCTTCAGTTGAATTAATTCACATTTGATTCTTCAAAATTAAATCTCAAACAATCATCATATTGCATAATTTGCCATAATGTTAACTAATTGTGCCTCCTGTATTAATTCCTGTATTTTGATATCATCATAATAAAATGATTTTGGCTTGAATTCTTGAATTTTTGAGAAAAAAAATAATCGTATCTTTAAAATGTTTTCTCATATTTCAGATTTGACGTCTCTGACAAACTGATGAAGCCATATTAAGCTATTTCGTAATGCTAGTCGGTCAAGACAGAAGTAAGAACATCGCGACAGACAAGCGCGACTGACTAGTTTTGACACCTTGACGGACTAGCTATAAAGCTAGTCCTGCATCAAAGCTCGTCAGTCTGGGCATCACTACGACTAGCTTTTATGCTAGTCCATCAAACTAGTCGGTCAAAACGGACTAGCTTTAAAGCTAGTCCGTCGTGACCGACTAGCATTAAAACTAGTCCGTCGTGACCGACTAACTTGACGGACTAGCTTTCAAGCTAGTCCGTAGAGACGGACGAGCTTTAAAGCTAGTCCGTAATAAGCGGATTGTGTTGAAGGAAAACTAGTCCGTCGTGACTGACTAGCTTTAAAGCTAGTCAGTCTGGGCATCACTACGACTAGCTTTAAAGCTAGTCGGTCTACCCATTTAGGTTTTCAGTGTGTTTAAGCCCATGTTGTCAAACCCTATCACAATCATGTTTACTACACTCGAAAGTCTCATAGGTCAGAAGGAATTCCTTCCGGGTCTATTAGGAAGATAATAATTCTTCCGGTATAGCCCATATGGACCCGGAATGACACATTCAGACTCTTCTGTTTTTAAGCTATTTTCATATTTCACATGTCTCTAAAACGTCTACATAATATGCAGTTCTCTAGTTATCAATGCCATTGAAAGTCATTTTTGTTAAATCTATATACATGTTAATTCCAAGCAACCTCTAAATTAATCTTTGGAATAAAGAATCATACGTAAGTGTAAGGATCTTCTTTGGGGTTCATTATTTGTGATAAATGTTCTTTATGGAAAGATTTCACCTCTTTCATCATTCTAGATATTAGCCTTCAGAAAGATGTGAGCGGGAATTAAATTGTTCTGGTTAAAATGCTTCTTTTCACTTCTATCAACTCAACGAACGTTTGGATTAAATATCATAACAAAACAGATGCCAAGTTCTTTACTTTTATCATTGTTTATACAAAATATACATGAAAGAGGTACATTTTTGTTTTGGATTCCCCCTTAATGTTACCAGTTTAAGTATACCTTTAAAAAAAAAGAAGTCTTATCCAGATATGATTGAGGTATCATAAATGAAATAATTACTCTCTTATCTACTCTTCCAAGAAATACATTCATGATATTATAATGTCATCAATGTTTTTTTTTCTTCTTGGAAAGATAGTCTTTTGTCATAGTTATACAGCTTTCATGACTTAATAAACTCTTTCACTTTGGAACCTACATACAAATGAGAAAATGGAAGTATAAATGTCAAAGTTTAGATCGAAACAATGTTCCACCTTTTATTTCTTATATCAATCCAGCACTTTTTAATGACGAATAGTTATCAGGTTATATACAGTCAAGCCGCTATTGTCATTATTATTGTCAGGTAGCAAGCTGAGGTAATCAATTTATATCAAAGTGAATGCATCGACACCACTATAATGGAACTTAAAACAAAGACCCTGCTGCCGCCATTACCACCATTTATAAAACACCCGCACTTGGTGCCATTAAATCTATCTTTAACATTATACCACTACAAATACCACCAAAATGACCACTACCACCACCATGAACCACCACCACACCCACCACCACCACCACCCCCACCACCACCACCACCACTATCATCATCATCATCAATCATCAATCAACAAACAACATTATTATCATCATTATCATCATCAATCACATCACCCCATCACCATCACAACAATCAATGCCGCTCTTCTGTATCATGGCCATTTGTATCACCATTGTCAAGTTCACAGTAGATTTTACTAGTCCTGCACTTTTGCACCACCTGCACAAAAAGTCCACCACCACTTCCACCACCACCACCACCACCACCACCACCACCACACCACAACCACCATCACCAACGCACCACCACCATCACCATCACCCCCACCATCACCACTATCAATGCCTACTCCTATATCATGGCCACTTTCATTCAACATTGTTCACAGTCGCCTACCAGTCCTGCACTTGCACCACTGCACCACAACTACCACTACCGGACTACACCAAACTATCACAACCACCACCACGACCCACCACCACCACCACCGCCGCCGCCACCGCCCACCACCACCACCACCGCCACAATCACAACGCACAACCATCATCTGTTTAATAATTATTATCTTTCTTGAAGTGATTATCGTCACCATTGTAACAAAGCATTTGCAAGCAATGATGATGTGCTACCAAAATCCACCTCATCTCCTTATCCACCCGCATCACCGTCACCATGGTTACCTAGTACATCAGAGAGCAAGTAGAGTTTTAATCTTTGAGAACTTTCTCCAAGGTTTTAATAGAGCGCCAAGTAAATTTTGCGAGTTCAAAGGAAACCCAACCCAAGGAGAGAATGATTCTTATAGGAAACAGCAAAATTTAAACATTTTCATCAAAATCTGGAATAAGATTAGGGAATTAGTGAAGTTTCAAAAGTGTCCCCCAAATTAGCCATTTTAAAAGCAGTTTTGCCAATTTGAGGATCGTCTTATTTGGCTCTTTTCCATCAGATTAAAATTCACTCTTTTTTCATTTTATTCTTTCAAAAGTGAACTTTCTCATTCGTTTGTTTGTTGTTTTGTTTTGTTTTAGAGAGAGAATGGTATTATTTGCCCCATAGGCATGATATAGGAGGAATTTTACAATATCATACATGTACATGTTAAATCTTAAATCCTGACATGTCATGAAAACTTTATTTTCGGAATACCTTTTAAGGCCACCGCACACCATGCGACTTGCGACTGATCGACTTTGGATCTGAAATAACTTTGCGCATTGCAAAATATATAATACGCGCATAGATATTTCAGATCCAAAGTCTGTCGGTCGTAAGTCGTGAGTCGTAAGGTGTGCGGTGGACTTTAGCCATCTTTTATTTCTAAAAATGGATTTTAGGACTATCGTTTTGGTATGCTGGATTGGATTAAAGAAATTGTTATTAAGTAGATGATCGGAATGTCTATTATTTCATCAAACATTCACAGGACAGGTACTCAAAGCGGTTCATATCCACTTGGTATAAACGCCGTTGGTCCACTTCTCTGATTGTCTGATATCTCGAGGGATAAACCCGTTTAGTCTACTAACAATTTGGTCTGATTTTCCCTTGGTCTCATTCTCAGTCTTGATTTAATTCTCATTTGATGTAGCCAAATTGTCTCATTATATTTTCGTCTGATTCTCAAATGAATATTCATTTTGATCTATTACTTGTTTGTTATAGAAAATGGTGGTAGACCAAGTGGATATTTGATGTAGACGAATAGGTATTAGACAAAATTGTGAATAGGCGAAGTGGCAATTAGACCAAAAGTTATTATTAGACGAACTGGTGTAAACGAAATGGAATGAGACCAAACGGGAATTATTCAACGTGGCAATTTATACACTCAAGCGGCAGTAACATGCATGACAAGTCAAGTAGAACATTATTGACTTCAATATATTCGCACTTTTCTTTTATGAGGAAAGATTAATAACAAAACAAAACAGACAATGGGAAAGGAAGTGTAATAGACCAAGGGGAACACTCGATACAATTATTTCATTTTCCTAGAATTCTATCTCTAAATACAATTGTTTTTCCATACTTGTCAAAGAAAAATGCATACTTTTGATATAGAAAGCAAACATTAAAAGTAAAAGCTTAATGGCTTTACAAGGGCCCACAGCCCCTGTAAAGTGCGTTTTTTTTAAATGAAAAGCATTCAATCATGTAGACCTGTGCTCCCCCAAACAGGGTATTCCAAGAATTTACCAAACACCACTGGAAAGTAAACAGGGCGTGAAATGAAAGTAAATATTTGAATAAAATGCTGGAATATAATTTCAGATTCCCAAAATGGAGATTTAAGGAATGATACAAAAATATATGTTTTATAACAAATAAGGAATAACTCAACAATAAATTATTTTGGGATCTTCTCATTATAATGTAATTTTGTAGATGCTGCAAAGATCTAGTAACAGAGAACGAGAAAACAGTGAAAATTGAAAGTAACTATAAAAGGAAGAAAAGGTTTTTAACAAATAGGCATTATGAAGTCTTTCATTTTCACGCATCATAATCACGTTGAGAATTTCTTCACCTAATAGTAATGTAAAAGTGCCTAACGTTGTTAAAAGTAAAACTCAAATTTGTAATAATACAAAAATAATAATAAGCCCGACAGGCACCCGTTACTAGGAGAGCAGGGTCCGCTTGACTTATAACATGTATAAGTCTTTTAATAGGAATTTAATGCCGCTCACGCTTCGCGCTTGCATAGTTTTTAAACGAAAGATGATCATTAGTTCACGGATTAATTAAAAAAAAATTTCAAGGGCAAAATGTGCGGAGAATATGTTGCCCCCAACTTAATTACAGTCCTGTCTGAAGAAAGATTTAAAATGATTCTTTATTTTTGTGCCTTTTTTCTTTGTTGGTAAATTAACTTTTTCGTGCACAAATGCTAGGCCTATATAAAAAAAAATAAGGGCCGTGGAGCGTTTTTTAAAGTGCGGGGACTGAACTTGCGAAAAGCATAATTTGATGGTAATTTCACATTTTGTTGTCCACGTGCACGTTCGCTGAAAAAAAAAGTGTGTGTGAGTTGGGGGGGGGGGTGCAGCCCCACGGCTCTGCATACCCTGTAAATCGACATTAATAATTGCTATGAAGTTTGACGTATCCGAAAATGCGGATTTTTTGTTTCAATAAATTGACTTGATTTGATTTTATATTTAAATAAAAGCTAGCAAAATACCAGGTGGAACGGTTATGGTAATTAGGCTTTTCTTGTAAGAACCCGTATGTAAAGTTTTTTTTATTGGAAGCGCAGACTTGAAAACTAAGGGATGGGACTAAGGTTCTCGAATATTCTGTATATGCTTGCTCAGAAGGGCGTTAACACAAAGTCTTTTATACAAGTCATGGTCAGCAATACTATCTCTCTCGCTCTCAGCTTTGTTTACAATGGTAGGTGTGACCATTATTCATCATGTTGCAATATTCGTGTTTTATTTAGCCTATAGTGACTGGCAATCTATTTTCGTTATTTTGGTGATAAAGGTATATTCGTTTTAAAACGGATGTAGATATGTCATAATGCTTTTCGCCTTAAAATATGTCATGTACGTTATACTCAATACAGTGCGTATCGAAAAAAAGAATGTAATTCATTTTTGGAGGGACCATATTCCCAGCTCATCTATTTTGGAGATTTATTTCTATCATATCACTGAAGGCGAATTCTTCCCCTTTGCAATGATACCCTTCGTGAATCATAAATGTAGCGCATAACCGAATGATGGCAAATGTAGGTGACAGGTTCAAAATCCATTTTCCCAAGTTTTTGTCAAAAAACGAAAGACTGAGTGGATGCTTTCAAAGGAGTCATATCATCGCATGCAATCCTATTCAATGCTCTGCAGCAGGGACAGCATTCACTCAGTCTCTTTAATTTTCTCAAAACTTTGAAAAGAATGATTCTGTACCTGTCATTTTAATTTGCAATTTCCTCAATTATGCTTTACATTTATGATTCAAGACAGGCGTCATTGGATAGATGAAGAGTTTGTCTTTAATTATATGTAGCATATGAAGAGCAAAAGCAAATGAACTGGGAATATGGGCCCTCTAAAAATGGATTACCTTTTTTTTATACGCACTGTATATTCTATATAGGCCTACAAGTACTATATATAGTTTAACGGATGTAGATTTAGAAATCCGCGTTAGGTCCAGTTGGTAAACATGGGCGCGGTTATTTTTCGTCTCATCACTTTTGACATGAACAGCTATCCTCGAAGTATATAAGATGAATGATGATGCAAATTCATAATATTAAAATCTGCAATGATATGCATTTGATTCGGAAATGTGTAGATATACGTACGGTACTTTTTCTTACGTAAGGCTATGGCTCAAAGTTCAATTGAAATAACTTTGAAATGCAGAGCAAAGACTGATTCAATTTTTAATATAACTATTGAAGATTCATGCAGTTTGACTCAGGGCATAAAAAAAACATTAAAAAATACATATAAAAACACCATCGAAACTGACAAAAGTTTAATCTATATAAACGTATTATTTCGCATAAATTTACGCCAAAATTCAGTCACTTCCAACTAATTTCATATACCCTACAACAAATATAATATATATATAATAAATATATGTAAAAAATATAATGCATGATGACCGAACCCCCTCCAACAACCCCGTCCACATTTCTGTCAGGTATTTAACCAACCTTTGTGGAGGTATTATTCAAGATTCAATATTATTGCCGTTTACAAACATAATATAAACATTCAATATAAACAAATCCAAAAGTACATTCAAATATAATATAAACAAGCTTGTTCAGTATGAAATCATCAACTGAATTATATTGTTAAAATACATTTTTACTTCACATAATATTGAAAATCTAAAATGAAAAACAAAACGTCAATTGCATATTTCAAAGGTACATCATACTTTCTTTTTACTTTTCTAAAGTCCATTCGAAACCTTTTAACCACGCTAACCATAACATTGAATAATACGAATACACGTCACGTCTTGTTATCAAGAGAATTTTTTAGAGGAAGAAGTGAAATATGAGTATTTTCAACTAAAATGTTCTTTGTGTTCTTGGTCTACTTCTTTTGAATTATTGTGGAAATTCCATAAAGAAGGCGTAGATAAAGTAAGAATTAAACAAATGTATTTATATTAGAAATTTACAGGGAAGTTCCAAGTACTACATGTACAAAGTCAAAGAGAGAGTCGAATCCTAAAATAAACTTAAATATTGAATTTTGGTCAAATTGGACAAACAAATGGTATCCTGTTTCACTAATACAAATCGAGGACATTCCAATATCTATTGTTATCCATTATTCATTTTTATTAACATTTTAATGTTTTATAGTTTAAATAGTAATGTGTATAGGGGGAGTGAACACGGTCCTAAATATTTCGTTTAAAAAGTATGATTTTGTGGGGGAGGGGAGGGGGAAACAAAGGATATGAAGTTTAAATTTGAATATCAGCAAAATTATTCTAGTTAAAACTGTTCATGAACAGTTGTTCAATTTCTTTTTTTTCTAAGTGCATTAAAGAGTAAATACACATTTTTTTTGCAACTCTGTCCTGTGTCACAGTGTGAACGACACTTAATTTAAAAATATCAGTCAACAACAGCGATAAACACATAAAAGAGAGGGGAAAAACATTAATCTGTTAATAGTACAAATAAAACAATTATCACATTCATTTTTTTGCGATATAACGTTAATAAAAGTCAGTTTTGCTTTCAACATCCGTATTATGAATGATTGATATTTATTTTCCGCAATTTGTCATCCCTATATTTTGAATTTTTTTCCGGGTAAAAAATGGAAGTGGTAGTGAAAAATAGTAAAATTTGTTGTTGTTTTTGTTCTTGCAATTAATATATACGAACTAATAATGGGAATGAAACGGAACAAAATGATTATGACCATGCGTCAAATATAGTTTTATTGCTGAGATTTGTTTATGGCATAGGTTAACATTTTAACATTTATTTTCCCAAAATACTGCGTTTATTTCTAAGCATCTAGAAGGAAACACATCGAATCTTACAAAAGAGTTAATTAAACCATCTCTCTCTCTCAACGGATTTAATAACATAATTAACAAATAATAGGTTCTAAAAATAACCTGGGAATGCCCCCTCTTTTATTGTGAAACACTGTGCAATTTTTTGACCATTTCGCAATAAGAAAACTACGGTCAAACTTGTATTGACTTTATTAGCTAATCAAATTTAAGCCAACTGACCCATTTCTTCTTAATCTTATCTTTATCGTTAATTAAATAGATAAGATATGAAGTCTTATTGAAGGTGCTGTCATAAGATTAAAAAAAAAAAAGAGTTTGGTTGGATAAGAAATTTCAAAAAGACAAACTGAAATAACCAAGGTTTGATAAGAAAGGAAAACCGCCATGGTAAAAAAAAAAAAAATCTTTAGATAGCTATTCATATGTATTCGTCAGCGAATTACAAGATATTGTCTTATTCACTCCTTTAAGAGTGAACATTTTCAATCGATTTTTCTCGGATAAATAGAAAATATGGTTTGAGGTCAAATTGTTTGGCTGATCGAAATACAAAGGTAGTGGGTTCGAGCCCCGACTAGAAAATTCTTTTTAAAAATCTTTAATAATAATAGTACCACTATGATAGAGAATGAAATACGCTTCTTATCATAACAGGTCAAAATTATTGAGAGGAGATTATGCATGAACGAATCTATGCACATTCGATTATTAGAGGGTATAAAACCAACGTTCAGAAAATTGAATTAAGGTTTATATCAAAATAAACTGTCATAACATGCATAAAACGAAGGCATTTTGTTATGAAAAAAAAAAAAAAAAAAAAAAAAAAACAATCCTTACAAAACCGAAACAAGTTGCCGCTTCTTTCGAAATCCGTTCACAGTCAAATTAGACTTGTCGTCCAGATATTGCAGTGAACAATCATAAATGATCGAGGGTTGATTGTGGTTTTTCACTCAACTTTTATTCAACTCTCAGTCGTATTATTATTATGGGACTTTTTACCGTTTCAACAATGACCATGATGAAATTATTTTTATAATGATGGCGCTTGTCAGTATCATACGAGAGGCAGAAAGGCTATTGAAGGTTTGAGGCAGATAATTATAACAGTTATACGGGACTGCTAGACAGGACAAGTAGGCCTATGTTTTGATTTCTTGCTCTAAATTTGATGGGGAATTGGAAAATATGATATGCCTTCATATTCATGATAGGGCCTTTTAATGTAAAATCAACAGTACAGTCAAAGATTATTGATATAAACTCAACAAAAGTTTCAATTTGCGTTTTTCAGTAAGCTTGTTTACATTATTTTGCCTGTAAAAGACAGATTTAGGTATATTTATCATATTCCACGAATCTTGTGTCACGATTGGTCAAAAGTGAGGTCACGTGTCTAAAAATCATTAATTTACCTATACCACCATGATTTGGGTGTATTGATTGTAGAGGAATGAAGTTTAGTTCTTTGATATTTGTTAATGGATCCAGATTGACGTGGCTTGCAAAGATATGACATTGTAATATTTCACTAAATGAACTTTTAGACATACTACACGAATGCTCTTTGTCAATAATTGTTTGTTAAACAAAGTTACACAAAAATCCCGATTTTTCTTCCCATCCACGATCGACTCTTGTGGATAGTAATTGAACCTATATTTAAAATACAAACAAAAGTACAATTACCTTGGACCATGCATTTTAAAATAACATCATCAGATGACATAAAATATATCCGTTATATATCTTAAGATTTCACAAGACTAGTCTTATCAAGAGAATCCACTATTTTTTGAACACTATGTATCCTATTTATTATTAGAACATTGAACTTTTATTTACATGTGTATTAGTCATTTAGACGGATATGCCTATACATGTACAAAATTTGCAAATCAATGAGATTTACTTTTGATAAAACAGGGAAAAATTGCGACATTTATCACTCATGTTTTGACCCAAGTATGTTTATTTGAGTCACGTTAAGTATGAACTTTCAGAATAAACAAAAACAAAAGTGATGACTTTGGAACATATAGGATCAAAGAATTTTAGTGAGTTGTTCCAAAATGATAAGACTTAGATCTATACAGCATTTCAGTGAATTGCGTAATAAAAAGCTTTTTAAATTTAAAGGGTGAAAGTGAATGCTTTTTAGAGAAGTTTTAAAATTCCCCTTTTGCTATTTTCATGTTTTATTTCCAGGGTGTTGTAGTGGAAAGTTTGTTTACTTCCTAGAGATGGAAAAAGGTTTTTGTTATCCACCTTTATTAAATTTCAACCATGTTTGAAGCTAAATTTAGGTCCTGGGAACGGATTTGCATTTTGAAAGAAACTGGATTGAGTAATTCCCAGCTTTACGATGCTGATGTTTGATGGACTATCATAATAAACAAAGTAATGGAAATAATATTGTATGGATTTTTTCCCCCACTGAAAAACACAACCCACAAATCGTAATGTACAGTTTGTCCCACAAAAAAATGTTAATGGCACTCTAGATGGGTATAATATTAACAATACAATATTATACTGTTTATACCTTTACACCCGTAAACTACAATTCATATTCTACAACTCGATGAAATTTTATTAGATATGGTCCATTAATCACAAAGATGTGAGCATTTTTTCATTACACCTCAGGAAACCTCTCCATCCAAGTTTGTAACACATTATGTAGTCAGGTTCAGCTAACAAGATTTGTTATCAAAAGGAATGCTAGTTGACGATTATAAAATTATATACAATATGATTAGGTAATTTTCAAATTATACTCATTTAGAATGCCATAAGCACTTTTTGTGGGACACCCTGTATTAACGTGTTTTTGGTCTGTCTCAAGTTTTATCCTTTTCCATCAAAATTGTTCGGAATTTAGTTTATTTCCACTCGTGAACATGCAGTGTTAATTTCTTTTGAGGAATTGGGTAACTAAGGGTGCTATCTCACTTCGCGGAGACGTCTACGCGAACGGATAAAAAGTATCAGAGACGTCTCCGAGAAAACAACTCAAAACAACTTTGAGACGGTTTCTTTGAAACTGCTTTGTTACAGTTTTGGAAAAATGTCGTGGAGACGTCTCGGAGACGTCTCTAATACTTTTAATCCGTCGCGGAGACGTCTCCGCGAAGTGAGATACCACCCTTATTCTTCTACCCTGAAAACATAAGTTTCGACACAAAAATTGTGTTTCTAATAGTCATATACCTAGATCAGGATAATCAGGCAACATAATGTTGAATGGCGGCAATTTTATGCAAATAGTCATTGTTTTACTGCTTCAGTGTTTCTGAAACCACATTTTTGTTATGTAATGATCTCAATACGGTCTATTAACGTATTAATCTGCCCTGACAACATAAGTATAGACACAGAAATTATGTTTCCATGACTCCTAGATCCGAAGATACAGGCAAAACATATTTAATAGCGGGTATTTTTGAAAATATGCAAATTAGTCATTGTTCTTCTGCTTTAATGTCTCTAAAAACAACATATCTGTTGTTAAATTATCCAAATGATGTCAATTAACATATTCATCTATCCCGAAAACATTGGAATTGAAACAGAATTTATGTTTATCGGCGTCTTAGGGTGGTATCACTTCGTGGAGACGTCTCCGCAACGAAAACGTTTCCGCCACGTATAAAAAATATTAGAGACGTCTCCGAAACTTAGGAAACTTAGGAAAGTTAGGAGACTGAGCTATTGCAAAGCCATGCTGACAAATCCGTCTCAAATTTGTTTCAAAGTAGTTTCCACGAAGTGAGATACCACCCGTAGATCCTAATATACAGTTCAAACATTGACAAATGGCAGCCATTTTGAATTTATGCAAATTAGACATTGTTCCACAGCTCGATTTTCATATACTCATGATACTTTTGATATATTATTTTGATTACAATAATAGTTCATTGCTGAAAATTTCGTTTCTGTGGCAATTTATTTTGGGTTTCGCCATTCCCCCCCCCTATTTTTACTGGACTATAATTGTCCTGATACGCTTTGTGGGGCAAAGTTTGATGAATTGTTAATTTGTCATGTTTTTTGGTATACAGCAGTAATATTCAGAAGGAATTATAAACGGTCAAAATGTAAAGGTTTTCCAAAATATGTTATCCTATTTATTACTGAATAAGTGTACCTGGGTATGTTTGAAGGGAAGGTTTGGACCCAAAATAAGTTGCTTTTATAAGAAGCAGAAAATTATATATATATATTTTTTTTAAGTTTGAAGAATATAGGACTAATAATAAGAAAGTTATGAATATCTTTATGATGCACAAAAAAATTGATCGCTATACCAAATTGGCAACACCTGTGATGTCACAGGGGCACAACTTTCCATGCATTTTCTATGATGTTTTATGCTAAATTTTCACTTAATTTGTTAAGAAACTGCTTTCCCCATAACCTTGGCCGAGATACATTGATGGCAATATGTTATTGCATCTATGCATTTTCATAAAATGAGATTTATACTGATATTTCAAAAGAAAAGTGATATTTTTCATGAAATTCAACATTCATGAATATCTTTTTTCTATAGTGAAAACCTACTCAAAATTTTATTTATTTTTTTTTTTTGTATTTCTACATGGGGTGCTGGTTCTACAATTATGTATAGATGCAATAGCATATTGCCATCAATATATCTTGGCCAAAGTTATGAGGAAATCAGTTGTATAACAAATAAAGTGAAAATTTATCATGAAACAATACAGAAAATGCATGGAAAATTGTGCCCCTATGACGTCACAGCTTTGTGACTGTGTTGCCATTTGGTGTAGCGATCAATTTTTTTTGTGCATCGTGAATATATTCATAACTTTCTTATTATTAGTACGATTTTCTTCAAAATTTTATTCTGTTTCTCCTAATTTTCTGCTTTATATAAAAACAACTTATTTTGGGTCCAGACATTCCCTTTAAGCTAACACTGCGGTCTATGGAGGTAAAATCATCATGGTAGTTCCAATGACTTTCACATTTCCAGTCATTATAATGATGCTTAGGTTATGAATTTTTAGGGTTCCATCTTGACGCAATATTGCAAGTACTGACAACATTTAGGGCTCCACAGCTTAGATTTTTACAAGCCTCAACAAAATTTAAAATGTCCCTTAAAGCCAATACGAACCAGGGACCACCTCTAGTCCTCAATTTCTCAATTCTGCCCTGATTACTGACCCATAATGCAACATCCTGAGCAGTGTAGTCTTACAAAGCAGACCCAATTGAATAATAACACACTATTTCACTGCTCAATTGATTCACACAGCGATAATCATTTTACCAAATAGCAAAACAAATAATTTTCCCATCAAAACATTTTAGTTTCCCAATACAAATTAAATTGTAGGTTAATTTTACACCGTTTTGTTAATAGTTATCTCAAAAGGTATACTTTAGGACTAGCTATTATAACACACAGTCAATGAGAGGGTTGCTCAGTTCGCTCTCCCTTTAACATGTTTAAAGGAGACAATTTGACACTATTACTTAGGGTGGTATCTCACTTCGCGGAGACGTCTCCGCGACGGATAAATAGTATTAGAGACGTCTCTGCGACGGATAAATAGTATTAGAGACGTCTCCGAGACGTCTCGGCAGACGTCTCCTGAATTCGAAGACGGATTTTTTTTCATTAATTGTCGCGGAGACGTCTCTAATATTTTTATCCGTCGCGGAGACGAAATTTTCTATTCTGTCGCGGAGACGTCTCCGCGAAGTGAGATACCACCCTTAGTAATAGTAGGCCTGCTTTAAAGGCATTTCTATCAGTCACTATTATATCATGCTCGGAAATTATCGCATTAATCAATTATTGATTGTTAATCATTCCTTTCTCAGATTAAAGAGGTTTGAGAGTGTAGTAATGATTACTAGTTTTGTATCTATTATTAACCTCCGAGTGGTGGTGTTTACATCAATCGAAACTTCCAGACCTTCTTCAACAACTCAAGATGACAAACGTGTTTCGAGAGTCGATCATAACTTTGAGATGTCAGTTTCATATCATGAGCTCGTGACTGTCTTAATTGTGCCACACTTCCTCTCTAGAACTCATTTGACTCGCGGAACTAAAGAGTATAGGCCTACGTACAAATATGCCTGGAACTAATGCGGTGGTCACAACGGGGCGTAAGTGCAACGTGCAAAAATTCTACGTCGAATGTTGTTTTTTTTGGGTCAGACACGCACGTAGCAGGCATGTCATGCAGGAGGTTTAATATTTTT
Organism: Paracentrotus lividus; assembly: GCA_940671915.1. Lineage (NCBI taxonomy): Eukaryota > Metazoa > Echinodermata > Echinoidea > Camarodonta > Echinidae > Paracentrotus > Paracentrotus lividus. The sequence continues at coordinate 15,716,052 of CALNVZ010003426.1, forward strand.
CAATACCTTTCCTACGATCATTTATGACCACAGCATGAGAAAGAGATTTATACATTGACGAGATACCGCTCTGCATTTGGTGAGCGTCGGATTTCGTAGAAAATCCTTGCGTTGGACGTCATGGACGTGTATTTTAGGTAGGCCTACGCAAGGTGGTAGTAGTTAATATGGTTGGCAGCCGTCCCACGTAAAAAAACGCATGTGCCCGGTTGTGACAAATAGCATGAACAGGGTGACAAAAGTCTTGCATGTCGACATGACTGCACCCGTCCATCCCTTTCATAATTTACGATGTGAAAATACGGTTTGGTCTAACATCAGTTGGTTCTATAAAATTATATATTATCGGATTGTCTAATACCACATGGGCTAAACCCGTTGGCCCGTATCCACAAAAGCAAAGGTGTCCCAAGTTAAGCCATGGCTGAAATCTGTAGAGTTTAACTATGGGTGGCGAAATGTGACACAATGTCGAACAGTAGATGCTTCATTTTTCAGAATCTTTGGTACTGAAACTATCAAAAACTGTCTTGGAATGATAAATATAAAAGTTTTCCTAACCATTTTAAAGCATGCTTCCAGAATAACGTTTAAGGAACATAACAATGCATAGTTAAATCACAGATTTAGGCTATGGGACATCATTCTTTGTGAATATGGGTCTTTTGTTCTATAGATCTAATTTCCCCTTGGTCTAATACTTGTCTGATGACCAAATTGTAAATTCAAATTGCCTAATTTCATATTCGTCTAATTCCCAAATGAATTTTATTCTATTACCAGTTGTAACTGGACCTGGCCTTGTGGTAATAAATGAATTAGATGAACTGTTTTTCGACAAAGTGGAATTAGACCATGTGGGATGAGAGGCCAAGTGGGCATTAGTCAAAGAGGGTTAAGAGTGGCAACTTTACCGAAAATATATCGATGACGAATTTATTTGGGCGTAATTTCATTTTCATTGACGTGGGCTATACATTCACGAGGGATGTGAAAATGCCCTTGAAAGGATGATTTCCGATGTGAAAATGCATGGGCCATCTTTCCGCTAGAAAACGTGAATTGATAATTGATTAATTATTTTCAAGATTTTTCACTTCTTGTTATTGGTATAGCACCCAAGAACATGTTACAATCGTTCGTAAAGTCATTCGTAACTGTACAAACGACTTGGAGAAACAGCCCCATGTTTGCTCAGAGCTGTCGAGATTCGGAACCCAAACGTGATGTATCGCAGTGATGAATCAAGGATTAGGAAATAGAGGGGCGCCTACGGTAAAAGTGGAAAAAGGGAAGGCGCAGCAATTTCCTGTAGCTGCGTTTGTGTTCAGTGTGCTATTCTCAAAGAAAAAAATATGAAATAAATAACAAAATAAAATAAAATAAAAAGGGGCACCCACTTATTGCGCCCCCGCCTAGATCCGCCACTTTATTATAATATACCATAACGTTAAACGATGAGATAAATTTCTAGAACTGAACTGAATGAATGAATGAATGTCACTTTCAAGTTTTCAGAATGCATCGAAAACAAAACCAAGAAAGACAGTTATAATCTTAAGTAATTATTTAAAATGTGACCTAGTTTTATTGAACCAATTTGGAAGACACTTGTGTTTTCGATATCCAGTCCATTTAAAAGGAACATTCCAGTTTTGCTTTCAACTAATACTGTAAATCAATCTGCATTTATATACCAAATTAATCATGATCTTGTTTTTAATTAGCTACGGGGGAAGTATACAATAAAACACATGTGATTTTGATTTGTGTGAAGCATTGATTGCTTAAACAATGACAAATAAATGTCTTCTATATTTATGCAACTCCGGATAATTTTCCTTCATTCATAATGAGAGATATTGGAGTAATCTGATTCGGAGAGATATGACATTTATGACAAAAACGTATATCAGGTATTAAGAAGACCTGTGCCCTGTACATAAAGACTTTTATCTCGGTAGCCTCATTTGGAACACAGGTACAGCCATTGATTAGGATTGGGAAAAGATTAAGATTTGGGTTAATCCTGGGTTAGGATTAAGATCATAAACTTTGGAGCACCCTATAATAGAAATACTATAACATTAAGTGAGGAGAAAACTAAATGAATGAATGAATGTCACTTTCAGGTTTGAAGAATGCATCGAAAACAAAACCAAGAAAGACAGTTATAATTTTGAGTAATTATTTAAAGTGTGAACTAGTTTCATTGAACCAATTTGGACTACAGTTGTGTTTTCACTATCCAGTCCATTTAAAAGGAACATTCCAGTTTTGCTTTCAACTAATTCTGTAAATTATCTGCATGTATAGACTAAATGAATAATCATGATGTTGTTTTTAATTAGCTATGGGGGAAGTACCTATACAATAAAACACATGTGATTTTGATCATGTTGATTCGCAAATAACATTTATTTCTTAAACAATGACAAATAAATTCTTCTATTTTTATGCAACTCCGGATAATTTCCCTGGCTTCGTTTATCATGTTAATGTCATATCATATAATGAGAGATATTGGAATAATCTTACTCAGAGAAATATGATATTTATGACAAAAATCAATATAAGAACACCTAGTCCATTAATTGGGCTTAAAAATAATCATGATGGTCGTAAAGAAATGAACAGTGTTATTAATGGGCTATCTATAATGTTTTAATTGACGAAATTTCCCGCATCGCTACGTTGCACGAATGCAATGACTGAAAATTTGTTATCATGATTATAGATTATGGTCCAATATAATTATTTTTAAACATTCTTGGGATAAGGCGCACTGTTAGAAAATTTCTCCTTAAAAAACAGAAAAGTTCCTGCAGCAGAGCTTCCAGAACATCTGTAATCTTACTGCACAAATTTGCAGTAAAATTACAGAAAATTGGTATATGGGGAATGAAAATTTACAAATTTCATAACACTTTTTTTCTTCTTTCAAACAGACCTGTTCTGCTAAATTGAAGAAAATTTCCCGTTATAAAAATATACCGAATGATTCTGTATTTTTTTCTCCTTAAAAAAAAAAAAAAAAAAAAAAAAACCCAGAAAAAACAGAAAAACAGAAAAAATTCCTGCAGCAGAACTTCCAGAACACCTGTATTCTTACTGCACAATTGGTAACACAATTTACAGTAAAATAACAGTACAATTACAGAAAGATTTGTAAATTTACAAATTTCCTGTAATAAAAAGCCTTTTTCCTTTTTAAAAACAGACCTGTTCTGTTAAATTTCAGAAAATTTCCCGTAAGAAAAATACACAGAATTATACAATCATACATATACAGAACGGTTCTGTATTTTTCTTTCTGTAAAATCTTCTGTTTCTTTTAACAGTGTGGGTTAATGAGATCGAACAATACCGGTTGACACATTAATAGACTTAAACACTTATCAATTTCATATTTATGATACTCATCAATCCTTCGTAATAAAAAGATGTGTATACAGTACATAATAATTGATTAAAGAGACAGACTTTGCGCTATCACATTGCATGAGATAATGCTAAAATATTTATTTTTGTCTTTAAAAAACTATTCAACAACGTTCAAGATTACTAACGAGAGGTGGTCTCAGTAACTGTTGGTACAAGACATTCACGAAAGAATACAAAACCATTGATTTTCCCTCTTTAATTGTATCGTTCATAGAACACTGTAAAATGTCTTATGTTTGATGTTATTTTATATGTCGCAAGGCCCTCTTGTGGCTCCCTGTGGCTCTGGGATTACCGTGCTTTTAAGGAAAATTTGAATAAGAATTAAATTCAAATTACTTTCTGTATTTTCTTCTTCATTTACAGAACCTAGCCAACAGCGCCAACGACCACGATCGCCCCACAACACAATGCGTCCACTATCTACGCCACCTAGTTATCCTGACCGAAGTCATAGATCCCCAACTCCACGTTTGGGTTCTTCTTTCCCGTTTCTTGGACGTTTCCCTACCATGTCTCCATCAGCAGATACCTTACATCAGCTAAGAGCCGCGTCTCAATTATCTCCTACGTTTTCTACGGCATCATCTACGTCTACTTTGTCACCTGGAAGCAGTGAGCCATTGCAGCAGGACACTCAGCAACTTGGACGTCCTGAACGGTTCTTCCAATCTGGTGCTGCTTCGTCCAGCGCAGAGGGTGCCACACGGCAACAACGCGCTTTGCTGTACCATCAGCAGCTGCTCTTTGTGACGAAACGACTTCATCGCCTCGGGATCGGGAAAGATGTCTTGGGTCAGAGTCAAGAAGCGGGTGCTAGTTCACAGGGGACACTGCGACCTCAGCAGGACGTCTTCCAGCAACAACTCCAACAGTTGCAGCAGTCGGTTCACCGTGCAGGGCAATCTGGAGAGTTCAGCGCTGAAGTTGCAAGTGGGAGTCAGATAGGTCAAAGTGAAACGACACCTCAAGAAAGCGGAAGTGGGATCTCCAGGGCATCCCCAGCAGTTACATCTCAATCCCAGCAAAGTGGTGGCTTTTATATGCCAATGAGACAAAGTAGTAACGTCATGCAAGGTCGTGCTGGAATGTCCTCACTGTCCGGTATGTTCGGCGTTCAGAAGCTGTCGCAGCACGGTTTCCCGGTTCAGTCCGACACCAGCATTCGACAACTTCTGCAGCGCCGGACGAATGTACCTTACCCAAGACCGGGTACACCAATTCATCAACTTCACCACAATCAGCAACGTTACCTACAGCAGCAACATCTTCACCAGCAACAGCGGCAGCGTCATCCACAACAGCAGGGGGAACGTCGTTCCGATTCTCCGTTCCACAAAGTTGCTCTCTCGCAGCGGTTGAGCGACGGCGCTGGAACGGCGAAACCGGCACCAGTGGCACAGCGACGTTACTCGGCGCCTTCCTATACAACAGACGTCGTAATGAAGGAAGAGAGTGGTGCTCAGTTCTCAGACCAACGGGGTGCTACCTCGCAACCTACTGAAGCCACCATGGCTGGGGAATCGAGCAGAGCAGAGGGATTGGAACCTGTCTCATATCCTAATAGGGGTAAGTTTACTTGAACTTGTTGGTGATGTTGTGGAAAATGTTGATGCAGTTGTAAACGAGGATTATTAATGGAGATGCGGCTGTTGGTGGATAGGTATTTATATGGAAGTGTAATAATACTGGGGAGCATTTCATCAAAGGACTTGTCGGACATTTTATCCGACAAATTTGCTCTCAGCCAATCAGATGCAAGCATTTCAGTAGCTTATAACAGTTTGTCGGATAAAACGTCTGACAAGTCCTTTGATGAAATGCCCCCCTGGTTTGTAGTTGTCGGATACTTGGAATCTACCATTAGTTTGAACACATTACTTATTGTTGTGGATGGCAAACCCTGCATGGTAAATTTCCCGGTGCTGTTGTAAGTGTTACTTCTGAAGTGTAACAATAGTTAATCCTTGTTTATTGTGTTGATGGTGTGCTGTTGTAGACCGATTTGTCTATTGAGGTGTGTTAATGCTGGTTTGATATTGATGGTAGTGCTGGTGACGGCTGCTGTTGTAAAAGATTTAGTAAAATAGTTTGATTATTTTTAATGGTACATTTTCAACATTTTCCTCCCAACAATTATCACTTGCAAGGGTGTACCAGAAGTCACTTGTGATATTCATTAAAGCGCGTTGTTTTTAATGGGGGGGGGGGGGAGGTGATACAAGATATTGCTTCCGCTGTTCGCTGTGATGGAGTTCATTTACTTGCTTCAAGAAACGAGGAAAATGAAATGTAAAGGCTTTCAATTGCTGTTTCGCTCTCGAATGTCTCGATTGCTTTCTCGTATTAGTGTCGTCATAGAATAAAGATGGGAAAGTGTTCATCACACCTACACACATGTCATGTAAGAAGGTATTTGAAATAGAAGCCTTTTCTTATACATGCATAATCTGTTTGGTAGGACAAGAGATATGAAAATTGTTAAGAGGAATATATATTCTTCCAGTGAAAAGAAAGAAAAATGACATTGAACCGATGTTGGTATAATAAGAAGGAGGGCGAGTGGGGGCTAAGAGTGAGTGGGTTTCTCTTGATGATGATGAATAGTTTTGATAGAAAGAGAGAGAGAGAGAGAAAGAGAGAGAGAGAGAGAGAGAGAGAAAGAGAGATGATCATCTTGAAGGTGTGTTGGTGGATGAGAGAGAAGTGAGAGGGGGATGAGACGAGTGGGTGAGATGGTAGAGACTCGACAAACCTGAGAGACGGTGAAACACAGACATGAAGGAGGTGGGAATTTGAAAAGGAATTATATAAAATAAGAATGAGTGGTCAGGTGGAGAAGATTGGGATAAAATAAGGTTTCAAAATGTTGGGGACTTGGGGTGAATTTTTAAAAATTCTTTTTTATATGATTTTTCTGCTTATTATCTTGAGGAAGGCCATAAAACAACTAAACATTGTCATGCGCTGTATAATAGGCCTATAATTATATTCTCGAAGGTTAAAATTAATGCATCTAATGGTCTGATGTAGCACACATCTACGAGGCTTGAGAACGTCGAATATGGTCATGAATTGGAAAGAAGTAGTGATTAAAAATAAATAATGCTTACTTGAAACAAGTATCACAGTTTTATGGAAAACATCAAAATACTACAGAAGCACAATTCTCAATGTAGATCAACAGATTTACGAAATAGGTTAACTGGCACTTTCCTACTTGAGATAAAATGAATAATAAAATGCTTACAAACATTTTTTCCAAGAAAAGAAATCATATTTTACAGCATTCTGATTTTTTAATGACAATTTCCGCCGTAGTATTGTGACATTATAACAACCCAGAATTAGGGTACCATACACTTCACATTGTTTCCCTGCGAACATGAAAAACATGGAATAGGGACAACCCCAAAATTCCGTCCAAATCTGATATCTCAAACTGTTTCCTATATACTCAATGTATACTTTGCTTTCAATTCGTATGTATCTCATATGCAATTTGTCAAAATCTAGTGCTATCTTTATAAAATATTGACATTGTTGGGTTTGTCACGTGTATATTCAGTGTCCCTTTCATGATGTTACTGGGTATTTGCGCCTGTTACCGGGAAATTAGATTACCACGTGATCAAATCACTCAAGAAGGGATTTCCCCTAAATTGCTTTGCTCATAATTTTTGATCGATCAAGGTACGAGAGGATATTGACGCCCTCTTTCGTTTGATGTCTGCACAATTTTCCTATTGCAGAATGTAGGCATAATTTTTATAATATATATTTTTGGCTGTTGCTTTTATGTCGCAATCACAAACAGTACTGATCACAAACTAGATGAATTCATCCTAAATTGTTTAGTCATGTTCTAATAATACTTCCAATTCATAAAGAGGATTGAATTATTCTCTTTAAAATTTAATAGCACTATATTATTTTCATTTCTTGTCCAATAATGCTTATTTTCCTAAATGTTTATATCCTGTGATGTCGTTTCGGTCTCATGGACAAGATGGGAAAATGTGACATAGTAAACGTTCTTTTGATGCTCAAATAAGACGTGTAATTGAAAATAATAATGATGCAATAAAAGATGGAAGTTTTCAATCTATGCATGAACTAAAAAATGTTCGTAAATGTTTGTGATTGTGGGGCTTTAAGGTTAGATGCCTTTTTAGTTTTTGTTTTACATTCCCGTATAATTTGAAATTTGGTTTATATTTGACAGCGCTGCCAAGTTCAGAAATTAAAATTATTGCACAAGAGACTCCAAAATATCGATTTTTAGCAAAAATTAAGATTCCGTAGCAATTTGCAAAAGATACATCCCAATTTTGGTGCCAAATGACCCCGGAACTTTGAATCGAAATACACGGTTAAAAAAAAAGAACACGGAGCCCCAAAATCTTTATGGTATTTTGAGGTTTTATCGGACAGTTTTCACTGATTTTGCCTTTCTGATGAATATGTAAAATAAATTATTGTCGTAAATTTTACCACTTTTTTCTGTCATTATGGATCGTAACAATTCGATAATTACCGTACATCTGGCAATGCTGATATTTGAATATAATTTTTATGTTCGAAATTTCTTAGCGAATCTAAAGCTGTTTGTAATTCTTTAGGAACTATATAAAAGGCCAATCCCAAAGAACCCCAAATTTAATTCGCTGAGTTTGCTATAATTTGCCCCTGATGTCAAACGAAATCATTGTTGTTGCAAATGTTCTTGAGAAAAGTTAAGGTGGTATCTCACTTCGCGGAGACGTCTCCGCGACAGAATAGAAAATTTCGTCTCCGCGACGGATAAAAAGTATTAGAGACGTCTCCGATATCGCGGAGACGTCTGGGAGACGTCTTTGAGACATCTCGGACACGGATTTGGGACTACTTCAGACCTTTTTATCATAAATTGTCGCGAAGACGTCTCGGAGACGTCTCCGTGATATCGGAGACGTCTTTAATGCTATTTATCCGTCGCGTAGACTAAATTTTCTATACTGTCGCGGAGACGTTTCTGCGAAGTGAGATAGCACCCTTAGCGAAGTGTACGCCGCTCAAACATTAATCTGAATCCATTGTGTCACTGACCTGAAAAAACCCCTTTGGGTCATGCTGCATTGTATGGATCATACAAACTATCCCTATTTTTTGTTAATCATCTATACAGACAATGGCATAAATGATTTTGTGTGTCTACGTCTCCTATATCACTAGAGCGTTGCTAGGGACGCTTCGAGGGCGCTATTTACTTACGGCGTTGCCGTTGTCTCGACATTTTGGCCTACATTTACGATGACAAAACAGTTTTGAGGGATAAAAGTTTTAAAAGGATAAATCATAATACGTTGTAGCCTATAATTAGATGGAGGCTGACACGATTTTACTTATCCTCTACATGTTGATGATGTTTGCGTTTATATCATACAGTCAAATCTGATTTGTGTAGCAGCTTAGATGTGAATTTCATTTTCTGGTAGGGCTTGTTTTTATTATGAAAAAATAATTCAGCATGCGATGCAATAGTATAATCAATGTAAATATTTTAGTTTGCTCGTTGCTATAGACGCTAAGGCGTTGTCATGAATTGCAAACAACTTGGCAATATCAAGGAATTGAGGAAACTTTTGGAGGACGTTCGCTCAAATCTATATCTGGAGCTATGGGTGTATTTAATAATGCGTCAAGAGGAAACCCCTTAAATTTTATTTTATAAGCACTATTATATGCTTCACAATGATAAAAACAAGTCATTATTTTCCACCAAAGACTGCTGTGTAGTAAGCGTACTTAGGGATGCTTATGACTATGGTGATACTCAGTCATAAATATCTCAGCAATTACACGACCGATTGTCTATAAAATCCCTGGCCTGTGTGACCTAAACTTTTGCAAATTATGCTAACTGCATTAGCTGGAAGAGTTTTTTTTTTCTTCAAAGATCCTAAATGAAGTTAAACAATCCCCTAAAGGTGCTTTAAGGGTTCTTATTTTGAAAAAAAGAAGAAAAAAAAAGAAAGAGAGAAAGATAGAGAGGGGGAGAGAGAGAGAGAGAGAGAGAGAGAGAGAGAACATATTATGATAATGGTTTTACCATTGTCACAGATAGCAGACGAACTAAACGAGTCAAGCGGAAATTTAAACCATGGTACTGTGCTTATCCTTTGATAACAAGTTATTTGCTTTGCCGCCATCTGTTGAGCAATTTTAGAAAATTTGAGACCAGGCGATAATTGTCATTGACTTTTGACTTTGACTTTGAATTTATTTCACTTCAACAAAATATAAATCAAGAACAATAACAATGGAAAATTCATACAATAATAATTGAACAAAAGAATAATTATTATAAAGTAAATATCCATGTCATTATATTCGAAATTTACATAACATTAACATTCATCCTGACTTACATTTTATTGAAATGGAGAGGTCCACTAAAAAGCAAGAGTTTGTAAAATGTGAACCACTCAGATAGTGTAATCGGATAACAGTCAACAGAGAAAACATTAATACGGGTAGACATAAGTTATAACGGAAACAACAAGACGTACTAAATTATTAGATTAGGGACAATAATTGAAATAACATAAAGGAAAGGATTGATTGATTACACGTCTGTCACAAACCCAGTCAACCAACAAACAAACCATGATTATGCCATTGTCAAATAACAATATTTCATTGACTTTAATGATATGGTTATGCTCAGACATGATATTAGTCATTAACCTCTTTAGAATATTGATTTTTAAAATCGGGGAGAGGCTGTATTTTAAAAATAGTTGGTACATTGCTATTCATTATTATTGTTTAGTGCGAAGAGGTGACAGCTGGATGCGTATCCCTACAACCACACTCGGGCAAAAACTCCCTGAAGATAACTGAATGTGTATCCCCTGGAAAACTACCCCAAGTACAAGTAGTCCCCCCCCCCCCACACACACACAAATATATTAAAAATATCCCTTATCTTCGCTTCAAGCGGAAATTAAAGACTAAAAATTAAAATTACTCATATTATACAAATACAACCCTAATTCTTTTGGTGCTTGTGCAGGGGGGGGGGGGGCGCAGCGTCAAATCTTACACCTGTGAGGTGTAACACAAAGACTTACGATTGATTTTTTTTTTCCTCGTTAGCCTCATCATGGACAGGATGCTCCAAAGTTGATGATCTTAATCCTAACCCTATTATGATCCTACTCTTAATCATATCAAAATACTAATCCATGACTGTACCTGGTTCCCAAATGAGGCTACCGAGAAAAAATCAGTCGTAACTTTTTATCAATCGTAAGTCTTTGTGTTACACCCCACTGGTTGTGTAAAGAAACCTCGAGATAAAATCACCAACCTAACATTTCCTCTCATATTTCACAACATGATGAGAAAGTTGCATCACAAATTGAGAGCATTGTTAAATCGGATATAATCTCTGAGTATCCAACAAATTCTCGGAAGTAATCAAATAAAATATTCCATTTACGTCAATGCTAAAACCAGTATTGTTCAGTTTCGAGTGCAGTGTTTTTTAATCCACATATTAACCTCTTTTGACCCAAAAATATGACCTAAAACTCATTTCGAAAGAATTTGTTATTGTTATTGAAGATAATCACCACAACAGTACAAAAGTACAATCGTCGGCGAACAGAAGAAAATAATGAATGGAGATATTTGAATTATGTCTCATTGTTGATTTGTTATTATTTCTTAATCTCTGACACGCGGCCAATATTAGATAAGAAATTGGACGATCCTCATTATACAAACAAAAATTATTGCTAAAAGATAAAACCGCGACAGAATAATTGACAGAGGTAATAGTATTTTTATTACACCAAAACACGACAGTATACACCCCCAAACAGACCTTTATTAATATTGACAAAACCTTGGAGGTATTGTAAATTTTCCGTTTAGCTATTCATCAAATTTTAAATGCCTACTGAGTGTAACGGGGGTAGTTTCATCATCGTTTACGAGTAGTTTAATGCCATAATTTGAAGAGCTAGACAAGATAATTGTGCCTTTTCTTAGTACTTTAGTGTTTCTGTTTACGTTGTCTTGACAACCGCAAATTATACACCTGCTTTTATCTCCAAGAATGTCATAAGGAGTTGTTCACAAGGTGTTGCGGTAAGGTCGTAACATCATTAGACAGAATTCGGAAAATTTCTTTTTATAGGAATGGTCAAATTGGCAATTTTTCTTTTACAAAATTGATTTTGTGGTCGAATCTCCTTTTGTTTGTTTGTTTTTTTTTTTTTTGCACGAAAAATTTCAGATTTTTTCCTATCAGCAGACAGCAGCCTGTCTGCGACGTCTCATGAGTCGCGAGAAAATCGAACATGTTCATATCTATGAGATTTTTTTCCCCCGTCGCGGAGACGTCTCAGAGACTTTCGGTGTATCGTAGTCTCGGAGATATCTCCGTGACATGAGATGGCACCTTAACCGAAGTACTCGACTACAGAATATGGGCTGAAACTTAAAGATTTACTCAAAGGATCAAAGTTTAATGGTATCGATCGGAATTCAAAGTAGAGGTGAATAACGGAAGGAAGGGAAGGAGATAAAATTTAATCAAATTTTCCAATCACTTTATACAAATATCGGAATTCATAAACACGGTTTTCAACAAAAGTAATTGGGTTCAGAGTTTAACAAACAAGTAGTTGAGGTTCAAAGGAAACATGTCGAAGCAATTAACTGAGGTCTTTCATTATCAACAACAACTTTAGAAACGAATTTGTATTCGACTTTAAAACATTTTCTGAGTTTCAAACATCGGGATTGTGTAGAGTTTTCTTGGAGAAGAAAGTGAGAGATAGAAAGAGAGAGGGAGAGAGAGAGAGAGAGAGAGAGAGAGAGAGAGACAGAGAAAGAAAAAAAGAGGGGGGGCAATGTGTGAAATCAGAGAGAAGATCAAGCGCGGATCCAGGATTTCATGAGTGTGAGGGGTCCAAATTGAAAATTCAGATTTTGATACACTCATTAAAAAAAACAAAAAAAACATAGCACCTGCTAAAAGATAAGCGGAAGGTTTTTTTTTTTTTTTTTTAATTATTTATTATTATTATTATTTTTTTTGGAGGGGGTGGGGGGTGTAGGTTTTTGAAAAGAATTTCAGCCTTCGCCATCTACAAAGTCAAATAGCAGATGAGTTCCCAAAGGCCCAAAATACCCGATTTTAGGCACTTTTTTTCCCCTAAATTTTTGCGTTTAGAGATCCGGGCTTGAAGATTGTGTTGTGTTTTGGAGTTGATGATGGAATAGAGCAGGCTTTTGGAAGAACAGCTCCCCGATTTGTCATAATGATTTATTATTATTTCATTAATTTATTTAGCTTTGTTTTTTACATTATGTGGCTGGTAATTAGACTGGCAAACACTTTGAATCACTCAACTGAAAATGGAGCCCAGATTTTAAGTTCGTTTCGCGCGCCAACTATAGTTTCGCATCCACACCGTCTACGATCAAGAATATCCCCATCGTTGAATGATTCAGATAAACCCGGCATCGCTCCGCATCTCAACAACATTCTCACTCCCTGAAGAAAAAACAATGAACTTGGGTCAAAAGTTACCCTCTAATTGCTGACGTCACATTGACGTCAGATTCTTGGTAGTAGCATTCATTGATAACAACGGTGTTGCCCAATTTTACAACCTCGTTTTGTAGTGACACCGCGACAAACCCAGAAGTTTATGAATGGATGGAGTACTTTGGTGGTTTATTGAGTAACCCCGGCTCTCGCACTTTGGAACGATGGCAATTATCATTTTTGCGTTACTCCTGTTTTATCAATACATTTTGGATGTTAAGACGAGAAGTCTATGCTGAGTCAAGTCTGTTTGGTTTGATAAAAATTCGCACTTGACAAGTGTGCTATCAGGGTTGTGTACATAATGTGGAAGATTCGGGAAAGTTGGGGGAAATTCAATTATGTTCCCCTCGCGCTGTAAAGAAAGGAAGAAAGAAAAAGTCTACTACTTTACAATCGTGACATATCATGGAAGATCCCAGCTGCTTGTTTATGTTTCCATTGACCTTGAAAAGCTATTATACTTTTTGAATAATCTGTGTTTATTCAATAAAAACATTTTGAAATAAGAGAAAAATGACATATAATCTATTTCAATCATATACGTTGGATGTCAGGACATAAACAAACCCTAAACAAAAACAAAAACAAACAAACAAACAAAACAAAACAACAAAACAAAACAAAACAAAAAATAAAAAATAAAAATAAATAAATAAAAAATAAAACAAAATAAAACAAAACAAAACAAAAGAACAGGTACAATTATGACAACAACGACATGTGCACAAATACAAAGTAGAATGATGAAATACTTGATCGTATTATTTCCAGGTTTGTCAAAAGTTCACGACAGTTTGAACTGAAGCTCAGGCACGATGAATTTACACCCTTACCTTTATTATTTACTTTTATTAGCAATGGAAGGGGACTATACATCTGTGTTTAGCTAAGGCGTGCAATCTCTTGAGTATATTAATTTTTATGAACACCTGTAGAGAGAGAGAGAGAGAGAGAGAGAGAGAGAGAGAGGGGGGGGGGTTGATTCTATAGTGATATGTTTAATGCATGTGATATGTCTTATTATTCCTTGTATAAATTAAATTAACTCTCTCCTTCTCTCCCTCTTCTCTTATTCTTATATCTCTTGTATATTTCCCGGAAAACACATCGGACTTCGTCTCAATATTCTTCATGTTTGTTCTTGACACAAACTCCTCGTAATTCCGTTTTCTTTAATTAAGTCTTGAAGCCAATTTAGAAAATGGCAAGGTATTAAAGCGTATATACAATTAAATTCACAGATCATCCCACTTAAAAGTTATAGTATTTCATTTGGCGATTTGCCAATATTTATATTTACAGTTTCTAGAATTCCGATCTCAGTCGTAATTACCAATGATTACGGCGTTAGTTTGTCCGAAAGTTCAAAAAGTTTTGGATGTTTGGCAATTAGCCAGTATTTGAGGAACTTAATTGGTAAAAGGAATTTAAAATGCTTATTGAAGTGTCGTAGACTAGTGGTATCAGTAATCTTGACTCGGGTTGCGAACTCCGTTGGTTCGATGGGCCTCACGAAAATCATGTTACATCAAATCGACCAAGCAATAACCAATTTATTTTCATTTCCATTTGGGGTATGCATAGGGAAATATGAGAAAATTTATCCAAATAAACATCATCATATTTTTGTATTGTTTGCAGAATGCCAAGTGAATAATAATAATAATAATAATAATAATAATAATAATAATAATAATAATAATAATAATAATAATAATAATAATAAATAATGAAAAAAAGAGTAATTATATTAACTCTACACAATCAATTAAACTCCAATCCTTGAGCAAACTCAAGGTCATTTTAGTATCACATGACCCGGAAATTACCAAAAAGTGCAGAATAATTTCGTCTCCAATATCATATCTTATCTTTCTTCCTGAATTGAGAAAGAGAGGACGATAGAAGACAACGGAAGCGACCTTGGACATTTCAACGAATTGACGATGAATACTATTCGCAAATAAAAGTTCATATAATCTTGTATTCTGATTTGGCAAAAATATGTTTCCAGAAGCATGGAGTTGGAGCAAAAAAAAAAAAAAAAAAAAAAAAAAAAAAAAAAAAAAAAAAAAAAATAGGAGAAAAGTACATGTAGGAAATAATGAATTGAAATAGTGCTTACACTTAAAGGGGAATCCAACCCAAGGAGAGAATCAACCTTACATGAAAGAGGAAAATGAGAGGAGCAATCTAAAAAAAAACCCAAACAGTTTCATCAAAATCGATTATAAAATAAGAAAGTTATGGAAGTTTGAAAAGTCTAGTTGTTCCTTTTATGGGGATCCTCAAATTGGCATCATCGGCTTCAAAACCGGGCCGATCTCATGGACAACTCTCCATTCATTTTGTACACAAATTTTCAGATTTCCCCCATTTTCTTTCGAAATATATCTTACCTCCTTATGAGCTCAACATATGTTGTGTGAAACATATTTTCCCATGACATATTTAGAGCTCAGAAGTAAAGAAGACAAATTTTGAAAGAAAATAGGGAAAATCTGAAAATTTGTGTACAAAATGAATGGAGAGTTGTCCATGAGATCGGCCCGGTTTTGAAACCGATGATGCCAATTTGAGGATCCCTATTGAAGGATCAACTAGACTTTTCAAACTTCCATAACTCTCTTATTTTATAACCGATTTTGATGAAACTTTTTTTTTAGATTGCTCCTCTCATTTTCCTCTTTCCTGTAAGGTTGATTCTCTCCTTGGGTTGATGGATTCCCCTTTAAAGTACGGGGGGGGGGGGCGGAATAATTTGTCATATCATTATGTTATTACTCTTTTTAATGGGGCAAGAACACATAAAAATAGGAAATAAGTTGTTGAAATAGGATTTTTCCCAATTTCCTCTTTTACCAAGTGGAAAATAAAACATTGAAACACAATACATCGTTCGGGTTTTTAAAACGAGTTCAGCGTCTCTATGCTCACGTAGCCCAGCCCACGGACCTGGTAAAGATTGTTGTTATGATGTTGGTCCGAAGGTCGTCATGTGTGTACAACCTAGATTATTCAAGAACTTTTTTTTTTCCTTTAGCGCAAAAATCATAAGGTATAAGCATTAACTCTATTCCAAGGGACCATGAACTACACATCTCATAAAAGAAAAAAAAAAATTAATGAATGAATATACGAACTCGTCAAAACCAATAGAATAAACAAGTCCTATGTTTATGAGCACACGTAGCTATCTCTCGGACCAAGTATGAATGTTATGATTTTCGTCCGAATGTCGTCATTTTTCATTTCATTTCATTTATTTATTTTCACAATACAGCAAAAATAATTTACAGAACAAAACAATCAGTGAATAAGATAAAGGTTAAGCTTACATAGATATAATCAAAATACAAAATACATTTGTAACAATATTCCAATATGTAACTTATCAAATATGATATTATTATAGCGAGGCTGTATTGTGCGATGGAAACCAATGAAGCCAAAGCTTGTTATTAAGGTTCCCAGAATATCAAATTTGTGTTGAAAAGAAGGGAAAAAAATTAAGAAGACAAAACAAGACACCAAAACAGAAAACAGGACAAGAACGGCACAAAGACAAGACAAATAAGGAATGACCTTCTGCAGACAATGATATTTAGCTTATAAGAGCTATATGTTTAGCTTTGAGTTTACGTTTAAAAATAAAAAAAACCTGGGAGCGTTTTTAAGCGACTCTTCCAGGGTATTCCAAAAACTTGGTCCGCTATAACAACAGTCTTTTGCTTATAAATAGTTCGTACCATAGGGAGATGAAAGAGGATGACAATGTGTGTCGGGGTAAGAGATGAAAATGTTGGTTTTTAGAAAACAATGCGCTTAGCGATGCTGGAAGCTCACCTTTGTTCAATTGAAACATTAAAACTGCCCAAAGCAGTAAAATTGTAAAATCTTCTATTTTTAACACTTTATTATGAAAAGAACAAATGGTTGAGTGAGCTAGTCTTATTTCGTGACATATAATTCTCATTGCTCTTTTTGGATTATTAATAACCTCTCTAAATTACGTTGAGACGAGTTCCCCAAGCTTAAAAGCCATAATTTAAGTAAGGAAGAATAATGTGTGTTGTATAATTTTAATAAAATATTGGAGGGGAGGAAGGAATTCCAATTTATTCATGACGCCTACATTTCTGGCTAGATTTTACTAATATGTGAAATGTGCTGCTTCCAGAAAGCTTGGTATCAATTTCAAGACCCAGGAATTTCGTAGAGTCAACAAGCTCTATTACATTATCATTAAGAATTACGTTATGTGGGTAACATTTCTTATAAATTGCTGAAAAGCATGCATTGAGTCTTAACACGTTTAAGAAATTTATTGCAACAAATCCATTCGTAAATACATTTAACCCAAGTTAACAGTCGTTAACAAGCGTTTCAGGATCTTTATGGGAGAAAAAGACACTGGTATCGTAGCGATTAATATAAATGATAAGTCGCTAGAGGATTTCTGAAAATCATTGATATATATGATATAAATAAGAGCGGTCCTAAAAGAGAACCCTGTGGTACACCGCAAGTTATGGCCGTTAAAATTAGAGTTTGCAGTCATTTATACATGACGAATTGTTTTCTTCCCGTGAGATAACTTCTGTACCAATCCAAGGCCTTTCCCCGAATTCCATAATATGATAATTTTTTAAATAATATTTCGTTGATTAATTGTATCAAAAGCCTTGGAATAGGTCCAAAAATATCCCAAGACTGTGGAGATGTTTGTCAATAGCAGTTGCTATATGATTAATAAAGTATAAGATTGCATGTGTTGTTGAGTGATTTTGTCTAAAGCCAAAACTGCGAGTTTGATAGCAAATCAAAGTTCCTATAATAAATGTTATTGTGGCGGTTATACATAATTTTTTCTAATATTTTGGAGATAGAAGACAATAGTGATATAGGTCTATAGTTTCCTACTTCAGTTGGATTACCTTTTTTATACACAGGAATGACTTTGGAAATTTTCATCTTATCAGGAACAACACCATGACAAGGACAAGTTATTATATGCTCTAAAGGAGTAAACAATCTCAGAAATTATATCTTTTAATAAGTCATTATGTAATATGGTCAAACCCAGGACTTTTCTTACTTTTCAATTCTTTCACCAATTTTATCTAAATTTCAATTGCATCGTAGGAGTGAGGGAAAAGGAGTTAGGATTCCTGTTGGTAAAAAAGGACTTCACAAACTTTTGTCAGTTGTGCGGTTATAGCATCGGCAAGGTTTGAGCCAATTTTCGAGAAGTAATCGTTAAACCAGCAGCTAGTCAGAATCATTATCAGTAACATTATTTCCAATCTTAAATACCATTAATTTCTTCTGAGATTCTTTTTATCAAACTTCATAATTACTTTCAATTCTTTCATTGTTATCTTAACATTGGATTCAAATTTTGAAAAATAAAAATTTCTTTTTTTCAAATCGCAAAAGGGATGACAATGTGTTTTTATTATTGACATACTTTTCATGAGTTAAGATCGGTTGGATTAGCCACGATATTGTAGTTAAGGTTATTTTTCTGTGATACATCTGAGAAGTGATTTAGTGACCAGGGATTGCGTGTGTCCGTTACTTTTTGTCGTAATTTAACAAGGGTATACATCGTTTAAATTGTCGGTAAGAATAGTCATAAATTTATTTTGTAAGATTGTTAACATCGTCAATGCCAGCACTCAGCCCAATCTAATGAACTTAGTTTTCTTTCAGTCTTGCTATTTTTTCAGAAGAGAATTTTCTCACCTTTTCACAGGAGTTAGCGGATTGTTCCAAAAAAAAAGCAATATCCTTGCAAATATTACAAATTGATCAATATATCTGTATAAAATAACACCAGAATCAGTTTCTTTTTCAACATTTGAAAAAATATTATCGAGATTAAAGTATCTGAATGATTAGAAAAATCTAGTGGGTCGGGTGAATAAGTGGAAGAAAGGGAGAATGACAATTATGGTATGCTAAAAAAGTTTTGGTCAAATTATTCAGTCTTTCGTATTGAGGAGACTATATTAAAGTCTCCCATCAAAAAACAGTTTTTTGACTAAGAGGCTTGAAAGCAGCCTCTGGGACATTTAGTCAAGGCATTATGTATGATCAGAAGAAGGTTGGCGCGGTAAACAACGTATCCAACATTAAGCTTTTTCTTCAGAATTTTTATTTCATAAAAAACAGTCTCCATCGTTTTCATTCATAGACTTTAAATCATTTAGAACATTGTGATGTAATGTGTGCTGCCCGGATAGAAAAGCGCTACTCCCCTCCTCGTTATTGCATTCTATTATTGAAAAGAGATATGCCTGGCAAGGAGTATATAGTCGTGAGGATTTATCTGGACAGACACGTTTTCGTTCAAACCAGACTTATAAATGAATTGCATTGTATTATCTAAGCATGTAAACCAAAGGTGTCGAAATTTATGTGTGCAGTAGCGAGAGGGTGGGAGAGAAGTGGGGTAAAGAAGTCAGAGAGTGGCGGTGTGGTGGGGTCCGCCGAGCGTGCCAACGGAGTTTAGTATCCTGACGAATCTGGTTCTTGAGTATGTCTGCGGCGAAGTAACATAGAAGGTTATCCATTGTCATCGAATAGATTAATTCAAATTCAGGAGCCATTTTCTTTTATAACGTCGTAGAAGTATTGTGTTCATTACAGATCATCAGAAACTGGAATGTATTCAGTATTATGAACCGTTGAATTGCACTAAATATCTAAAATCGCTAAGTATTGACATTAGCCAATGGGAAAACTATCGAGTGGGAGAGTTGTAGACGAAGTAGGACGAATGTGAAGAAACCCAAAGGAATAGGTTCAGAGTAGTAGAAGTGTGGTGAATGGTGGCGTGCGTGAGAGGAGTGCGGAGAGACAGAATGGGGAAGGGCTGGGGCGGGAGAGAGGCAGGGGGCGAGAGAGGGTGTGGGTGGCGGATGAGGATGCAGCAGGCCAGCAGTTGAACGAGAGGTGAGAGAGGGCGAGAGAAGCGGTGAGAGCGGAGATAGGAAGAGGCAGGAGTGACGATGCGATTGGCGGCGAGAGGGCGAGCATGAAGTGCGTGGCGCGAAGTTGTGTGTGGTGCGAAGAGGGAGTGGAGTGATGAGAGAGAAGAAAAACAAGCAGAGGAGAAGCGAGAGAGACGCAAAAAGTAGCTTGAAGGGCTCGCTGGTCAGGGGGGGGAGGGGCGGCCGGGCCGGAGCGGGGGGAGGGGGAGGCGCACGCGCTTTTTTGAGTGTACAAGAAGGAAGACCTGTGTTACATTCAATTGTTATTGTATGTTAAGAGATTCCAGACTACTAGCAAGATGGTCATCATGCATGACCAGTCTGTCTGAGTAAATGGGTAAATGAACTTCTTGGAATTTACAAAGCAAAGTTTGTATTGTATAGATTAGTACGAATCACAAAATTGCCATGCATATGCAAATGCATATGCAAATGCATGTTGTCATGAATGTACAACCTAGATTATTCCTGAACTTTTGTTTTCCGTTGGCGCAAAATAATTCATAAGGTGTAAACATCAAATCTTTTTCAAGGGCCCATGAACCATACATCTAAAAAAAAGAAGAAAAAAATAAAATAAAAATAAATAAACAAACCCATCGAAATCAACAGAATAAACAAGTTCTACGTTTTGAGGCACACGTATATCTCTCGGACCAAGTATCATTGTTATGATTTTCGTCCGAATGTCGTCATGACTGTACAACCGAGCTTATTCCTGAACTTTTTCCTTTTAATCAAAAATACATAAGGTAGAGACATCAAATGTATTCCAAGGGATGTATGAACCATACAAAGTGGGGGGGGGGGGGGGTGCAATAAATAACTAAAGAACTGGGTCAACAAACTCAGGTGTTAAATGTTGTATGAGAGCCTTTGTCTAGCAAGACCGCGAACATGGCAATAATTGTTGTTTTGATTTTTGTCTGAATTTCCTCATGTATGCACAATGTAGATTATTCCTGAACCCCTTTCTATTAGCCAAAAATTATTATAAACATTAAATTTATTCCAAGGGGCAATGAACCAAACATCTAAATTAAAAAGAATTAGAAAACAAATAAACAAACCCATCGAAATCAAGAATAAACAAGTATAACGTTTTGAGGCACATGTAGCCTTTTTTGTGGACCAAGTATGATTATAATGATTTCCGTTTAAATGGCGTCATGAATATAAAATCTAGATTATTCCTTAACTTTTCCTTTAGCCAAAAATTGATACTATGTCAACAAATCAACTCTCTTGCAAAAGTTCATTGGTTTGGGTTTGATCTTAGAATCAGACAGTGTAATAGATTTCACATTATCCATTCTAAAAAAGCAGGGAGGGAAAAAAACATGGGTCATCTGCCATAATAAGCGCCTGGACATTGGTAAATATTGTATTCGTCACCCCCTCCATCCAACTGCCCCAGGACCGCATACCAAATAAGCTTTGCTTCAAACAGGCTCCTTCGCAGCTACAACTTCAAAGCTATTTATTGGATATCATATACATGTAGGCTTATATCATTTTTATGTTTGCCTAAAAAACCTGAATATTCAGTCATTAGTTTGTAATATTCACTCCGTCCCTGCAATAAATGTTCCTAATTATAAACGTATTGAATACGCTTTTATTTTAATACGAAAGCTGTTCTTGATAACCTGAAATCTTGATAAGGTTTTTGACATAGCAACAAGTCATGTATGCAAAATGGATTAAAGTATAGCTCGTTCTGCCATATCAGGTTGATTGAATACGTCGTTTCTAGGTCCCCAGGGAAAGAAACATCCGTAAATGCAGTGTTATATTTAATATTTGCAGCCATTAATTTCATATTAGAAAACGCCTTGAGGCAACATTAATAACCTATATCTGGTTCTGCACCCCACCTAGTAGGTAAATTCCTCTATTTATATTTATGAAAGGGGTTACCCCAATCAATTCTGCATTCTCTCTTATAAAGAATCTTTTCATATTCCATTCGCGTAAATTCATATCATTTAGACCACATTCATAGAATTGTTTTGCCCATGGACAGTAATGGAGACATGTACAGCATCGCCCGATTCAAGCCTCAAAATAAAATTCCAGGTATAATCTTCATAATGCACGAGCTAGGGAACTAGACCATGACATTCATTCAGATTTTGATCGGAATTTCATTCATGTCTCACAAAAGATTTTATGATATATGTTTTTCATTTTGTTTTACTGTACGGGTCGTCGCCTTCAGGAAGCAGAGAATTCGTGAATAAAAATTACTTGATTTGTTCACTGAGTACACTGAGGGTGCCGAAAATAATTCCATGGATATGTTACCAGTCGTGCGTGTTTTTGTGACACAAGTCATTTTATCTACATAATGGTGCCCGTACGGCGTGTCAAAAAGTCGTTTTTGTCTATTTTTCTTCGAACCACACAGTGTAAATATGGTCAAAACGACTGTTTTCGACACGTCGTATGGGCACCATATAATTTTACTGTGGTATAAGAGCGTGTTCCGCATCCTGCGTCAGGCAGATGCCAACTTCTGCGATTTCATTTGTTTTAATCATCATGATACTGGTTTTATGTGTGTGGCCACCTTAACCCATGTCTGCGTTAAAAAAAAAAGAAAAAAAAAAAAAGTACACCTCCTTGCGTCAAGCGCAATGATGTTCTTTGACGCAGACCCGACGCAGAAAAGTGCACTGTCTGTTGCGACCTGGAGGGCATTTCATGAAAGGACTAGTTGGACGTTTTATCAGACCAATTTTCTCTCAGCCAATCAGATGCAAGTATTTCAGTAGCTTACAACAGTTTGTCGGATAAAATGTCTGACAATTTCTTTCATGAAACGCCCTCCAGGGCATACTTAAGATGTAGACGTACGTTGAACGAGCAAAGCAAAATAATAAGGCTTCCTCCAAGTCCCCTAGCATCCAGTAGGATAAACATCTTAAACAAGCAACAATGTAGAAAGACGAAAAATGCACACATATAAATAACTCATTTTACACTATTTTTGCAGGACCGATTCATAACGATCATAACATACGTGAGAAAGTTTGAAAATAAAGATAAGTAATGAGGCCGTTGCCAACAACCCCTACAACCCTGGCTACTCAGAAGATACCTTAAAATGTATGAGTTCTTCTTGTTTAAGGCCTTATGACCATGATGACTATTATTGTTTTACCTACAACCCCTTCTGTCACACTCTAAAAAAATAAAATGGTTGAAAGGGTAAATCACACTGATAAAGGGGCCGAGGAGTGAAAGCGTTTTTGTCAAAGGTTGAAAAGGGTCATTTTATTCTTTAGAGCATGTAGAGTGCATGCAGGAGGGTTGCAATTTTATATAAACCTCCTTCATGTCCTTAGTAACATATCATCGGCTTGGAGGCAGAAGGGCGCTATTGCAGATCATGGATGTTCCGTTGGGAGCCAGAAGGGCGCTATATATTACCATTGACTTGTACAGTAATAGCGCCCTTCTGGCTCTCAACGGAACATCTATAAGATGCAATAACGCCCTTCTGGCTCCCAACAGATCATAACTATCTCCTTTATCATTTGAGAATTCACTGAAACATAAAAGCCCCTGATTATAAGACTTTTCTTTGCAGAAGTAGGCCTAAGTCACGTTCTGCTAAAAAAAAAAAAAAAAAAAAAAAAAAAAAAAAAAAAAAAAAAAAAAGGGAAAAAAAAAAGAAAAAAAAAAAGAGGAAACCCCCCAAAATATTGTCTGCCCAGGGACCAATATCCAATTCCACTTTTCTTTTGTTGCGAAATAACATGAATAGTGGTATTCATTGTAGTTAAACCCCAGTCACATCTAAATCTGAAGGTATACCGTTCCGTCTTTTTTTTTTTCTCTCTTACAGATTGGTTGGGGCTTTTTAAATAAAATTTTTAATTACAACCCTAGAGCTAACCCCATCCTTTTCTTACTCGGTACACAGTACTGGTAAAGTGTCGAAAGAGTTACAAAATTTTTCCTTGATTTGCTCATTCTTGGTTCAGCCTTTAACGTTATGTATACAGTGGCGGATCCAGGCGGGGCGCACTATAATTTGAAAACGGCCCATTGACTGTACATGTTACAATCGAAAAGCTTCGGCGGCGCCCCTATTGGGTATATGGCACCCCTTTTGTCAAATCCTGCATTCGCCATTGTAGCCCATGAAATTTTGGCCCTGGATAGCCTGTATTTTCAAGTAATCAGAATAATGATTATTTTTTAATTCATCTGGTCAGTGCTGATGACTTGATAAAGGAAATCCCATGAATGAATGTTTTTAGGCTAACGATTCAGATTTATGTCGATGAATTTCAAAATGAAGACAATAGTTTGGAACGTCCACATTTTTCGGTCAGGAACGTCATGAAAGCAAAATTTTCTCTCAGGCATTTGTCAGGTGGCTTACATCTTTCAACCAAGAATAATTTGTTGGTGTCTCTATGCCCTTAAGGTGATGTGTCATTGGTAAAAATATTTTCGAGACGTCTTCGAGACCTGTCATGATGATAATAATAATATGAACATGTTTGATTTTCCCGTGACTCATTATGTAACGGAGACACAGAAGACGTGCAGTAACGTATCCGAAACTCCAGATATTTGGAGTCGCAACTTTGTCGCGAACACGTCCATCTACAAATTAGCCCTTTATCTATACCACATTTATGTTGGAGCACTAAATAGTATGTATCTTAAAATAAAAGTGTTGTGTTCCTAATGGAAATCCAAGCAGTATTGCCATTTCTGGTATTTTCGGTTTCGCGCGGTTCCCATAAGGTTGATGGCGGATGGGTGGCGGATGGGTGTCGGATGACCACGGCTTGTCTACGGTGTTCAAAAGGCCTTTGACCATGCTGGCGGAGCACGGGAAACAGACGCCATCTAAACGGACAATGTGTGGTTGCCCCCTTTGTGCGTTGTGACTGGGGCACGAGTATGGTATTCCCCGAGTTTGGATTCGACTTGCGATTTCGGAGTAAGACAGAAATATTATCTTCCGAATTATAAGGGTCATGTTCTCGATAGATCACTTCTCTTCTTGCGTTTGACATTGACAAAAGTACAGTGGTATCTATGTATATGTTGTATGATGAATGTGACGCGTAATCTGATACCATGGGTACAGAAGTAACAAAGCTTCAAGTTGTAAAAAGACCCAAATAGCTCTACATGCATTATGCAGAGATAACTGTCTCAGACTTTTGTTCAAATTTTTCTATTGTGATTGTACAATGACCCTGATGACATGAATTTTATTAATAAATCATTGCGAGCGAAGGAAGGGACGTAAGAAATAAACATAAATAAATGTTGAGACATTTTTTGAAAGTGTGTCTGGCAGCTGTCAAGTTCAACGTCTTTTGACGCTTTAATAAAGGGGCAGTTCCAAGGTAACGGAGTGACATTCAGAAACAACATTTCAGCATTCAAACAAGTTTATCATCCATACTTTAATCTTTATGTTCAAAGAAATGGTTCATGACCAAAGCTGATGGTACCCTCTTTTCAAAATGATAATTTTTTTTTATAGTGATGCTCTTAATGAGATATGAATATTCATAATCATGGTTACGGAGTGACGCAAAATGGACATGCATATTGGAGCAGAAAACATTTCGCTTAAACTCTTTGAAATTTAAATGGCTATCACTAGTTTGAATTATTAATTGGATTCTATGTTATTCTAGGTATAATATGACACCTTGCATAACAAAATTGGTTGAATATTTTGTTAATTATGACTTAAAACTTGAACCCATGTCCGGTTACGGAGTGACGGTTACGGAGTGACATCTGGTTTCCCGGCCTTTTTCGTGAGGAGAAATGCATTATAACGAAATATTAATACCAAACTTTGTTGGAGTAGTCCATGATAATTAAATTAAGCCAAAAAAATCAGCAAAAAGTGACTAGATATAAGAATAAGAGGCATTTAAAGCCCCATAGTCCCATATGAGCAAATTTGGGTTTGATCAATTATTTAGCGCAAGAATACTGAATCGCAATTTTTTTAAAACTTAAATGATTGGTTGTATTGTAAAGAAGCCTTTGTGGTAATTTCAGATCCTAATTTGCATTTTCAAAGGCACAGCGCCACATTAAAATTTCAGCTCCATGTCCTGTTTTGCTTGGAATTGCCCAAAGATGTCGCAAGAGTTAGGCCATCTTGTTATTCCGTGCCTGAAAAACGTTCACTTCTGTGCTTCCAACGCAAGGCCTTTTCTGTGAAATCAGCACCCTGTTGCATAAAACTTCTAACCGGAGTTTTTTCCGGTTAAAATCTGAAAACTCCGGTTAAAGTCCAAAAACTCCGGTTACAATATTTTTCTGGATTTTTTACTGTTTTTTCCATTGCATAAAAACATATCAGAGTTTTCAAAAGTATTAATGCAATAAATTTTTAGGGCGTTTTAAAACTCAGGTTGAATAACCTAAGAAATAGGTCTACATAAGCTGAGTTTTTTAACCCGAGAAAACTCGGGTTAGAACAAAAGTTTTATGCAACACCACCCTGGGGGGCATTTCACCAAAGGACTTGTCGGACTTTTTATCCGACAAACTGTTATAAGCTACTGAAATACTGGCATCTGATTGGCTGAGAGCAAATTTGTCGGATAAAATGTCCGACAAGTCCTTTGATGAAATGCCCCCTTGACGTAAACCCACAAAGGTGCATGACCGACGTATAGGATGCATTACTATATTATTCCTCCCCCCAAGATTTCTATTATTATTTTTTTTTTTCTTCGACTTTATTCCACTATTTTAGGCTTCACTCGACCATCCACCTTAATGAATTGTTAATCCAATTAAGATTAAGTTAAAAAAAGAAATATATAGGCCTATACATTGAATGAGTTTTCATTCATGGAATAATTTTTGACAGTTTCAAAAGCAGTGTTTGTGGTCGATTTTAGGTCATTACGCCCAAATGAAGTAAGTTATGATTTACAAGTTTTGACAAAATGTATGATTTATGACGATTGTATAACTGCTCTGCTCTGTTTCGTTTAATAAAGTTTATTCTTCCGTTAAATCTTAAATGCAACCGTTATTGATGTGAACATTGCTTTTTTTAAATCCGTATTTTCAAAGTTAACTGCATGCTGCACGGTAGCCCATTCCCCCGAAAAGTTTTTGTTTTTTGTTCGTTTGTTTGTTTTGTTTTTGTTTTGTTTTTTACTTTGTGACTTTGACATACTCAGTAATGGTGTTACTTAATTTATATTAAGAAATTAATGTAAGCTTAATAACAAACTGAGAACAACTCACAGAGGAGAGATATTATGTATAAAAGTATGAATACTATTAAAAAACATTCATAAGTCATTATTCATAGTGCGTTGATACACAAACTAGGTATTCATACATCAAACATGTGCAATGGTCAGGATGGTTTTGAAACTAATATGTACCGTGCAAAAGCGTAATGACCCTAAAACATAAAACAAGGCCGAATACCTATTATTATGGTATAACTCCATCGTGTCATGAATATTCATTATTTTGTTAACTCATTTAAATGTATAGTAATATATCATGACGAATACAAGTTTATTATAACATAATTATCCAAATTTATGCATGAACCAAACTTCTTCTTACCACATACTATAAACTTATGATCTAAATTAACTATGTCCAATTTTATGCACATAACAAAAGTTGTTCTCGACAACCTGAAATCTTGACAGATTTTGCCAGACAGATAGAGCAACTAACATTGTATTCAAATGGTAGTTTACTCCTTAGCAATATGTTAATCGAAAACCCCAAGGAATATGGAAGAAAGAAACATTCATCAATAGTAAATAAACTTATAAAGAGGATGGTCTATCTGTTACGTAATCGTAACATTTTATGACCGCTGTATCCATTTCGTGACGTCAGCGCTTACGAATAACGGCGCTATATAGGCTCACCAAAAAATATTGAACGGTTAATAAAAACAAAAATGCTTGAATGGACATTGTAAATGTCCGGGCTGAAGTTTGACGACAATTTCCCCCTTCGCTTACCTGGTCATCAAACAACAATAGAATGGTGAGTCAAGCGTATTTATGACTTCTGCCAGGTAAGTCTTGATGCCCAGTCATGTATAAATTAGTGAAGGTTTTCATTTTGTTATGACTCTCGCCTACGTACGTCCATCGCTTGACCAGTGACGTCATACAGATGGTGGTCATTGGCTCATTGTACAATACACAGATGATGGTCATTAGCTCATTGTACGAATATTATAGGCTATACCTGCGTTATTATAGATATACGTTAGTATATAAAAAGAAAACAAAACAGGGAGCCTGTATAAAATTGGAAGAATGCAAGGTGTAACTAAACAGAGAGAGAGAGAGAGATGTGTTTCATATTGAAAATAATGATCAGTTCATGAATAATCAGTTTGTGAATTATAATATTCAATTGTATCTGTTATAATATAGCCTACATGCCATCTTAAGAAACTTTAGCGCCTATGCCCCTCTTCCATTTCCAAATCTTTAATCCGAGGCTGTAACTGGCACATTCTAATACGCTAGCATGGCTCTGGTGTATAATTTATTGTACATGACTGTATAGACCTAATAATATATATATTAATTTGATATAAATATGAAACAATAGTTAAGCATATAAATTGTGGTACTACGATATCCCACAAACATAACAAGTGACTGAGCATTTTGCTCAAAGAATGCTTATATAGGCTACTCCATGCTCTAAAAATAAGTCGTCTAAAAATAGATATGCTACCGAGCCATTTATACTATTCTCTATGATGCAAGGTAATGCGCTGTTATCATAACCAAAATGACCGCTACCGGTTTTCAATTTAACAATGTCATCATTTATATATCTGGTCAACCCTGTCTGAAGATGATTGGCTATTATTAGAATTAGAGAAACATAACAGAAACAAGTTTTGAGCAATGTTATGGACATATCACTAGTATAATAATAGAGTGAATTATTCAATCAATATAAATGACAATCAGATACTGGAAATGACCTTGTTTTTGTATATTCTTATTATGATAAAGTTTCAATGAACCACCAGCAGTGGCGGGTACAGGATTTGTAAATAGGTAGGGAGTGCGAGGCCGATATAGGGGGCCCCTGAAATTTTCCTATATTAACATGTACAGTCAGTGGATAATTTTCAAAATATAGGGGGCCGTCCCCTGCATGCGCCCCACCTGGATAAGCCACTGATCAGAACCTTGTTAACTGCCTTTACCTTTACTCGTATTTATAAAAACAATTTTTTTTTCTTCACAAGTCCCTTTCTTTGATAGAAACATGGCCAAAGGAAACTTTGAATTAAAGAATTGTTTGAAGAAAAAAAAATTCTTGATTTATTCACACTTGTTAAAATAAAATGCTTATAGGTTTACATATTTCTGAGAATTTCTAGGTAATACATGATAATAATTTACATATTTAATATATATTTTGGCGGATAAACAATAATAGGCTTGTTAAAAAAAAAAAGAATAAAAAAACGTATGTGACGTCACATAACCACTTGCACGTTTTAACATTATCAATTGAAATGAACAGAATAGGTTAATTTTGAAGGAAATGGTGTGAGATAATTATATTTTCATCTTTTGGCTACTGGTCTATTCCGGGGGTGTTTCATCAAAGGACTTGTCGGACATTTTATCCGACAAATTTGCTCTCAGCCAATCAGATGCAAGCATTTCAGTAGCTTATAACAGTTTGTCGGATAAAACATCCGATAAGTCCTTTGATGAAATGCCCCCAGGTTTGCATTATTTCAAATGAGAGTCCATAGAAAATGAGTGCGGCATTTTGTTCATTTTTAAGCCCGCGTGAAAAGTTTTACTTTAAAGAATATATTCAAAGACAGGACCAAAAAGGAGATCTGTATATACCACAGGACTCGTCTATAAGCCTACTGAACAATAATGGCTACTTTATTTACAATTTCACAAATTTTCCCAATTGTTCTAAAACTCACATTAAGATATCAAACCTTTACGACTGATTTTGCACTTTGTTTTCTTCCGAAACCTTATTCAACATACAAAAAAAAAAACAACAACAAACAAACAAACAAGTGGAGTGTTTCTCTATTTTATTCTTCGATATTATAAGTAATGGTTTATCATTATAGGTAGGGAAAAGCATCTGTCAACATGCAAGTTATAAATCACTGTAACGTCCAATTTTAACATCATTAATAATCCCGGGAAAGGGAAACGCCTCTCATAATATGCTCATAGTAAAACGTCCACCACTATGTTTACAATCATATTAATAGAAGCGGTATAAAATATCATCTAAAGTACCCGATTACATCATCTAAATAATTAATGTATTTTATGCAAATTTATTCAGGTAAATTAGTTTTGTGTTGTGATTGTAATTCTTGAGTATTCTTCCGTTGGCATACACACGCCCTTCGTTTACCGTTCTCTACCCTTTCTATGTAATCATTCTTTCTCTTTCTCGTACATTCTTTTACTCTTTCTCTCTCCATCTCTCTCTCTCTCTTTTCTCAACCGTATTTTTTCACGTAAGTTATGTTAGTACTGCTTCCCTTGTATTGTTTTATTTCAACATTATTTTTTACCCCCAAAACCGATATATAGAAGTTACATCGGAAACACCGAAAATGACCGATATGACTCAAAGTTAACCTGCACGGAATCTTGAAAATAATTTCAGCGCATTGTGGAAAGGTTTTGTTGAATCATGGAAAAGTTTCAACACAATTTGATACCTCAGACATATTAGTGACACGAACACTGATTTAACGATAGACCAAACAAAAACATTGTCTGACCACGATTGTCATGGTCCCAACGCCCTTGCGTGTTCTTAAAAAAAAAAAAAAAAAAAAAAAAAAAAAAAAAAAAAAAAAAAAAAAAAAAAAAAAAAAAAAAAAAAAAAAAAAAACATATTCATGTCTCGCAGGCTACTTCATGTGGCTTTTTACCTCCTGCGAACTCTTGCGTTTCGGAATGGCTGTAGAATGAATACGGCTAACTTTCTTATGCAAGCAAGGAAAAAAAAATGTGCGGCTCCTTGCGTCCAGCTTAAGGCTTTTCTGCGGAGTATTACGCAGACCAGCCGCAGAAATGCGCACGGCTGACGCACGAATATTTGTGACCATAGTATTATGTGTCGGTGTTGCAGTGTGCCTTATGAGGGTGTAACACTGATTGCTCAATATCCTAATTGGTATACGAGGTCGTGATGACATCATGACGTCACAAAGGTAATTGACCTATTTTTGAAGGGAGATGATTTCCATTCATCTTTTCACGAAGAAAATCATTAATTATTATTAATTTCTTTTAATTCTCCAATTTTTGTCACCCTCTTTCTAACTTGTCTGATAGTTAAGATATCAAACCTTTACGACTGATTTTGCACTTTGTTTTCATCCGAAACCTTATTCAACATACAAAAAAAAAAAAACAACAACAACAAAAAACAACAAAAAACAACAACAACAACAAACAAACACACAAACAAGTGGAGTGTTTCTCTATTTTGTTCTTTGATATCATAATTAATGGTTTGTCATTAGATTATCAGATTATAGGTGGGGAAAAGCATCTGTCAACATGCAAGTTATAAATCACTGTAACGTTCCATTTTAACATCATCATAATTAATCAATTATCCCGTGAAAGGGGAACGCCTCTCATTACGTTCACAGTAAAACGTATTAGAAGCATTATAAAAATTATCTGAAGTACCCGATTACATCATCTAAATAATTAATGTATTTTATGCAAATTTATTCAGGTAAATTAGTTTTGTGTTGTGATTGTGATTCTTGAGTATTCTTCCTTTATGCGGCGGTCACAACTCGCCGTGCCATCGACGTGCAACTCCCTACGATGGATTTCGTAGAAAATTCGTGCAGCGGAGGTACCTCGCAGGTACAATGCATGTACGACGCGCAGGAAGTTTTTACAATACCCTTCCTATAGAATTGCAGGAATCGCAGAAGTTGAATTAGGACCTGTGCGTGCATTGCACATACAACGCAGGCTACGTCGATGGCACGTGCCCCGTAGGCTACGACGAGTTGTGACCGCCGCATTAGCATACACACGCTCTTCATCCCCCGTTCTCTGCTCTTTCTATCATTCTTTCTCTTTCTCGTACATTCTTTTACTCTTTCTCTCTCTCTCTCTTTTCTCAACCGTATTTTTTCACGTAAGTTATGTTAGTACTGCTTCCCTTGTTTTATTTCAACATTATTTTTTACCTCCAAAACCGATTTATAGAAGTTACATCGGAAACACCGAAAATGTCCCATATGACTCAAAGTTAACCTGCACGGAATCTTGGAAATAATTTCAGCACATTGTGGAAAGGTTTTGTTGAATCGTGGAAAAGTTTCAACACAATTCAATACCTCCGACATATTAGTGACACGAACACTGATTTAAAGGACTCCTCCGGGCTGGATTTTTGCATTATTAGAAAAATAAAGTAAAATCTAAAAAGCACAACACTGAAAATTTCATCGAAATCGGATCAGAAATAGCAAAGTTATGAATTTTCTTAGGTTTTGATTTTTTTTTAGGAAACAATTTTTGCCATCTTCAAATTGGCAAACTGATGATGTCTCAGTCCCCCTACTTTCTTTGTATTTTATTGTATGAAATACCAATTATCAAGATTTTCTGCCCCAAGGACATAAAAACAGGGATTAATCCTTGTGGAATGTTCAAGGTCACTAGTGCTTTTACCTATTTCATTAGGAGGGATAGATTTTCTGTATACGCAATATATAAAAAAATGAGAAAAATAGGATTTCATATAATAGAATACACAAGAAGTAGGGGGACTGTGACATCATCATTTTGCTCATTTGAATATTCAAATATTCAAATGAGACAATGAGACAATGCCAAGAACTGTTTTACAAAAAAAAATTCAATACCTAAAAAAATGCATAACTTTGTTGTTTTTCATCCGATTTTTATGAAATTTTCTGTGTTGTGTTTGTTAAATTTTTACTTTACTTTACAAAACTTTTTAATTTCAGCCCGGACTCCTCCTTTAACGATAGACCAAAGAAAAACATTGTCTGACCACGATTGTTATGGTCCCAACGCCCTTGCATGTTCTCTAAAAAAAAAAAAAAAAAAAAAAAAAAAAAAAAAAATATTCATGTCTTGCAGGCTACTTCAGGCGGCTTTTACCTCTTGCGAATTTTTACGCTTCGGAATGGCTGTAGCATGAATACGCCTACCTTTCTTATGCAAGCATGGAAAAAATGTGCGGCTCCTAGCGTCCAACGGAAGAATTTTCTGCGGAGTATTACGCTGACCAGCCGCAGAGTTGTGCACGGCTGACGCACGGCGTGTTGTGATCATAGCATTATTTTTTCGGTGTTGCAGTGTGCGTGCTGAAGGTGTAACACTGATTGCTCAATATCCTAATTGGTATACGAGGTCGTGATGACATCATGACGTCACAAAGGTAAATTACCTATTTTTGAAGGGAGATGATTGCCATACATCTTTTCACGAAGAAAATCAATAATTATTATTAATTTCTTTTAATTCTCCCCCCTTTTTTCACCCTCTCTCTAACTTGTCTGACAGTTAGTTCGTAAATGGTCTTTGGGTCAAAATATATAGGTCTATAACTGATGGGCCGATTTTAATGCCAGACCAGTGGGCCTATGGAATAGCATAATTAGGAATGAGACTAAGAGGAAATTCGTTGTAAGCATTATAAGATTGTTAAGGAGCTAGACAATCTGAAATAGTAATTTTTAAATAAATTTAGATCAAAAACATATGAGACTCACAAATAAGAATAAAAAATTAACCTCTAACATTTCCGCTCCACAAAACCTTCAAATATTTGAACTGTGTAGTTTATGATCATGCTAAAACAACTAACAAATGTCATCGAGGATTGCGGCCGAACAATTACCTCAAACTATTTGAACAAATTCGCCTGAATAACCATTCATATTTCAAGGAGAGCACCTGGAATATTTTTGAGCGACGAAACAATGAAAATTAATAAACATATTCCTGTCACGGTATGAATTTCGTAATGACCGGAAAGGTAACTATACAGTGCGTCCCAGGAAAAAGTATACCCAACTTTGACGGCCTCATAAAAGGAATTCATAAATCATGTGACCATATATTTTATCTCATGTTAAAGAGTAACTCATATTCTATTCAATGATACCAAAGTTATGTCTGTGCTGTCACGAATGACCGAGTATTCATACTTTTAAAAAAATCCGTCGAAAGTGCTTTGTACCAAGTGTGGGTTATTTTGGGTTTAGCTAATTTCAAATTACCATTTAAGCTCCAACTCCTTCAACGAAATGCCCCAAAAGAAAAAAGTCACAAGGGGTGGGATCGGGGGATCTTGGAGGCCATTCGTTATTGTGATTGAGCGCAATTATGCGATTACCAAACACCTCACGAAGTTAATCTCGAACTGCTACACTCCGGTGTGCAGGGGCACCATCTTGAGCCCAGAACAAGTTTCTGAATACACCACAGGGTTGTCTCTCAAAGCATGGATACTTCTAGTAGTATCCATGCTCAAAGTTCTGATCATCAAGTTGGGGAATGACTTGTTCATTAATCATTCGCAGGTAGTCCTCTCCATTTATGTTATGATAAAAAAGAAAGGTCCACTGACATTTCCTTGAAAGAGGATTTTATCAAGATAGCATCACAAGTAACCCTTTATCCCTTGTGAATAACTCAGGAAGGTTTACCTCAAACAATGAATGAATGATCAGGAAGCTAGGATTTCATGTTAATATAATTAACATTTCTGGTCAATTCTCTTGAGCTACATTTGACATATGAGCTTGTAGTCCAGTAGATGGTCCCATAGGCCATGTACAAGACTCGGAAAAGTCTTTAAGTACAAGGTTTTTTGGTTGATTCGTGTTCTTTATGGGTATTTAAGAAAATTCAGCTTGGTTGCCAGCTTGGCAACCTTGGGCAACTTTTTTTATTTGCATAATTAGAATAATGACCTAATTAGCATATTTTGTGTATTGGTTTTGTGGCTAATCGTAATTCAAGAACCCCGAAAATATGAATGAAACGACTTTTGAAGGGTATTTTACGACGAGAGATTCATTTATGATATTATTTTTATCTTTTAAGTAGTGCTTTTGTCTTAAATGGCCTAATTAGCATAATGAGCTAATATGCATATTAGCCTATGCATTAATATTAGCCTATGGGATCAATTATCAATTTTTCTTATCTGGAAAGCCTGAATATTGTGCAATACAACATTGAAAATCACTTTTATTGAAGACATCCCATTAATTCATGAGATGATATGTCATGTAGAAACAATATAATTAGCATAAAAGAACAATGACCTAATTAGCATATCATTTGTAATAAGGGATATGGGACTAATCTTAATTAAATATTCCCGGAAACGTAAATAAAAGGCTTTTTAATGCTACTCTACAACACTATTTTTTATTTGTACATTTAGGATTTGCTTTTGTTTTTAATTAGCATATTCATCACAATGAGATAATTATTATGCCTAATTGTTTTAATCATATGTGATTCAATTTCAGTATTTATCTAGAGAGCTTGAACACTGTGTAATGCAACATTGTACGTCACTTAAATTAATTATCATGCTGGTAATATATTGCATTTTTAATTACCTATAATATAGTTAGCATAATTAGAATAACGACTAAATCCGCATATTAGTTATCTGACCCCGCCCCCTTACGATGCATACACAGAGATACCCTATTGTGGTACGGGAAGCCATATCAAAATTCCGCCCTACAGGGGCCGTGGACGTTTTTGAAAGTGGAGGGTAGCCAAAGTGGGGGGGGGGGGGGGAGGGGAAGTGGGGGATGCGAAACAGGCCAGATATCACAAATATACGGTAATTTTTTGCATTTTTGTACATGTTTGCTAAAAAAAAAGTGGGGTGAAGCCGCCCCCCCACCTCCGACTCCGAGGCCCTGTCCTATTACAGGCCTTTACAAGGGAATCTGCATTAAAATTACCTCCTATTGCAGGCATTTGAAAGAGGGAGGTAGTAAAATTACCCCATATTTCATAGGCTTTTGGACCACATTCGGGACCCTATTTCATGATTTATCCAAAACTTTTTTAAGGTTAAAAAAAAAATGGGTGTTTTTTATGTTTTATTTAGTTAAATTATGTGGTCGAAAAACTGTAATATAGGGGGTAATGGAGCTCGCTTCTAAAAGGCTGATATGGGGTAATTTGGGACATTGCTTCCCCTACCAAAGGGTACGTGTATGGTTGACATCCTATATGGGCAGGGGGAGGGGGGGGCAAAATACAGATAATATGCTAATTTAGTCGTTATGTCTAATTGTGCTATAACTTATATGGTAATTAAAATGCAATATATTATCAGCCTGCTAATGATTTGGAGCGACTTACAATGTTGCATTACACAGTGATTCAAGCTCTCTAGATAAATAATGAAATTGAATCACATAGCATTAGCAATAAGCAATAATGCATAAATTATCTCATTGTTATGAATATGCTAACTAAAAACAAAAGCAAATCTTACATGTACTAAAATATTGTCATAAATGAATTCCTTGTTGTAGAGTAGCATTAAAGAAACTTTTTATTTACTTTTCCAGATCATTTAATTAAGATTAGCCCCATATCCCATATTACAAATGATATGCTAATTAGGTCATTGTTCTTTAATGCTAATTATATTATTTCCACATAACATATCATCTCATGAATTAATGGGATGTCTTCAATGAAAGTGATTTGCAATGTCGTATTACACAATATTCAGGCTTTCTAAATAAAAAATGAACATTATTTCCATAGGCTTGTATGCATATTAGCTCATTATGCTAATTAGGCTATTTAAGACAAAACAATTACTTAAAAGATAAAACTGATATCATAAATGAATTCTTCGTCGTAAAATACCCTTAAAAAGTCGTTTCATTCACGTTTCCAGGGTTCTTTAATTAAGATTAACCCCATATTCCATATTACTAATGATATGCTAATTAGGCCATTGTTCGTATTATGCTAATTATATTATATCTACAAAATATATCATCTCATGAAATAATGACATGTCTTCAATAAAAGCAATTTACAATGTTGTATTGCACAATATTAAGGCCTTCTAGAAAAACAAGAAAGAAGATAGGCTAATATGCATATTAGCTCATTATGCTAATTAGGCCATTTAAAGACAAAAGCACTACTTAAAAGATAAAAATAATGTCATAAATGAATTTCTCGTCCTAAAATACCTTTAACAAGTCGTTTCATCTAATTTTCGGGGTTCTTGAATTGTGAATTAGCCACATATTCAATACACAAAATATGCTAATTAGGTCATTATTCTAATTATGCAAATAAAAAAAGTTGCCCAAGGTTGCCAAGCTGGCAACCAAGCTGAATTTTCTTATATACCCATCTAGAACACAAATCAACAAAAAAAAAAACAACCTTGTACTTAAAAACTTTTCCGGGTCCCCAACATTTCTACTGGACTATTGCTTAATTAATGCAAACATTTATTGGAACTTTCATCCACTTTGCATCATTTTCAGGCTAAAACAGAAGACATGAGGATTATTGAAAGGAAAAGTTTACTTCTGAAAAACTTGGTACAAAGCACTTTCGACGGATTTTTTTCAAAGTTCAAGTACTCAGTCATTCGTGACAGCATTGATATAAATTTGGTATCATCGAACAGAACGTGAGTTAAAATGAAAAATAAGGTCATGTGCTTTATGAATTTCTAATACGAGACCCTCAAAGTTGGGCATACTTTTTTCTGGGACGCACTGTGCCGGGATTAAGTTTGTTTCATTTGTTTACTTAGTTATCTGAGAAAGTATGCCTCTTCAATGTCTTTGCATAAAAATACCCCAACCTTGGCCATAACGCTATCGTTTCCGGACAATACCACCTGGACAACAACCCTTGAGAACCATCCCTAAAGACAACTACCCCGGACAACTTCTCCCTAAGGCGCCTTCTCCAATCTAAAGGTGTCAGTTTCCCGCGTCTTTTGTTCCAAAAGCCGATTTTATCGTCTTTTGAATAGAATCCCGAAATCTTAATACGGCTTAAACACGAATAAACATGTTAAAAGCTGAAAGCCGAATGTTTCCCAGGAAGCCGCGGGAAACTGACGCCTTTTTATTGGAGAAGACGCCTAAGGACTATACTACCAGGACAACTACCCCCGTCGGACAACTTCTCCCTAAGGACATCTACCCCAGAACAACTACTACTTCTCCCTAAGGACAACTACCCCAGAACAACTATCCCGGACAACTTCTCCCTAAGGACAACTACCCCAGAACAACTACCCCGGGCAACTTCTCCCTAAGGATACCACTAGGACAACTACTCCCTAAGGTCACTCTACCCCAGAACAACTACCCCGGACAACCACTCCCTAAGGACAACTAACCCGGATAACTTCTCCCTAAGGACAAGTACCCCTGAATGATTACATGATGGCAACTACCCACCTTGTTCAGGTCTCGGGGTCGTCGTCTGGGGTGGAATCGTGCGCTAGTTTCCCCTCAAAGAGTTTATTAATGTTTCAAAAGAGGTGTCGATATAAAGTCCGGACGTCCGCGTCACACAGTTTGGGGGGGGGGGAGGTTAGATTTAATGACGAAAAGTTGAAAAGTAGAACATAAGAAAGGTGGTCATCCAGTTTCTGTGATTTGAAAAAGTCTTCTTTAAAAAAAAAAAGCTAAATTATTCATAAAAATATCATTTTTAAAAAAACTTTTACAGTTCTAGAGCCCTCTATCGGCGGCAGGGGTCATTGCACTTTCAGTTCGGCCAAATAAAGGTTTCATTCTCTTCATAAACAATACAAACACAAAGTCATAGTAATATTTACAATGTCGTGGATGGTTGATTATTACCGTTTCCTTTTCTTTGAAGATTCATTCGGTGATTTGATTCATTTGCAGTCGAATACAAACCACAATGAAGACTTTTGTGGTTAATGATTAATTAGTGGTTAAATTAAGAAGAAAAAAAAATAGAGAAATGAAACAAAAGTTTTTTGTTTGACGACACGAGGTCATACTTGAAAGTGCAATACAGATGAATTATCCATTTTGCCAAACAATTATTGCAAGGCAAACAATCATGTTCGAATTAAAGAACCATATTTCATTTTTGGATAAGTAAATCTTCGGGTATATGAAAATTATGTGTTCGGACTAACGGACCTAAACCAAAGAACACTTCAACCAGTCAAAGATCCGAACGCGAAACTTTTTTGTTGTTGAAAATCTTTATAATGCACGACGTTTCCACATCGTGCCCCCATGTTTACGATGAGTTAAAAATGTAATCTAAAAAAATCTCATATTGAAAGAGGCTTTTGATTGGAAATATTGCACATTTACCTGAACATATTTATCATAGGCCTATGTGTTTCCCACACACACATAAGAAACAGATGAAAAGTATAAGCAATATCTTTTCCCTCAGTAAAAGATCAACTTTCTTTAGTAAGGTCTATATAAAAACACTATAAGAGTAAACGAATATGATAAACATGAATATACGTAAACAAACAAATTTTCGTCCTTATAATCATATTCCAACAATACAAATCCAATAAATTTTATGAATAATGGCCCCCCCCCAAAAAAAAATAAAAACACCTCCAAAGAACAACAACAAAACGCAAAACGCAGTTTACATTAAACTTGTTTTTAAAATAACCACACTTAGCGTTCGAGCTAAGAATGATTCATCTAGGGGAAAAAAAAAATCGTTTTGGTGGTAAATCCTACATACTTTGACTTTTGTTTTGTTGAACTTGGCATTGGCGTGACGTTGTCGAGAGGGGATGATGATGATATGATTCTGAGGTGAAAAGATCATAATTCACTGGAAACTGTGCCTGGTACCACGATTACTGTGGTTTGTATAGTCTTTTTAATTTCAGACCCGCTCATATTTTGTATTTATCAGATCATTGACGTTGTTTGGAAGAGTGATTCATTTTTTCGATTCTGAAGTTAGACAATCGCTTTAAAGAACATGAAGCACACGAAGAGAATCAATCCGAATAAAAAGAGAAAAGCGGGTGGAAAATTAATTAACATAAACAGCTGATAAACATCGTTTATACAATTAAAAATAAGAATTATGATAGATTAAACTGACTTTATTTTGTATATAGATTTTATGTAAGTTAATGATAGATACCAAAACAATCAAACTATAATGATAATTTCAAATACAATATTCTGTAAATTAATACATCATTCATAATAATTCAGAGAAATGTGTGTGAAATCGCTCGAGAAAATGTTTGAGAGTATCTACGGGTCCAAAAAAAGGAGAGAAGTTCAGAATCATTAATACGAATCTTGTTTTTTTTTTAAATGCGCCAACTGAAATCTGTTACTGTCTGGTAAGACTAAAGTGAAATACCCCAATACTTTATCCCATTTGGGACAATTTAGAAAAATCACCTACCATTCAGAGATTGAATTCGCTGGAGGGGGTGGGGGTGTAGTATAGATGCTTCTCCCTTTTTGAAATTACTATAAATTTCGTTGTCCGTAGCACTCTACACACATTCCATCACGGGTAAAAAATATATATTTCCTTCTCAATTGCTGTTACGAGCTGTAAATGAGATGAATTTTTCAAAAGACTTCCTTCAAGATTAGTGCGTTTTTACTAAAGAAATTCCAGGAATACTATCTTTCGAGCTGATCTCAAGTTTTTTCATGGGGTAAGGGGGGAAGAAGTTTTATCCCGTCTGAAAACCAGGCGGTAAATTTTATGAGCCCCGCAAGAGAGGAAAAGAGTTTGCTACCAAGCAAATTGGAGCATATTCATTACTGAATTTTTTGGAGGTTTCCAAGAATTTCACATTTCGGGCTGATTTATTAGTTTCTGGGAGGGGTGAACAGATTGAACATAGGACATTACATTTATATTATAATAGAACCCCTTCAAAAATAAAGGTACAACTATATATTGTAATATTATATGACAAATTATTGCTGACATCTGAGCTAAGTTGGTACGAGTATTCAAAAGGGAGATACAGAATAGGAAATTGGGTCAAGCTTCTTTTTCTTCTTTGTAGAGATGTGATAGAAATGAAACTACTATTGTCTTTTTTCTTGGATTTTCCAAGAATTGGGTATTTCATGCTCACCTCTCACATTAGCTGGTATGTTATGTTTTATGTGTCTCCTATTCTGTCGCAAAGGAGGGGGGGGGGCCCCCCCCCCCCCCCCCCGGGGGGGGGGGGGGGTGGGTTGAAGGGCATACCTCTTTTTCCTTTCCCTTAAAAAAAAACATAGCACTATTATAAAGTGAGTTTTATGAGCGTTGTTTGCATGAGAAGGAGAGTAATAACTTGGCTAGACAATTGGAACTTCTTCAGTAATGTAGGCCTATATATTCCTGGGGCATTATCTTTCTTGCTGATCTGTTAATTTGGCCCTCGGTGAGTGATCGGGGAAAGGGGAAGGCGTAAATTATTTTTCGCTTGAACACCGACCTATTAAATAGCACCGCAAGCGTATGTGATAGTTGGTTATTTAAGCCTATATGTATATAATCCTGAGAGTAAAGTTATCGTAGTAAAGCCTGCATTCTCTCGGACATTTCCAATAAAGCAGTGCTCCAACGGTTAGCCCCCCCCCCCAAAAAAAAAAAAAAAAAAAAAGAAAAAGAAAGAAAGAAAAAGAAAACAAAAATGAAAACAAAACTACATGAATTTTCCCAAACATATCAAGTGATGTTGGTGCCTTTCAAGCTAATATGGCACATAATATTAGGCTATTCCTCTTCAAATTTTCATATTTTGTGAGCTATTTTTTTATGTGATAGAGATATTTGTGAGTGTTAAAATGAAGTAAAAAAAATATTTAAAAAAAAAAGAAAGAAAAAGAAAGAGAGAAAGAAATGAAAAAGATAAGTTTAAAAATGTTAACATTGTCACAACAAGGAGAGATCAATGAATAACGGGTGTTGTTCAAACCAAAGTGGTTTTAGTATGATGTTTGCAAAGTTTTTTTTAACAGTATGAGGGAATGATTTTATTCAACTAGTCTTTTAGCTAAACGAGGTTGCACGACCTCGCCTCATGGTATTATCATTAAGCAAAAGAGTCAGCTAGGACCCTCGAATTTCTCCTAAAATCTATCCCCGATTGACCTATATAGGCTGGTATTTTGATATACAAGTAGTCCCAAAGCCAATTTAAATATCTATTCCAACTTTCCCTGAAAACGGGAGGCGGTTTACTTTTTTGCCCATCAATTTATGAAACTAAGAAGATTTCCTGGTGCATTTTTTCTTCCTTCCGCGTCCGAGCTGTAGTTACATTTTCAAAATTGCAACCTTCGTTTTCAAAATTGTATAGCCTTCGCTTAATATCAGCATGTTTTCTTTCATAATAAAACACTTTATAATCCATCCGTTAGAAGGTTTATCATTATTAGTTTGCACTTTATTCTTTTATTCTATCTGGCTACTGAGAATTGTCGTTGTTTGTGCGCTACGACATTGAATCAGATCGCGGGTGGGGGGGGGGGGGGGGGGGGGGGGGGGGGGGGTTCACGCGAAGTCGAACAATATTATTATCGAACCAACTTGAAAATAGCCAAATTATGTGGGATGGCCAAATTTCTCTCTAATATTTGACTGTATTTTCCATAAATTTAAATTTTTGACGAAAAAAAATGTCGTTGATTTTCAAAATATTTGTAAATGATATATAAGGATAATCAATAAGGGCGTTTTCAACTTAAGCTAATGAAATTGATA
Source organism: Paracentrotus lividus (assembly GCA_940671915.1). Classification (NCBI taxonomy): domain Eukaryota; kingdom Metazoa; phylum Echinodermata; class Echinoidea; order Camarodonta; family Echinidae; genus Paracentrotus; species Paracentrotus lividus. Next base: position 15,758,918 of record CALNVZ010003426.1, read on the forward strand.
TGCGGATCCTAACATGATATGACTGGCCGACGACTTGTTGAAGCTACCCATGAATAGGCTACTACTAGGCTAGGCTACTAGCGACCCGATCTGGTTTTGAACCAGGGACCTTCTGGTATAAAGAAACCATTGCTCTACTAACCCTTGCCATTATTATAACATATAACTGCATTGCAGAATTAAAAAAGAAGGCAAAGAAAAGTTTGGTGGCCTCAGTTCAGAAGTGACATCACTTCCTACATGTTTCCTGTGGTGAACTGCAATCACCCATAACCGAGTCCATCTCCCAAAAAGGACAAATCGAGAGCGAGTATTTTTCTTCCTTTTTTTTTGCGGCGGGGGGGCGGGGCTAGAGGTTCATCAATAGCATTAAACCAAATACAAAGGTATCAAAAAAAGAAAACACGGAGGAAGATACAAGTATAGGCATAAGGGAGAAAGAGAGATAAGTAAGAGTTGGAAAGTACAATAAAAGGAAGAGAGTGGGAGAGAGAGAGAGAGAGATGGGGTGGGACATTCACAAACCAACCACCAACCAAACCGAGATAGAGAGAGAGAGAGAGAGAGGAGAGGAGAGGGGGGAATACTAGGGAGAGAGAGAGAGAGAGAGAATAAAAAATTGTGAAAGAGATCAAACTATACATGTTGAGATAGGAAGGAGAGGAAGAAGATAGGGAATGAGGAACAATACAGTGCGTCCTAGAAACAGTATACCCAACTTTGAGAGCTTCATGTAAAAAAAAAAACTTTATTTGTGTCCTTTGCCAGACTATATCATGTGTACCTGTGCTTTTATGCATGACTGAGCACTTCTGCAAAAAAAAAAAAAAAAAAAAAAAGAAAGAAAAGAAAAGAAAAGAAAGCAAGAAAGAAAAAGAAAAGGTTTCAAAATCCCCTTGTACCAAGTTTTGGCACAAGCAACCCGTGCATTTTTGTTTCTTGTAAGGCTTGCCTTACAGGAACTAACATCCTTGTATAGCACCACCTTAAGTCCTCAACTATTCAATTCTGCCCTGATTCCTAACCCATAATGCAACATCCTGAGCAGTGAAGTTTCGTAATACTGACCCAAACGAATGATAACACACTAACATAATACTCAATACATTGATATCCGAATAATAATGTTAACAAGTTGCAAAACAAATACTTTTCCCCTCAAAACATTTTAGTTTCCTTGAAACAAATAAAATTAAAGGCTTTTACAGTCACTCCAATATTGATAGATTTATCAAAAGGTATACTCTTTTAGACTAGCTATTTATAACACACAGTCAATAGGAGTGTTGTTCAGTATGAATGGTTGATCAGGAAGCAATGTTTTTTTTTCGATATCGTCTTGTTCCAAGTTTGTGCAGAAGCAACCCATGTATTGCAATTGTCCAAGTAATATTTCATCCCTTGTGAATGACCCAAATTATGAATGCCTTTGGTGAAGTTTCATATGCTCTTGGTGTTATGACACTTGCAAGAGCATTCATTTTTTGAATCATTCACAAACATGACAAGGGACAATATATCACTTGGACAGTTAAAATACATTGGTTTCGTCTGCCCAAACTTGGTACAAGATGATATCGGGGAAAAAAATCACAAACGCTCAGTCATCCGTGACAGCAAAGTTATAGATTTGGTACTTTTGAAAAGAATATGAAATATTCTTAAACATGAAATAAAAATCAATGTCACATAAATTATGGTGCACGACTCTAATACGAAGTTCTCATGACAAGGTTGGATCCCTTTTTTCTGGGACGCACTGTATAAACAGACCTCAACTAGTTCAATGTTACTTCGTAGATTTATCCTTCTTTACTGTCAGACATTTTTCACGCTTCTGTATTTATTACATGCTATTATTATCATCTCCTTTGTTATGGCATAAACACAAATATGTACTCTGTTCAAAATAGCTTGCAATGACGTACGCGAAGTTCTAAAAATAGCCATTTCAAGGTAGGTTTTCACTGAGGTGTAAAACTTCTTTCCTACTTTTGATTTCGACTGCATCGGAAGTCGGAAGATAAAATGGTTCTGTTTTTATTTAATTGTAAAATAGAATACAACCAAAGTTTTTTTTTTTTTTTTTTAATTTTGGACGTTCATCGCAACTATAATCATGCAAACACCTTATTTTTTTTTTTTAAAGAACTCTCAGTAACGTTTTTTTTTTTTTTTTTTTTTTTTTTTTTTTTTTTTTTTTGTTGTTGTTGTTGTTGCATGATTTCTCTTTATGATCACTGGAGTTCAGCCGAGTCGACGAAATAGTTGAGGTGATAAATTAACTCAATTACAAATAAAAAATTAGCTTTAATTCAATTCAATTCAATTCATCTTTATTTTTCATTTCCACAGAAATTCTATGTACATTTAAACAAAAAAGAATCGTGCAATATAACATTTCAATAAAACAATTTACAAAAAGATTCTTTAACTGCACAGAAGAAATAAGGACACAAATTTTGCTGGAGCAATGAATATGACTTATTTGCTCCAGCAAAATTTGTGACTTTAATTATCATCTCACTTTTTTTGTTTTTTTTTTGCTTTTCAGATCGCATTCCCCCCCTCTCTCTCTCTCTATAAAAAAAGACAAAAACAAACAAACAAACAAACAAACAAACAAACAAACAAACAAAACAAACAAACAAACAGACAACCGAATTTTCAAAATATATTGGGCAGGCCGAAAATGACCTTTGTTTCAGATATCAAAAGAACTGTATTTTACCGAAAAAATGTAAGATTGCAACGAACTTGTTACATTTTGCATAATTAATCGATGTATTATTTGATATCATCCAAACATCGCAAATTAGTTCAAAATAATTATGTTTTTTCATACTATAACTTAATGTGTTTTAATCGATATTGGTGTTCTTTTGCCCTAATCGTAAAATCATGTTCACAGGGATATAACTTTAATTATACGATGTTTACGATTTAGAAAAAATGGCAATAAAGAGTGTTTCCGTACATTTGAATTGATGTGACTCGCAAAGATATGAACTACTAGTATAAAGATCTTTTGTTTACTATATTCCTAATTAGCAGCAATCATTTTCGAGTCATAACAATTATGATCTTTTTATTCTTTCGTCATTGTTTATATTACTCTAGCGTGTTTCCTCTGTGACCTTTCAAAGTCACCCTTTCACTTTCTCTATCATCATGATCATTGAGAGTTCATAAATCAAGTTTTCTCAATGAAATATAAAAACTGAATGGTTTCTTTTCCCATGAGTGCAGTAATAGCAAGGGCTAAATTCGTAAATGTGTTTTTATATAATAATAACAATACTTAACATGCTTAAAGTTACACGATCCTGTGGAAAATTTCCCGAGGCTACCATGGAAGTGGAGTATGTTTTTTCTACTCAAGTGGAATCATTTTTCTTCGGCTTGAGTTTCATTAACGTTTTCATCCCAGTTTTCATACGACGGGGTCATGACGATTTTAGACTTCCCCAAACTTTCCCGGGGACAATTAAAAAGAAAATGTTCGCCCTATATCATGTATATACCTCCACAATATCGATTTTACCCTCTTTCTCTTTTAGAGCCCCCTTTTTGTGGCCTATTGTGGTACAGGCTTTTGATTTTACACCAAAGCTAGTTAAACCGACCAGTTATAGGCCTACCGTGTAGTTTGTTGTTCCGAAGGTTTGTTACTCCGAAATTGAAGTAGGGTTCGTAAGTCCGAAAACGAAAGAGGGTTCGTTATCCTGCAAGTTCGACTTAGTAAGTCTAACGAACCCTATTTCATTTTCGGAGTAACGAACCAAATCTCATTTCAGAACAATGAAACTTTGGACTATTGTTAGGACAAACGAACCTCATTTCATTTTGGTAAACAACAATTAAGGAATAATAGGAAATTTACGTTTTCGGACGAACGGCTCTTCGGAACAACAAACCCTATTTCGTTTTCGGATAAATGAACCTCCGGAACAACGAGCTGTAGGCCTAAAACTATTTCTTTTTTCATATATTATCATTTGGTGTTATTTATTCCTGAATAATGACTATTCTGAAATTTTCTTATCACAGCATGGAGGAAAGAGTCCATGATCACAGGTGGAATGAGTAGATTAGAATGATGGATGAGGCAATATTATTCTGAAGTATGATTTTATTTGGTTGGAGGGCATGGGTGAAACCGTAGGCCTATAGTCTTGTAGGTACAGACTGTATTATAACTTTTGAAAATAATTCGGTGAATCCTTTAGTCTAAAACCTAAAAATCTGCTTGTACCACTAAAACATCTGTCTCAAGTGAAGCGTCGTGGTGTAGTGGTTCTGACTCTCGCCTTTCAATCAGAGGGTCGCAGGTTCGAATCCCAACCCGGCGTTAATTTCCTTCGGCAAGATATTCATCCACAATTTGCTGCACTCGACCCAGGTGAGGTGAATGGGGACCTGGTAGGAATATTTATGCCTTGAAACGCAGCGCGCGTAACAGCTGCACTGCTAAAGCCAGGGTAATTATGCTGCATAATTTGAGACTTCTGGTAAAGTAAGTGTTAGGCGCTATATAAGCAAGTATAATTATTATTATTATCATTAATCGACTGTAGCTCCCCATGGACTATCTTTATTTGAGTCATGTAACTTACTATTATTGAATAGCCTACTATTTTTTGATAGGTGGGCCCAGGACAATTCACAAGCTCTGCTTCTCGGTGGACCTCTCCATTTCCAACGTAATATTCAAGTTTGGAATATATAATTCTGACATATTATATTTTGTATTGCATGTTTTGCTATCTCAAAATGTTACATTCCAATGATATTTGTATGAATTTTGTACTTTTTTGTTGGAAATGGAAAAAAAAAAAACTTAACTAAAGATTGGACTCATGAGTGGTACAAGCTTGCAGCTTTCCAAAGTTGATTTGATGAGATCATTATTGTCATTTTAATTGTGGACCAATTTTACCATCTCCCCAGTTGAACCTTGCTCGTCGAGGGGCTACTTCCAAGTAATACCTCCCCGGAAGATTCCGGGGAAGGAGCCGTTGGGGAGCCGATGCAACCGCGAGTAGGGGGTCTCCCTTCCTGACTTATCTCTCTGCGTTTCACCGGGGCGAACAAACAAAACAAGATTATTTGAACAAAACGAAACTATTTGCGCAAAGCAAGAATGTTTGATTAAAAAGGAGAATATTTGAACTCTGCAGGTTGATAACCGGCATAGACACGCTCCATTATTTTATTTGCTAAATTGTGTTTGATTTAACCATCAAGCCATTCAGAAATGAAGGTTAATTTCAAATTTTGTTCGTTACTTAATGCGGCGGTCACAACCCGCCGTATCGTCGACGTGCAACTCCTTACGATGGATTTCGTAGAAAATTCGTGCAGCGGAGGTACCTTGCAGGTACAATGCATGTACGACATGCAGGAAGTTTTTTACAATACCCTTACTATAGAAACGCAGGAATCGCAGAAGTTGACTTATGCAGCGGTCACAACTCGTCGTATAGGCTACGGGGCACGTGCCATCGACGTAGCCTGCGTTGCATCTGCAATGCACGCACAGGTCCTGGGTCAACTTCTGCGATTCCTGCGTTTCTGTAGTAAGGGTATTGTAAAAACTTTCTGCACGTCGTACATGCATTGCACCTGCAAGGTACCTCCGCTGCACGAATTTTCTACGAAATCCATCGTAGGGAGTTGCACGTCGAAGGTACAGCGAGTTGTGACCGCCGCATTAGGACCTGTGCGTGCATTGCACATGCAACGCAGGCTACGTTGATGGCACGTGCCCCGTAGCCTACGACGAGTTGTGACCGCCGCATTAGGAGGTCGATGTTTGACATTGACTATTCATTCAACTGTGTATTTTCTTCATTCAATTTTATCGATGTATATTCAAGAAATTATTATTGAAGAAATTTATGGCAAAAACTTATTCTATACAACTCACAAAAGAGTCTGAATTTTTCAAAAATAGGAATAACTTATTGCAAAGGAAAAAAAAAAGTCCTGTCACTTGTGTCAATTCGAAAGCCTAGTCAGATCAAATTCCTGTACAATATGATATATTTTGCTCTCAAAATAGCTCATGCGCTGCATAGTTTTGATCCTCGATGCGCGCATTATACTATTATAGCTTATTGTTCACAGGGCAATTAAAAGCTTGAATTCTCAGCTTTCGGAGATGGTACATTCATTTTAATTGATTAAAAAAGTCCTGCAACTTTGAACATAATCATAAGAGGTTCTTTCCTGCGACTAGTCAATATTTACGCTTATCACATGCGTATCGCATATAACAGTCATGTGAACGGCGTCTTCACAAGACTTGTGACAAGTTCACAATCTATGTCATTGTTTTGAGCATCAATTTATATGAATTGCATATTCTGATTACAACTTCAGCACAATAATGTTATAAGCTTGCCCAAATGTGTATTTCCTCCATCTGGTCTGGAGAATCTATTAACTAACAACATGATAAAATTTCATCAATTTCTTTCATCTCCACTAGTAGATTGCTCAACCGAACGGACAATACCATTTCACTGGAGGGAACCTTCAAAGTTTTAATTTATGAGGAGATAGAATTAACATATTTATGATAAATATACGGAATACCTGAAATAAATGTATGAAAAATTTATGATAAACGAGATATAAAAGACCGTTATAAATTTGCATACACTGTAAAAAAAAATAATACAGCAAAGTGATGTCAGCAGAGTCGCCATACACAAATTAATTTAAAATAACAGTTTTGCTGTAAATTTCTCCTCTAATAATAATGAAAGAGAAGAATACAAAATCATTAGAGTTCTATTACACAGTTGGTTAAAATGGAACAAATATGTTACTCCTGGGTGGTGTTGCATAAAACTTTTTTTCTAACCTGAGTTTTCTCGGGTTAAAAATCTCAGCTTATGTAAACCTATTTCTTAGGTTATTCAACCTGAGTTTTAAAACTCCCTAAATATTTATTGCATTAATACTTTTGAAAACTCTGGTACGTTTTTATGCAGTGGAAAAAACAGTAAAAAATCCAGAAAAATATTGCAACCGGAGTTTTCGGACTTTAACCGGAGTTTTCAGATTTTAACCGGAAAAAACTCCGGTTAGAAGTTTTATGCAACGGGGTCCTGATGTATATTTTGTATTTCTCATATAATTATTTGCAGGAGAAATTTACAACAAAACTGTTTTTTATAATACGTTATGTAAAAATACAAATATTTTTTACAATGTAATGTTACGATAAAAAATATCTAAAATTAAAAGTCGGTGTACCAGATTATTTACAGGCCCTTTTTTATAAGACAAATCTTTAGGGAATTGAGGATAATATTTGTTTACAACTTACTGACATAACAGAAATATTATTGTCGATATTAGAGGGTTTGTGAATGCGGAGAGGAGGAGACCATGAGTCACCTCATACAATGCCCTTTTCTCCCTTCCCCCTGTTCCCCAGCTGATCTTACTATACCCTTTCGCCTAATGGGATCGCCTGCGTTCAGTATCTAATGGGTAGAGTCTGAATCAAATTCTAATTCACAAATAAACAAAAATTGAGAGAAAAGACACGAGAAGAAAAAGAAAAGGGCACCAAATCTGCTCTCGCCGTAAAATTCAAATTTTCAAAAAGATTCAACATGTAACAAAGTGGTGTAATTGTCACATTGCTCATTTTAGAGTTGGATTGTTTAACCAGTATAATTGAAATTAACGAATACCAAAATTATAACCCAGTGAGTGAAGCTGCGTGTGCAGATTTTTTTTTAATACCCCCCCCCCCATAAGCTTGCAATAAGCTGTATCTTGTACCATCCCTTCACAAAATTGGAAATTTCGCAGATTGTTGCAATTTTCATAACTGTATTGCCCTGATCTGTTTGCTGTTACTCAAGTTTTTTTCCCGTCGTTGGAATATGAGATTCCAAACTCTGATGGCACCAATTACACTGCTAGTTGTAAGTGTATAAAGGTATAGAGTTAAATTATTTCGTAATACTTTGAAATTCCCAGAAAAAAAATCTTCTGTCAATATATGCATCTTATTTATTTTTTCTTCTTCTTCCTTCCCCTACATACTTCCATCAAGTACATCATATTTTCTATATATCCATCATGAACATGAAACTAAATTTAGATACATGCATGCATCTCTCTCTCTCTCTCTCTCTCTCTCACTCTTTTTCTTTCTCTCTCTCTCTCTCTCTCTCTCTCTCTCTCTCTCTCTCTCTCAATCTCTCTCAATGACATGGTCTTCAAGGGCATAATTCCGTTTTATTTGAGTCTTGAGAGGTCACGTGTTGGTCAAACCCCTGCACATGGTCCAAGCGGGGAATTCCCTGAATTTCTTTTAGATTACATCATGAGGTTGTAATCCTTAGCGGCACTTCATACTGTCAAAATAGTTAGATAACTTTATCTTTAATAGGCAGCTGTTGTTTGAAGATGTTACGTAAAATTATCCAATAGAAAGATACACCAGTTTTAATCATGTTCCATGCACTTTATACCGTAAATCTATATTTTCCTTGGGAAATATAAACAATGTCAGTTTGATGTATATAGACCGGCATAATTATATGGTTCTCGATGAGGTTTCTATACAGTGCGTCCCAGAAAAAAAAACCTTTGCTTGGCTTCATTTATTAATCATTCATTGTTTGAAGATAAGCCTCACAAGAAACAAAAGGCTACTTAGACTGTTGAACTTCATGGGGCGATTTTCGGACAGAGGTTTTTGAAAGCCTAAGTGCTATTAGCACAGATGGGTTACGCTTTAACATAGAATCTTTAAAACAATTAAATAACTTGTACATTCAAAATAATACAAGGCATTCAAAGTTGGATATGTACTTTTTTTTGGGACGCACTGTATACTAATTGACCTTTAGCAAAATATAGACCGGTTTGAATCGAAGGGAGTTAATAAACTTTCGGGGGCTGGTATACTGGTGTACTGGGGCGTGGTTCCCCTCCTCTAAAAAAAAAGATAATGGATTTAGAATTACTGCAATGTTGCCCTTAAAGTTGGGAAAACTTTGTATGCGTTCCGAGATCAATGATTCAGTCAATGACCATAGTTAAAAAAATAAAAACAAATTAAGATTAAAAAGATTAAGTCTTCAATTTATTGTTAGAAAATCCATTATTATGATTCAACAAATTAATTGTAATAAAACAAACAAACAAACAAGCAGACAAACATATAATTGTAAATGTAAGGGCGAAATTATATCAACTTTACATCTCGATCTGTAAATTATTAGTGGCGAATCCAGGCGTGAACGAAAGAGCGCGCCCCCTCTATTTTTTATTTATTTTAAAAAAAAAATTATTTTTTTTAGAATCACACATTGAAATCATACTTCGAACATATATGTTATTAAGTTATATCTAAGAAAATTACCTTCTGTGCCCCCTCTATTTTCAAATATACCGTATACAGATCCAGGATCCGTATACGTTTTGCTAAATTTATAAATATCTTCATAAAAGGGGTTGTATATATTCTGAGTGATTCGGTCTTAAAAATGAATCAATTAAGAAATTGTCATATCATTGTCATTTGACTTCTAAACCATTTAAACGAGTTCAATTACAGTGGCGGATCCAGGATATCAGGGGGAGGGGGGGGGGGCGCCGACTTTTTTCCCGATCTTAACAAATACAGTCAATGATGGTATTCAAATTTTAGAGGGCACCCGTCCCCTGCGCCCCAGTCTGGATCCGCCACTGAATTATGTTAGTTAAGACCTTTTCGGCATTAAATTTGCTTCATTGGTTTCCATCGCAATACAGCCTCTACTTAATAATTCATTTTGATAAGTTACATATTGGATATTGTTACAAATGTATTTTGTATTTTGACTATATCTATGTAAGCTTAATTTATCTTATTTCACTGATTGTTTTGTTGTGTAAATTATTTTTGCTGTATTGTGGAAATAAATAAATGAAAAATGAAATGAAAATATTTAAACCGACACAGCACGAAGCGACATGACGTAACAAAAGAAAAAAGAGAGAAGAAGAAGAAGAAGAAGAAGAAGAAGAAGAAGAAGAAGAAGAAGAAGAAGAAGAAGAAGAAGAAGAAGAAGAAGAAAAACGAAAGACGAAAGACGAAAGAAGAAAGAAGAAAGAAGAAAGAAGAAAGAAGAAAGAAGAAAGAAGAAGAAGAAGAGAGAGAAAAACAAAAACCCACATCGAAATCGATGTATTTGACCCGTCCGACATTTACCTACATTTACATTTTATTTGTAGGGACATGGTTCATTGGGATAGGAAGTAGATTTCCGGGCTCATTTATAGTCTGAATACAGACCTTTAATTGACAATTAAAGGGAAATTCTTGTTCTTCTGGTTGAGAGATTGAATTGTGGAAGAAAATGTCTGTAAAAGAGTGATTGTGGGAGGTTAATTACAATTCACATAAAACTTTTTTTTTCAATGTTTCATTAAGAAAATTAACTCAATATTGCATGCCTTGAGTCACTTACAGAAATGCTTGTTTGTTTTGTGTTTGTTTATTATTATATTTTCAATAAATGACCTTGTTACTATAAATAAATAATATGAAAATAATTTGAAAGCCCACAATATTGTGTTTTCACCTTTTGGACCACCGGACTTTCCTATAATTGCCCTTTACTTCCACATTTTTAATTTTTTTTTAAAGCCTAGACTATCAGTTCTGGCTATGTCGGGAGTCAGGAGCATATGCAGTAGTACCGTAGTTTTTAAATTCAGACATAGTTTATGACTGGTTGACTGTGCTTGCCTGTGCTGTTATTTAAGAAAAATATTAAAAATATGTACAATTTATAGAAGTACTGTCAACTACACTATCCGTCACAGTGGTGGAATATATTTTTGTTAAGGCTCCAGCAACATCTGTCATACCCGAGTTTTTTTTTTTTTTTTTTAATATAAATTCGTTTATCCCCGTTTTTACTTTTAGGAGTCCTCAACATTTCCCCCCAATAATCCATCCTGGGATAAAATTAGAAATAAAACGTTTGCCTACCCTAAAACAATTTTTCCCTTTCTCCCATCTTAACCAGCTTACCGAAAGTTAGCACTCGGTTAACAAACCGTTAGTTTTTCTTCATTTTAAATAATATCACTTTTTGAACCCCAAAAGAATTCAAGTCATCAGTTAAGGGGGCTAATAAATCAAGCATTATCATCATGTACATACATGATGTTGTCAAATAATTGAACAAACCCGCACCCTTTTTTCTTTTTGGCAATCAAGTTTTGAAGGTTTTTTTTTTTTTCCTTTGGCTACTAGCAGTTACCGAGAATGGATTTGAGGGGGAAAGCAACAGGGAAACCCCCGATTTCGTCATTGTGTAATTAGGCCGCCTGTGTGTGTATGGAATGCGAAACTGCGGTCAGCTCGCGCGTTCTCCGTGTCAGTGTAAATTTCGTTTGTATTGTGACATTTTTTTTTTGTTACCGCTTTGATTTAGCTCATATAGTTTGGAATGGCAAAGAATAGCATAGTATTTGATAATCACGATAATGAATGACATGGCGATTAGGCTATCAGATCAGAAGAATATAGTTTTCACTGATTCGTCTCTCTCACGCCTCTCTCTCGCTTTCGATTTGTGAATTATATGTTTCCTTATGCATTCCATTTCTTATTGGCCATGGGGAGAAACATGAACCGCTCACACAAAATAATGATTTTTGTTTTCTTCAATAAACTGAAAGGAACAAATAAAGGGGGAAGAATTGGTTTCAAACAGTGGATTTAATTTAAATCAAAATGTTATGAGATGCAAAATTGAAACCAAAAATAAATTCTATTTCATGTTAAATACTTTGAAACTCGTTTTCCTTCGAATTTAATTGGATAAACATGATAGAGATAATTGGATACAATGTAGATTAACATCAACAATTAAGTATTCCAACTAATTATGTAGTAAAAATGAGTAGAATAGGCAAGTTCATGACTAGAAGATTGTCTAAGAATGAAATAATGAAAATTACATTTATTGTGAAAGGGCAAACATGATAGACTACTCCCTCCCCCCCCAAAAAAAATGAATCAACTATGATTTTTTTTCTCTGAATATGACTTTTTTTCAAGAATACACATTAGTAACCCCCCAAACAATGCAAATAATTTTTATAATATATGCCAGGTTTTAGGGAAAGACATCGGGACAATTTTTTTTAAAATCATGGTAATAATGGAGAGAAAAAGACTGGATTTGAATAATGACTATTAATTTGAAAGGCATATTATAAGAGGTTTTCGGGAAATACAAGTATATCCAGGGGTGGCCTGTTTTTCTTATGAGATTTTAGAGAAATTATTCGAACGTCATAAAAAAAAAACTTATAATTGAATGCAAATATAATATAATGAGATATTTGGGAAAGAGGTATCGAGGGATAGTTTTCTTGGAATATGTTTTAGAATTTATACAAACGCAATATAAAAAATATTAATACACCTGCACAGAACAATAAAATACGTGAATTCAATTCGTTTCTATTTGAGTTTCTTTGAATCGTTATTGAGGCTCTGTATTGAATATACTCTGACTTGTTTGCACTTTTTGATTTTTCTCTCCCCTCTGAAATCAGAGCTTCAGTCACCCGTATAGCGTACGATAAAACATGAAAAGGAGGCACCTTCAAAAGTGTTCTTCCACTGAAACATGACAGAGGGAATAATATCCATGGTATAATTACAGGAATTGTCTAACAATAGTTCATTGCTTCGTTTATCAGAGTTTTATAATGATATATGATTGTTATAAAAAGGAAAGGGATACAAAGAATATGACTTTGTATTGATCGGGCACTCAGGCTTACATCCAGCGACCCAGATTATTTGCACTACCGAGTTATCTATTATAATATATATCGATATTTATTCTATTCGCTTTCATCGTTTTCCACGTATACAATAATCCACAAACCCGACAAAAGCAGTATTCAATACCTGTCAAATAAGTTTTTCAAAAGTTTTGTTTGAACAGAATATAAATAGGCTTTCTCAGATTTACAAGGGCAGTCTGGACGTTTACGTTTGAACACATGGTGTGATAAAAATATATATAATATATCATAGGACCGGGGGTCATGGTGATGATAATTATGAATTAGTTGTTTTTTTCCCAGGATGGGGACAAACAGACCAATACTTTTGCTCTGAGGGGAACTGACCAGAAAGATGGAAAACGAATCACATGGTTTTGGGGTTCGAATCCCGGTGGAATCCCACCTTCTTTGCTCATTTTTCATATCTTGTAGATAGTTGGAATACCGTCGCCAGACTATTTGCGATGAGGTCATATATATTTTTCAAATAAATATAATCTATTTCATTGACCATTTCCCCTTAAACATTGAATATGTCAATTACCACTATTATTAATAATAATGGTGGCTTCTTATATAGCGCTCAGGTCCGTCATGCATGACGCTCATGGCGCTTTACAAAGATTGTTTTTTTACACATTATTACCCCGGTCATAGCTGAGCAGCTAATTTGCACCTGGGTGGGGAGGAGCATTGTAGACAAAACGACCATGCCCTAGGACGCAAGTGTCATACCGGGGTTTGAACCCACGGTCCTTGCTTTCTCAGTCAACTGATATGACCACTATAGACTATGACACTTCTAATTAAACCTTTACAAACTATTCATCATGCTACATAATTTGGGGTAATGAAACAATAAATTATTAGGGCTCAATTTTCCACCTTGGTCATTTATTCGAACTTTAATTGGCGACAGAGTGTGTCAAAGCTGTTCGCAAACTTTTTCAAGTGATTGTTTAACGTCGTTCAAGATACACATCTTCCAGTAATTGCAAATGTTTCAGACAGGAATCGCCCGGGATTTTTATAGCTAATCGGTCGTTTAATTACCAAAAAATTGATGACTGAAATAACCATTTGTTTTTTTTTAAGCGTACCTAGGTACACTTAAGTTAATGCTACAATTGCAGTTCAATTGCACTTATTGTAAGCATGTCATGATGCTTAGGAAATAAAATTTTCAGGGTTTCACCTCGAAACCTTATTACATACACTGACAGCATGCCCCATATTTTTGCAAGCCTCCAAAAAGTTGTTTTCTTCTTCCACCTCGAAACCTGCCCCATGCACATGTTTTTGCAAGCCTCCAAAAAGTTGTTTTCTTCTTCCAGTCCTGTAAAATGCACCACACACATTGAATGCTTACACAATTACCACATAAAGACATGCAACCCGGGACGAAAATGAAAACAATTCTTACTTTTAACCGCATAACAAATAAAAAACATCGTCCTAAAATGATGAAAGAAAGGAGAACGTTTCTCAGTATTGACTTTGCACATCATTATCACTCATGATTATTTAAAGTAAACAGTCATTGCAAGTTCATGGAAATATCAATATTTGTGAATCAACATTATTCATCATTATGTACATTAATTTTGATGAACGTGCAGCTAGTAAAACGCATATTTACTATACTGATATAAATACCGTGTCGTATATTCTCTCCCCCCCCCCCAGGCACGGAGGATTGTTTTTTGTTTGTTCTAGTTTCAGGCTCGGTATACCGAGTGAGCAAAAGACAAAAACAAAAAATAGATAAATAAAATAACAACAACAACGACTAAAAACTTAGAAAAATTGCAATTAAAGAGATAACTGATTTATGAACCCCAAACTATTACATTATTAAAAAAAAAAAGTAACTTCTCCCGCATTTTCGGTTCCCTTTTTATGTGGTACGTGTTTATGCTTGGAGGACCATGGCGCAGTAATTGTTTTTTACGAGAATGTAAAAAACAGCTTGCGCCAAAGTGGATGTGCAATCAAAACAACAAAAACAACTACACCTATATCAAACTGGTATAACTTTTTAACGGAAAAGTATTGAGCACAATAAATTTGCGGTCGTATTCTTGCACCTAATGATTACAATTTGTGTAAAAATGAGAATCATTCGTGGTGCCATGCATGAGTGAACACACGTCAAAGAAGAGTATCAAGAGTCCTTTTTACGTACTCTGCAAGTAACAACTTTCTCTGTGGTAGATATGCTGACTCGTGAATTACTTGAGGTCCTGAAACGATTCCCTCGGATAGGACTGAAAGGCGTAGCTCGTTTAAGTCATGCACGCGCTAGCAGTAGCGGATACAGGCGGGGGCGCAGGGGACGCGCCCCCTATAATTTGAAAACCACTCATTGACTGTGCATTTTAAAATCGAACATTGCGGCGGCGCCCCCACCCCTATCGGGCCTGGCGCCCCCTATCCTGAAATGCTGGCTCTGCCACTGCACTAGCATATAGGGGACACAACAGCCATGACAGTATAACAAATGGACGTGATATTAGTTTAGAAAAATAAGATTTGTTAAATAGCAGTGTCTTTAACACAGAAATCCCTACCTATATGAATGAAAGTAACGCTGGATCAAATCCAAACGTCTCGATCCGAATTTCTTGGAAACGCTACGTAATTTTGTCGCAAGGAAAAAAAAATAAGAAATTGGAACATTTTAATTTCAGAAGTTCCTCTTAGATTACCCACAAGAGGAACATTTTCGTTTCATGTAGGTTTATTTTAACCGCATTGTTTTATTTTATTCTGATGCTGAGATCTAAACAGAAGTTATAGTCATGTACATGTATGTTAGCGAAAGTGTTTTTATCGAAAAACAAAAACTTATGGGGAAAACATGAGAGCGTTATAACATGGACCAAACTTTTGTACTTGATGGTCTTGTTTTCATTATAGACCCTTGTTTTAACTGAGAAAAATATGGGAGCATATTTTTTATTGGAAAATAATTTTCGTTTAATGTCGGTACCACGAAATCATGATAGGTACTTTTTTTTTTTTTTTTTTTTTTTTTTTTTTTTATGTAGGCTAAATTTCGCCTTATAATGTAACACCGTCAAGGGAGTCATAATTCATAATCCCTATTTTTCATCGAAATAGGCTCGTGACCAATTAAGGGGGGTCATAGGTTCGGATCCCGGTACTAATAATCGGGTTACAAGGGGTTTCTGGGTAATAATAATAATGGTCAGCCAGAATATCTGTAGTATCTGGATTCAAAACTTTAAAACCCGTATGGTCGTGGTCCTATATATTTGATAGATTTGGTTACGAGGAATAATGCCTTACACATTGTACAAAGAGTACTGGAGCTTCGACTTGTTATTGAACCCGAAACCTGCAGTTGATGGTCCACAGGTCCAAATGACCCGATTCTGGGTGTATTAGAGCCATACGTTATTTCGGATCTCCCTCTTCCAATTGACTACCCGGCGCGTGGACCCCAAAACGCGTCAGTTTGATCCTTCATTTTATTTTAGTTATTCATTCTATTTTTATTCATTTATTTATTTAGTTAATATTGTTCATTTTATTTATTTATTCTATTTTTTCATTTACTTATTTATTTATTATTTATTATTTATTTATTTATTCATTCATTTATTATTGTTTGTTTGTGTGTTTTTTTCCTGGGGGGGGGGGGGTATTTGAGATATTGTTCGTTTTAATTATTGATCCAGCCCCCCCCCCCTGTATTACTAGTTTCATAATTATTATGGATTATAACAATTCAAAGAAGTAAAAAGCTATGTTGGTGATAAAAGCTAACCAGTAATTATTCTTAATTACAATTTAATTAAAAATTGGAAAAACATAATAGGGCTTTTACGATACGATAAGAAACAATATTAGGGGACATTGACTTTGAACCTGAATGTTACCATTTCTTGCGTTTAAATGCTGTAACATTCTTTGCCAATTTCCTTGGCACATTGCCAGGAAGGAAGACGTTATTGCACCAGCTCGGCTCTGGCTCGGGCCAGGTTCGATGTCTTCCATTTTCGTGGAAGTTTTGGTCACGTGACTATAGGTTCTTGAACTTGACCGAGAAACTTCGACATGATTATGGGGCATGACGGGAAGGGTCTCGTGGGTTGCGGTAACGAGGCCACGCCCACTATCCGCAACAGGTTATCGGGTTGCCCCGACCCAGTTACCTGATAACAAACATGACAAAATGAAATATCAATCATATACATATGGATATATCAATATTTCTCCCGTATTTTTCTTTAAAAAACATGATAAATCATTCTTCACATTTTTGTCATTGAGCTTTAAAAGTTATTTACTAGATTAAAGCGCGTTTGAAATGTGAAGTGGTATCTTCTGAACGACTTTTTTTTATACTTAAAAAATGGCGCCCCTTTCCGGTGACGGATCAGGGATTTGAAAAAAGCGGACGCCAGGCCCCATAAAGGGGAGAGCCGACGCCGATATTTTCCGATTTTAACAGGTACAATCAATGAGTGGTTTTCAAATTGGAGTGGGGTGTGCGTCCCTTGCCCCCCCTTCCCCCCCCCCCAGTGTCAGCGCCTGTGAGGGAATAAAGTTTTTAAGTTAAATTAAAAAATCTATTTTATTATTATTTTACTTTTTTTTGTGGGGCAATGTTCATAAAGAAACTTTGTTTTGAACGGGGGGGGGGGGGGCTGGGGGTACGGTCCTGGTCGCTTCCAAATAAGGTGGAAACCGCCCATAAAAGTAATAAGTGGAAATACCTTTAATCCTAAAATCGATGGGCAGCCCCCACCCGATCATGTAAAATTGCAATTTTCGATATGGAAAATGTAGAGTTATTCTAAACGAAAGTAAATAGTAGTCAACATAACTGCCAAATATTCAAATGATTTGCATCAAGACAGCATATTTTTATATAGGTGAATAACCCAAAATGATAAAAATTACAGGTAAAATGAAAATGATAATTATACGCTTTACGATTCGCGTCTTTTTAATCATGTTTTCTGTTCATGATGTTAGTTTGTTTGATGCTCTCTTATTGTTTTCATTGCGTCTTATTTCCCGGTTAGTTTTAAAAATAAGTGGTGTTATTTACTACTTTTACGTGGTCGTGAAAGTACAGTGACTTTTTTTGGATTGTTTATTCATTTAATTCGACCTTCAGATGCATTTCTGTTTTCATTCTATGTAACAACGTCACATAATAACAAACAGACAACTTTTATAGTTTAGATCGGTGTGTCTAGCAAAATGGAATGTTGGTAATTTACAGTGAACACGATGGAAAAAAAAATACTGGACAGATAACAAAACCGTAACTATATTCATTATTACATTTATAATTTCTAATAGATTTAAGATACTAATTACATTTGGGTGAATATGGACCCTTAATTGGGGTACAACTTACCCTCCGCTTATTCATACTGACATCTTCTTCTTTTTTTTTTTTTTTTTGAGGGGGGGGGGTCATTAACGATACAAAAATATTGATATGAATTGGTGGGATAGCTCTGATATTGGGGCAAGTGGTCCCTTGGAGCAGGAGGGGCACTGCCTGGGCGTGTCATATAATAATTTATAACCCAACGCGCTGCGACATCCTAAATCTAAACCTATCCTAACCCTATAGATGCCTTGAATAAAACCTTATACATATAGGATCCTACATGACTGTATAAGGTTCCTTGGATAAAACCTTATACATGTATGATCCTATACATGCATAAGGTTTTATCCAAATGCATCTAATATTCTGAGCATCTCAGGGATATTGTGTCTGTGTTTATTTTATGTTTATCAGGTTTATCAGGTTTATCATTGTTTACGGGGGGTTGAAAGGGAGGAATGAGGGGAAAGGGGGGGGGGTACAGAGGGAACGATGGATACCACTTTCTGGGGTGCTTCATCTTGATAGTCGCTATTAAATGGGGGGGGGGGGGTAATCGTGATTATTGTCCATGGTTATGTTTTCCGGGGTTATAGCTCTGATTACTTATTAATTCATTAATAATTCCGGTCTGAACTGTCCGCATAATACCCTCAAAATGCTCAAGGCTGAATTAAAAGTCGATAAGGATTTTATTCTTCATGTTCTCTCTGGCTTAAAACGTGGAACTAGGCCAGATTTAAAGACCTTACAGTTCAACGACTGTAATTACCAGAAAAACAATTAACCGTCATTCTGGCGTATTTTCTAGAAAAGATGGAATATTATACAGATATACGGGGCTCGCGTCACCCCCATGGTCATGACCAGTAACCTGAGACCCTTCCCCTGCCAGCAGATCCCCGGTGATTGATCTTCAATGTCCCGCTCAAGTTACTCGTGCTTCTTTGATCAACAACTAATGACACCATATCACGACATTTAATACCTCTTGAAGTCTATTAAGCTTTATGAAATCATTTAGAAAATATGATCGAGATGTTTTCCGAAAATAAGCGAGATGTGATTGACAAATGGGCTCGGAAAGGATTGTTTTCTAGAATCTTTGAGAACATGGTAATTATGATGGTAGGTTCAGAATGTAGGAGCGATGATATTTGACACACTTTGAAAACCAAGCTCTGCGAGGTTAGTCCTACACTCTAAAAAAAATGAGTAAAATCTTACTCAATATTGAGCAAAAAGGTAACTCGCTGAAATTGAGTAAAATATTACTCATGCGTTGAGCTAAATGTTACTGACTAAAAATATTACTCATGCGGTTGAGCTAAATGTTACTCAGAAAAGAGTAACTTTTAGTCATCTATGTATCATTCCTAATCCTAGCTTCGAAAGGAGTAAACCATTAACCATTAGTTTACTCATTTTCTGCGAGTTACCTTTTGACTCTGTTAAGAGTAAACAAAATTTACTCCGTTGGGAGTAAACATTAGTTTACTCCGTTGGGAGTAAAGCATTAGTTTACTCATTTTCTTGCGAGTTACCTTTTTTTTTACAGTGCATAAAGGGTACTAGGACAAATACCCCCAGATAATTACCCCCCCCCAGACTATCCCCGCCAAAAATATATCCCTTGTTGTCCTGCTTTAGAGGTAGATGGACGGGGGGGGGGGGTAAAGAAAGGGGGCTGTGTGATGTGAACCCGGCTTGGTTTTCAAAAGGAATATCTCACTTCGCAGAAACTACGACGGACTTGGGACTACTTTGAGATGGTTTTGGAACTACTTTGAGACGGTTTTGAAATTTGTCGCGGAGACTTCGCGGAGACGTCTCCTCGGTCCCCGCAAGGTTCCATGAGTCGCGGAACTTCTTTGAGGGTTTTTCATGTTGAAAATTGTCCGTAGCTTTTACCAACATCACGCCTAAAAATTCTTATGGTTCTTTTAGTTGCAAAAGTTTACACAATACTTTTCTTCTCACTTAAAAGATTAATATAGACAAAGAACTTATCGGATTAATTAGGGAAAGATACGTTTGCTTGAACATGCAAATTTATTTTTTTTTCTTTTTATAATAGAATTTTCCTCTGCTTTGAAATGCTATAGCGATATGACTTTGTGAAGTACATTATCTGAAGGAGTTAAAAGAACAGCAATTTCATGACATCATTTGATTCTATTGATGTAAGATATAATTGAAGGCGTAGGAAATCGTGCAGCCAACAACGAATATCATTCGTGCTTGGCAAATTCTAAACTCAACATTGATAGTATTTGTATTCATCGACCAAATTCCGTTAGGTAATAATATTTATATATCATGTTAGAGTATTATTCCATGACAAATTTTCGATTTCCTGCCGAACTTACCGATGGAAAATTTATGAAACATTATGTGATAATACAATGTGGTATACATTTCGTGGCGGAAACAAAATCCAAAGTACTGTGACACAGACCGACAGACCGACAGACAGACAGACAGGCAGACAGACAGAGATTTTTTTTTTTTTTTTTTTTTTGGGGGGGGGGGTATAGATACGCAAGGGGGTATACATGGTAGGAAAGGGTACAATCTTTCGTAAGTTAACATACGTTTTATTTTAGTCAACGAATCAGAAATTCTATGGTGAAGCATGGAATCTATTTTCTTTGCAACAAAATGGTGTTAAAGCTTCACTCTCTGTCTCATTTATTTTTATTTATTTATTTATATGTCTTGAACTTGTTGACAGAGCCATTGGAAGTCACATTTCCATGCATGGACCAATAAAGAATCTTGTATGTTGTATCTTGTATCTTGTTATGCTACAGTCACATAGACCCTTACACTGCAGTCACACAGACACTTACGTTTATGCTGCAGTCACACTGACACTTACGCAGGCCTATAGATAAGTTTGTGTTGTTTTAATCTTATTTCATCTTCTATTCTGTCATTTCTTATTTCTTTGTTTTACCATGGAGTAAAAAGAGAAATTACTCCATGGTTTTACTGGATAAACGAAATTATCAATATTTCCACTGCTGACTATGACGGGTACGCATCCGTGGGGATCCGGAGAAAAGAAAATAATTTTTGGACGCAACCGGACGTAACTCAACGTAAGTTTCTGTGTGACTGTAGCATTAGTTACTTCCAGTTACGTCCAAAAATTATTTTCTTTTCTGCGGATCCCTACGGATGCCTTCCCGTCATACTCAGCAGTGGAAACAATAAAATTTCGTTCATCCAATAAAACAAAGAATTTCTTACTAAGAAATTAAAGAAAAGAAGATGAAATAAGGATAAAACAAGAAAAACGTAACTAAACGAAAGTGTCTGTGTGACTGTAGCATTAAAAAAGTTCACTCTTTACGGAGCGAATTTCAGAAAGAGTGAATTTAGACATGTTAGAGTAAAATTCGAGTGAATTTGGAGTGAAAATAAATTTCCACTCCTTTCAACACCAAGGTGGATACATGTATTATAAGTGCTGTTATGTAACTACTCTTTTTCACTCATTTGTGAGCGAAAATGTGTATTTTCACTTCAAATTTACTTCAAAGTCACTCGAATCTCTTTTAACATATTTTGACATTCACTCATTGCTCATTTAAGAGTGAAAATTTTCACTTTTTTTTTTCTTAGAGAGTATACTTTCTCATTTCACAGGTGACTGGCCACTATTCGGAAGGTTAGCGACACGGAAGACTCGATCTTGTGGTTGTAATACTGATAATCAATTTACGGAAGTCCATGTACAATCTATTTATGTCCTTGTCGATATGATATTCAAAACATTATGATTTACACTACGGTAATATATTATTCCCAAAGACTCAATTTTATTCATAATTTTGTTTGAACGTTTAAAGATCATAATGATGTATGTCACAACGAACCCTGTGGTGCATTTCTCCTCACACAATAATCGTGATGATATAGGCGTATATTCTCTCTTGATATTCTTATTTCACAATCATCAAAATTTATTGTTATGGTATAGATTTAAAATAAAATGGTAATCAAAAGGACTGAGGGATAGGTGTTAATTTTTTGGGGGTCTTGGGCCATAAATGAGGTCATGTACCAGCCATAGGGGTAAGGTTTGGGGTCAATCGGCCCGCCCGTCTATTTTTACTTCGTTTTTTTTTTTTTTTTTTTTTTTTTTTGGCTAGGGGGAGGGGGCGGGCCCGTTGGGCCCCCTGGATCCGCGCCTGATTATTTCTTTTCGAACCAACTAAAACATCACCACCCCCCGTGCTGTAACTACATCACCTGTTATTTCATAATACTTCATTAGGAAACCCGCATTTGGTACAAGGTGTGTACTGGCACTAACCTTGCACTGATCAATACATTGCTTATAAAAGTTCACCCATCCTGACCAAATATGGAGAGAAATCTATTGTTTCCTTGTAGGCCTTTTCGTGGAAATAATGGTTAAACGTGGGTTTGGATGGGGTAATACATGTACATGCACGAAACGTCCATACATGGTATACTGAACATTCAATATTTCACAATCACATGCAAATGACTTCTGATAGATTTGTTTTATTTTATTTTATTTCATTTTATTTTAACCGAACACGGAGCTGGTAGGGTGGAAGTGTTAGTGTGGGTTTATCGCTTCCGATAGAACACTCAATATGTCGTCGAACATGTCGAAAGTATCAAATGACAGGTGAATGGCACCAGCGAGTCAATCTGGGGGGCATTTCATCAAAGGACTTGTCGGACATTTATCCGACATATTTGCTCTCTGCCAATCAGATGCAAGCATTTCAGTAGCTTATAACAATTTATCGGATAAAACGTCCGACAAGTCCTTTGATGAAACGCCCCCCTGGTATTGAAGATTTTGAAGATAAATTAAAATGTATCGAATTACCTGCCTGGTATAGCATCGGGGAACTTGAGTGTCCCTATCCGAGTGCAAAGAAGAGATGGAGAGACATATTATGAGCATTTTATTTGTATTTTTCATGCATAAAATTTGAATAAATTGAATACACTCTTCCACTTCTTCTACACATTTGCCCTCTACTTTATTTGAGAATTTGTTCAATAGTAAATTATGTCGTTTAAAAGTCATGTTATAATAATCAAATTTAACTGAACTAAACACAACGCAACATGTAAGTTCCCGACTGGTGAAGGCGTAGACTTTTAACAGAAATATTTTGTGCAAAGCACAAATAATAATGTTACAGCAGTGTTCTACACTAAACTTTATTTTGTTTGAAAAGGAGATTTTGTATTTCATGAGCCAATTATCACATTTCAAACTTAACAAGAGTCACTTTTTTCATGCCAACATGCCAAAAACTGGATTGTCAAAAAGACCCCCCCCCCAAAAAAAAAAAAAAAAAAAAAAAAAAATGTTTCTAAAGACTATTGTCGACATGACTTGTTACAATACTAAAGGCGAAGTAGAATAGACTCGTATTTACATACATTAGAACAAAAAATATGACGTGAGCGTGATTGTTTAATTACCGTTAATGACCGAGGAACAATAGGAGAGCGACTTATAGGACTTGAACTTAGAATCTGTTCCTATTGAACCATAACCACAGGTGCGAGAGTGCGAGGGCCCCTATTGACTGGAAGAACAATGCAGGGACAAGGTAGATTTTGGGTTCATAAGAAACAAAAGGGGGTGATGTAATGATTGACTTGAGGCGTGAACTTATCTATTGTACCGTAACCACAGGTGCGTATAGGCTATTGTATTGTTCGAAGAAAGCTTCGGATTTGTGAAGGTTTGTGGTTCAATGGGGACAATAAGGGCAAGGTAGGCCTACCTATTCTATGAAATACAGTCTGTGTCAAAAAAAATGGTACAGTCGGGGAAAAAATCATTTAGGTGTGAAATCTTTTCATATAATGTGTGTTTGTGGTACCAAATTAAAGCCAAAATATTTTTCTTGCTGATGCGCTTTGTCCTGTATAATTTGCTTTCGTAAAACAAAAGTTATGCTAAGTTTTGTGCGACGAGGAACAAATCGAAATTACGCACTTCTGTCGTTCTGGAGCGCCGAATTCACGGTCATTATGCGAAATCGTACACAAAGGCATGGGACGGCCTGCGAAAAATGGATTTTTCTTGATTGTAGAAAATTAGTCATATCTCAAAAAATACTGCACCAAATGTGATGAAAAAAATTGCAGAAGAAAGAGTGATATTCCTGCGTTATGAAAATAACAAACAATACCATGTTGATATTAACCTTCACACTATAAAAAAATGTTTTCTAACTGTACCATTTTATTTGACACAGACTGTAGAGAATTGTGTATGCTACAATGAAAATTAAACGCTCGGGGAAGGGAATATACTCCTAATCTAAATTTCATATCAAGGCCAGTTCTATTTGCAAGTTTAGTGAGCCGATGAAAAATATTGCTATGTTTCTCGAATGTTACCAAATACCCCAAAAATTATGATGATGATATCACTTTTGTGGAAAATAAAAAAAGAAAAAAAATACAAGGAGCTCATAATCGCCTGTACCGCGGAGCGTTTTTGAATATGCGGGTGGGGGCCGAGCTGAACGATAAAAAATATTTTGGGCCTGATGCACCCACCCCCCGCCCCCGCAGCGGCTGGCCTAAAAAGAACATTATATTCGTATTCAAGCATATTCCATTCCCAGATTTGGAAATGGACGCTCTGTGTACACACATACAAAACAAAAACAACAACTAAAAAAAAAATTAAAAACAAAACAAAAACAAAACAAAAAACAAACAAAATAGCAAAAAATAGAGTAGTGTTATTGCACATACTCCAGAAATATCTTCTATTTAAAGTTGAACCAGGAAATTTATACGCTCACGATGCATGAAAATTATACTTTATTTGGTGCTGGAAAAGAATATGACGGTTGATTACATGTTTTTAGGAATAAAAATGAACCTTTTGTTACTTTCAGTGCAACCACAGATGAGCAAATAAAACAATTCGGGTAAAGCTAAAGTTTTGAAAATGGATTTTCTATTTTAAAGACACATTAGCACCCCCCCCTAAAAAAAAGACAAAGTAATATAGTAGAACTATAGGTGTGGAATTGAGTATTAACTACTCCATCGAGAAAACTTTTAAGTTGAAACTGTAAACGCTTGAAGTTTTATTATACAGGCCTTCATCGCAACCTCTCTCATGTCTCTTGTGTATACCTCGCAGTGTTCGAATCCCAACGAAAATCCATTTTCTTGGCTCATTTTTCATATTTTTCATTTCAGGGGACTTCTAATGCACTCATTTGTAAATATAGTTTTGGTTAGAATTATATGAAGGCGATTGATAGAGTGGGCACTTGTTTTTAAGTAAAATCACGCGAAGCAATCATAAAAAAAAAACCTTTCCCTTTCCCTGGCCTGGGCAACTTGTTATGTCAAATATTAATTTCCACCCACACGTTTTGGACATCTTTAACACATGTCACGCGGGCGTATTGCTTTATTATTTTTTATTAACCGCAAGTGTATATTTACAACGTCGAGGTCTTTCCTTATTGTTATTTACGGCGAGTAAAATTCATGTATTCCTGACTTTCACCCGTAATGCTTATTTTTACCCTCACTTGCCAGAAGTAATGCAATAGCTAAAATTAGTCTTTTAGTATTATGTTGTTATATTTCATTCATAGCCAGAGTAATTCTTGACCATTTGGTATTATTCTGAAATGATTTCTTGGAGCAGTAAATAACCAGAAACGGTCATTTCTGAAATAAAGTGGGAGACAGAGGATCAAAGCCCCCAAAATGAAATTTTGGTAGGAGGGGGCCTAATCAGTGAACAGAATCATGATGCATGTTTTATATTTCTCCGAAAACTGTTTACAGCTCCAGGTTATACCGATGTCTAATGAATAATGGCCAAAAAGTTAGCACTACAATGGCAGACAATAAAAGCAACACTATGGTGTGAAATTTATTCATGCCGTTGCAGTTTATACATTCTACCAAATGATCACATTATACTAGGCAGAAGCCAACCCCTCATAAATTTATTGTAATAGCGTTTTCAATATTTGCAATATCATTTTCACACTTTTGTTACTTTTTGCTGGATAATCACGACCTCTCGTTCTGGGATTATCCTCCTTAGCAACAACGCAATGTTTTCTCTTCTTCTTCTTAGGGTGGTTTTTTTTTTCATTTGCCTTTGAAATGGTTCCTTTTTTTTTTAATTAAGTGTTTTATTCAATCAAAAACAATCAAAGTGTACAGGTCATAAAAAATATTATGGCCATTATTCATTAGCCAGTTGTATAAATGAAATATAGCCAGTTAAAAGACTTGTAAAAATGAAAAATGCATGAATTTCAGCTATGTTGCAATACCTAGGCTATGGCAGCTGGAAGTGATTGTATATCACACTTGATATGCTGAAAGAATTTTAAATTGTAGGTTGATCATGCTCTATAAAAATTATAATGAAATGACTTGCATTTATTGACAGCAACGAGCAAGAGTACAAGATATTTTGTTATAAAGAAAAAGAAAAAGAAATGTACATAATTGAATTACATTGTTTTTATATTGGTATCATAAACTCTCGGTATTCCTAAATTCAGCTTCTTTATCTTGTCAGTTTTGTGGCAAAAAGTTAGTAATTTTAACTGCTCTTTGTTTTCATCTTTAACTTTATCTGCTTATTTCTGTCAGTAGTCATGGTAGTAGGCCTATAGACATTTATTCAGATGGTCCAAATATTTTACAGTACGAATTTTGCAGCCTGCGTAAATTTTCATGAAAATAAGCGTTTGAATAAAACTATTCCATTTCATTATTATACTGCAATATAGGATTCATACATATTTGATTAAGGTGAACGGTGATCACAATTTTTATTTATTTCATTATTTTGTATGCAATTCATTTTACATGGCTTCCGAACTATATATAATTATATATAAAAAAACAAAAAACAAAAAAACAAATCTGCATGGGTTACTAGTGGTAGATGTAAACATTTTTCTCAAGCAGTCATTGATTTTTCATGTAACTCCCTGTTTACAATACGTCTTGTAAAACTAATATTTTTCATTTATTTCTTGTCATATAAATAATAAAGTGCTTCATTAGCATAAGAATTTACTGTATTTCTTGGTCTCTAGAAATACCTCCTACAAGATGATTTATCGTGTTGCAGGAATATGTCGCAACATAAAGGGGGAAATACATTTTGTAGTCCCGGTAAAGTAAAGTAGTCCAGCCGGTCATTTTGCGTCCTGTGCACATGTTCCTATACATGTACATTCAAACTTTATATTCAAACTGCAAATACGAGTGAATGATAATGCAGCTTTCGAAAAAGATTTCAAAATTATTTAGTATAGGGGAGTTCATTAGTATCACTTTTTAAAAGAACATAACTTTGTGTTAGCACTGTTTTGATATTTAATCATTGAACTCTCAAAACATCGGGTAATAGTTACTTCAATATTGATTTTCATCAAAGGATTATCGTGCAAAATTGACTATAGAAAGTTTAATAGCCAAAAAGATGTGGGTAATCTTATTTCAGGGAGTCAGTACCATTATTTTAGACTATTTTATTGTTACACTCATTTCATTATGATCTAAAGTTGACTTAAAACAGACTCACTAGTAAAATTCTGATAATCATGCTTTCATTCTTTACCCAGGGTTTTAAAATGAATATTGTAGGTGTCAATTTTTTTTTTCAATTACATTTCTGAAAACCTCAGTCGTTCGCTGCATTTCCATCTCCAAATCGCAATTCTGAGAGGTGAAAAAGTTTCTTACATAATAAAAAGATATATTGTTGACTGTTTATCAATCGTTTTGCTTTCTTAATTTATGAGGTCATCTTATTCCGACTTACGTCTTCGTTATGCCTAATTAAGTATCTTAAAAAGAAGTTATTTAAGACACAAAAGAGATAAGTCGATAGCCACCCAAAAGAACAAGACACTTACGCACGACGAACCCCATGTATACGAGTCCATTCGCCTGATACCACACCGTACCAAAAACCTGACCCAGTCTATTGTTATGACCCCCATCGCTTACCCCTGGGTACGTGCGAATCGGATCGTTTGTTCCTAACGGAGTAAACCCCTATTGTCCAATCACAAAAGTCCATCTATCAGGTCGGGTGCGAAGCCACGCCTACCTGCCTAGGCACTATGCATGAATTATTCATGGTCTTTGAAAGCCCATGATGTCATTGTTCGGGAAAACGAACGGGAAACCGTCGCATGCTCGGTTTAGTTTACCAGTATAAATCCAGTTTCATTCAGGGTTTGAAAACATTTACTGTTTGGTCTCTAGCTTGTTAACAACTCGAATATCATATATCAGAAGCTAAGGAATTATAACACAAGACCACTTCTACGACAAGTGCATTTATCACTTGAAGTTGACCTGTATTATTTTGTAAGTTTGCATTTTTTTTTGCACTTTGTGTTTTTATTTTCATGTTATAATTGATCTAATTTATCATGTTTGTATGCATGTCTGTGAAAATGTTTAAATGGTGAAGTTGTAATTTGATGTTATGTTTCGTGTGTTTGGCGTTTTGTAGAGCTCAAATTGAGGTGGGTTTAATAATTTGTTGCATTTATCAGCTGGGAAATTTGAGGTGGTATAATTAATCCATAATCATTTGTCGATTATAATTCAGGATGCCTGAGATAAATTTGCCGGGAATGTTGTTGTCCTAAATTGCAGCCTGTTCCGAAACCAAGAACCCGAAACCAGGATTGGTTTTCTTCAGTTTCACTTGCAAGTCATGTTGACCAGTGTTTCGACCAATCATGATAGTATCATAGCTTGGATATTGATATCAAAATAGGCATACAATTCCCTGGTTTCGCTGCCCAGTTTCTAAACTATATTTTGTGCGGTGCACATCCAACACGTGTGCATCGTGTACATGTGTGGTGTATGTACTCCATGCACTGTTTGCAAGTAGAGCGTATAGTGTGTGAATACAGTCTATACCGTGTGCTGCTGTTTGACTGTGGATGTTTTGTGTGCAGTGATATAAACAGCTGTTTTCAAGAAGGCGGAAATAGTAAATTTTCTATCACAGAGTTTCGGGCAGCCTAGGGGGAAATAATTCCGATCTACCTCAAGTGTGCTTGCTATATATTCCAAACTTCCTCATACAATTGGCATGCACTTATTTTGTCGTCATAGTCTTGTGATTATGACGATTTATGTATTGAAAGTCGATGCCTGGCTGGATATATGGGTCTTTCCCTCATAAGTTGAGATGTCAAAGTGGTTCATCCAAAAATAGATTTTGGCATTATTTAGAGACACATTCTGTCTATAAAACAGCTCTCATTGTTTCTCAAATCATTTAATATTAAATTCTTGAAGTTTATCCATTGGTTGACAATCTCCATTTATAATGTGTAAGCAACAATTTATTTGGAAGAAACACATTGACACTTTATAGATGTCTCAAAACTCTTAATTTTTTCTTCAAACTTAGTATTTTTTCAACATATTATCTTTTAGTAACTTTTAGTAGTCATCTCTAAATAATTCCTGTTTACCATAGGCCTGGTGTACTTTTAAATAGCAAGTTATAGACATAGGTTTATTTATTTCTAACTCATTCTTTTTTTTTCAATTTTATTATGAACTACATTGAAGTTGGCCTTTGCTTTGATAGTATCTGATTTATATAATATATGTTGAGTTTATTATGCTTCCCTACTATTTTTTTTTTCTCACCGGAATCTTCCTGAACTGAATTATAATGGTTTAAATATAAACATATTTGTAATTATCATTATTGTGTACTTATGACCTGTTCTATTTTTTCTCCCAGATTTAAACCACAATATCACAACGACATCCAGCAACACTATGTTCTCAACTGGCGAAGTTTGTATTGTACCACCCACACCAATGACCGATCCAGTAAGTTTATTTACATTTTAAAAAAATTATTTATTTATTTATTTAAACGTGTTTAAACAAGATCAGATTTATATTTTAAGAAATGCATATATTAATGCATTTCAACATATTTCCCTATTTTCATTTACCATCAGTTGGTCATTACAGCCACTTCAGGTTTAGGGTTGGTTGGTATTCTACATGCCAATATTGTAGGTGCCTATGTACTGTATGTCAATCCAAATTTCATTTCCATTTTGTTCTAATAAGATAACAAAAAAATCTCTGTTTAAATAATTTTGATATTGTTATGCAATGTATACCTAGATCTTTTGTTAAAAGTTGATCATTGATTGTAATTGAATGATAGTATTGTATAATTGAATTCATTCAAGTTAATATGTAGGCCTAAACTTCCCGCAAATTATTAGATATGGGGCCTATCAGCCTCAAACAAATCCCAAATTACAAAATTTAACTTGACATGTTTTATTCAGCTTGTCTTGTATATTAATATCATTTCATATATCTGTGGAATTTATTCCTGAGTGTACATTGCTATGCCATTTTCCACAGTGTGGAGTGAATCTATTTAAAAAAAAAATATTTGGAGCCTATTCACTATGTACAGTATAACAAATACTATACAACAGTGATATTCATTTTCAATAACTGTGCACAGCAGTGTAGACTTTAAACCAGCTATCCATTGCATACTTCCTTTGCCAGTTCAAAGTCCAAATATATGTACTGTACATAAAATAACTGTATATGATCTGTGGCCTAATAATACCCTTTGCCAAGAATGGCGAGAGAGAGAGAGAGAGAGAGAGAGAAAGAAACCAACTGTTGATTTCAATAGGATAATTGAATGAATCGCAAACTTCTCTGTAGAGTGTTTATTATGACGTCAATGAATAGGGCCGTATGCCAAAACTCGCTGGCATCTCATAATACTGGAAGACCCGATCGGGGAATTCCCTCTCTGTCTCCCTCGTTGTTTTTATGAGAGCATGTTCTCAGTAGAGCTTGGAGGCCATGTGATTAGGAAATGAAAACATGCCATTTTTTCTTGTGACACCAATTAACCGTGAGAAAGGTAGTTTGGGTGTCATACCTGAGACTCAATTACTTGTGTGAAATTGTCCAGAGTGTACTGCTAAATATTTAGGGGAAATATATAGAGTGAGTACTCAATGATCAATTAGGGAAGATGCATCATTTAGGTTGATTGATAAGGGGTATTACAAATATGTGAGTTATAGTTAATAGCTTCTTTGTATTTAAAGCTAAAGGGTATTTATGGTTTAATTGAAACACACTTTAAGAGCTTTAGTGTCAATACATGTATCCATAATTCACAACTAATCATAATGGTTGTTGATTCCTACTTCTTAGTGCAAAGATAATTCTTAAATTGAATCTGGATTTTAATTTTTTTTATGATAAATCATTTTTTTTTTCTTCTTTCAAGGACGCTGTCCAACTCGCAGAAATAAGCATGGGCAGTCAACTACTGGATCTCGACCTCATCCAACACCAACAACAGCAACAACAGAGGCAAGCAAGATTCGACGGCCCTTCACCCAGCCCCTCCTTCAGCGGCGGATATGGATTCCCCCCTTCCCCAGACATGCAGGGGTCCTTCTACCCTGAGCAATGCTTCTTCCCTGGCCAGCAGGTGGGACCTTCCATTCAGCAGACGGGGGTTGATCAGATCTCAGAGATTGAGGAGAACGAGGTGGTGAGACTACTGATGAGGGAGATGATTCCTGATATCTTGGCCGACTGCAGCAAACTCAACTTGTATCCAAGTAAGTAGTGATCCCCATCCACTAAAATCTCTGTTTATTTTGCGATGGAAAGTTTTCCAACAAATATCACCATAAGCAGGTTCACATGGTCTCTACAGATCCAAGTATTTGAAATAATGCAATTTCACAATAATGTAATATCGTTGGCAATTCCAAGGTGAATCAGTATTCTCTCTGTAAAATAGTGTACACAGAGCCTGAAATGCATTTGATAGTACAAATTTATATACAGTGGAAACTTGTTTTAAAGAGGCCTGAAATAACAGTATGCCTTGTTGGTCCTAAGGCCCTACTTAATAATGAGTTTTCAGCATTTATAGATTATGGATCTAGAATGATATGAGACGTAAATCTACAATTGTCATCCTCCACCCAAGAGACTTAAAAAAAATTAATGTATTGTTCTTGTTCTAAATATTTAAATTTCTCTCTTCTATTGATAGATCTGTCAGTGTGGACAAGGGACGATGTTCAGAGATGGCTCGCATGCATAATCAGCCGGTACGAACTCGGAGAGGTCGACATGAACATGTTCTACATCGACGGAACAACGTTGGGGTCACTACATGATGAGGATTTCAGACAGAGGGCGCCAAAATGCGGGGACATCCTTTACAGCGTTGTATGTCTTCTCAAATCAAGTGAGTATCTCCATTCGTTTTTTTTAATGAAGACAGATATTCCTTTTTCCAGATGAACAACATGAATAGTGCTGAATAATCACATTTAGAGCAGCCATATTTTTTTGGCTTTTGTTTAATAGCAGAAACTTTATGAGATATATGTTAAAAACGAAAAAAGGTGTCATGTCGGCCAAATTATTATGAATATATAAGTCCACAATGTGCTGGAAAAGTTGGTTTTAAATAGATCTCCTAAATTTTTCTGAACAAGAACAAAATGGCATCATTAAATAACACTGAGAGCAGTACTCCATTTCTGTGATTTAAACACTATATCATGTATCTAAATCCAACACCAATTTCTCCATCTCGCCCCTACCCCAGGTATTCACTTTGATGCGGCACCCCAGGTGGTTCCACAAGCCCAGATGATTCCCCACCACATCCCCCAGCCATCTCATTTCATCACGGGAGCACCCACGGTTATGCCTCCAAGGTGCGTTATGGCACCCATCTCACCGGTTGCCACACCTGGTGACGAGAGCGGCAGCACGGGATCGCCTAGTGATGGTAAGAATTTTTGAAGTTCTGCTACTTGGGTACATGTATCCTGATGAGAATGAATTCAAGATGCAGTGATGAATGTTATGAGGCATTATTGCTTTAAAAAATATATGACAAACAGTGAAAATGTGACAAGACGAAATGGAGTTAATTTTTTTTTTCTGTCTGTCTGTCTGTTTCTCTCTATCTCTCTTTCTGTCTATCTGTCTCTCTCTCTCTTATGTTGAGGTAATTATGAACATTATTCGTTTAGCTGGAATAATTTTTATTCAATCCTGCCTATTTAGTGATCTTTCCATGCAGTTTTCTAACTTGTTCAGTCCAATCAATGATTTTTTTTCTTCTTCAATATTAACAAAATATATTAAATCATTTTATCTCCTTCTCTCCAGATGAGATCTCTATCCCATCTCCTGCTCCTAGCGGCCCAAACACCTCCATGACTCCAAACCACACTGGTGGTATCCAGCTATGGCAGTTCTTGAAGGAGCTCCTCCTCCAGCCAAACTCCTACAGCTACTGCATCAGGTGGATGGACAGAACACACGGTGAGTGTTATGAACAGCATCTATGCAAATGAGATGTAAATGATGTGGAGTGCCATGTAGAGAATATGATATAAGATATGGAAAGTGCATGTCATGTGATTTTAAAGAACGACTGAGATGGATGTTTGTATGCTATAAGGTGTCCAAAAAAAAAAAAAGAAGAAAGAAATGGCAATATTTGCCAAAGATGTCTTCTTTGCGATACTAGATTAAAAGGCAATCAGAAAAATAGTATTTAAGGTTCCATAATGGTGTCTGAAATAGTTAGCCAAGCTAAACAATATTAGGGTCATGAATAATGCATGAGCATCCTTTGTGAATGGTTTGATCTCTCGCCCTTATAAGGGCATGCCAAGAATAGCAGTGTGGTAATGCATGATGTCAT
>CALNVZ010003426.1:15792962-15845589 GCA_940671915.1 Paracentrotus lividus
CATTGTCATTTTAGGGGGGGGGGGGTAGGTGGATGAGATGGCAGGATGTGCAGATCAGGAAGCTAAAAGGGAAGTGGATCTTCCTGACCCTGTGTTTGGGTTATTTCTCTAAGCTTAAGTGCTTCCTCACAGGAAGGAAAGAGCGGTAGACCGTCCTTGCCCCAAGCGGCACCAAAATGATACAAATCTGTGACGATTTATTCCCAAATATGGTCAAACGGTTGAATTTCCGCGAAATACCAAGGGTAGTAAAACAAAACTAATTGGTTATCGATTGATGGAAATCTGATCAATATACTTCCCAAATATGGGTGTAAAAATAATTGATCTTGGGCTGATTCCAGAGACAGTTTTTAACTGATCACTAAAATGGGTCGATCAATTTGAAACTTGAAACCACCTACCTGTATCTTATCCATATGGAAACCTAAACTGACATAGGAGACTCGATAAAACTCAATCTTCAAAGTTTTAAGAAATGAGATACTTGATAAAGAAAATTAAGAATGATTGAAAACAAGGGTGTGTGTTTCTTGGGAGTACGTGCAGTATGTGCTATATATAGGTGATTGACATGTTTTTTGGATATTAATTACAGCTACACGTTCAATCAGTTTTTAGTTCATGGTTGTCCGTTGAAGTGGGTGCCAGTAAAATTGACAAACAGATGATAGATTGGGGGTCTTCAACTTATTGATATTAAAATACATATTCATGAAGTTCGAAAAAAGAAGAAAAAAAATTGAATTTCAAACAATCAAAAGAGAAACAAAATTTGTTTGAAACAATGGGAAAATAAATAAAATTGGGTTTCAAACAATAAAAAAAGACAAAATTGGGTTTTCAAACAATCAAAACAGAAAACAAAAATTGTTTCAATCAATCAAAATTCATACATGTATGAATTCATCTGTCTGTTGAATATATATGAAGCTCATTGTCATTGCTGTAATTCATATCTGATGAATATTCATGAAGCTCATACAATGATTGGATGGTGGTGATGTAATGGGCGTGTCTTTGTAGGTTTGTGACTGCACTTTTAGTGGGGTTGTAACCTTGTGCAACCAAAAACTAAATCATAAAGATTTATGGCAGGCAGGAGAATTTCTGCTTAATCAATCACAAAAGATTTTTTTTTTCTTATTTCCTGCAAAGATCCTGGTTTATTGTTCATGCCCTTCAAAGAAAAATACACAAGGTCAACAAAGAGGGGGTAAAAGCATTAAACTATAGATGCTTTGTTTGGGTATAAATGATATGGTAGATTACTACTACATGAATAAGGACACCTGCTTTAGTGACTAACTATATGGAAAACAGTTTTTGTGTTTTTTTCTGTTCCCCTTGTGGGGTATCCCATATAAGTTTCTCTGTAATAAACATCCTGTTATATTTCTAGCATTTTTTTTATTAACTCTCTCTTTTCCTCTTTGTTGCCAATTTCAGGAATCTTTAAGATCGAGGACTCCGTCGAGGTCGCGAGACTTTGGGGCTTGAGGAAAAAC
This sequence comes from Paracentrotus lividus, assembly GCA_940671915.1. Taxonomy (NCBI): domain Eukaryota; kingdom Metazoa; phylum Echinodermata; class Echinoidea; order Camarodonta; family Echinidae; genus Paracentrotus; species Paracentrotus lividus. The sequence continues at coordinate 15,794,471 of CALNVZ010003426.1, forward strand.
CGACCAGCGATGAACTACGACAAGCTCTCTCGCTCCATCAGGCAGTACTATCGTAAAGGTATCATGAAGAAGACAGAGGTTTCGCAGCGACTGGTCTACCAATTCGTCCACCCCTGCTAGGGAATGGGACGGCCGAAAAACTCTCGCGATATGAGAAATGACTAAAGATAAGAAATATTGGAACAACATGCGAAATTGATATTGTGAATGGTTTCAAGTACCAAGGAAAAACATGGATTTTTACTCGTTATTTGGATAAATTTAAATTATAATATGTGTATTTATGAATCATTTTTCTTGCCGGTTTATGAATGTTTCCATGGTAACTAAATAATTGCAGTACTAGGGTTTTATGAATGACATGTAGTATTTTGAACTCGTGATTGCCTTATGAATAATCTCCAATATTGTAGCAAATATCTTGCAATTTTATAGTAATAACTTGGGGTTAGTTGAGATCGTGGACTTTTCTATGGGGTGGGAGAAAAGCGGATTTGATGCTTTTTAATTTTTAAATGATTGTAACTCTATACATTGTAATGACTTTTAAGAATGATTTTTATGAACTGTTATCCGATGTTTTCAATCGATTTTCATGTGATTTCTGTTGTATATATATTTCTTATCTCTTCCATCGTGATGATTTCGAAAGGAAGAGAACATTTTAAAAAACCCTGAGACATGTGTTTCAGCCAAATTATGTATGTTCTGTGAACACTATGGCACAATTAGCAAAGACTTGATCATTGATTTAATGGTATTAAACTTCTCATAAAAATGCCCACGTTTTTTTAGAAATTTGGCTCAATAACGTTTTATCCAGAGCCTTTTTTTTCCAGGGGCCATATTCATAAAACTTTAAATAGTCCTCTAAAAGACTTAAGGTTTTATGAATATGGACCAAGATGCACAAGACTTAACAAACATTTTTCAAACATCACTTATCGACTTTTGTTGTTTTTCTGCAGGAAGGCATTTGATGCCAAGGAACTTTTTAAAGCAATAAAATCACAATATAAACGTTAGTAAATTTATATCCATGTTTATTTTTTCACATCCATAGACATGGATTATTACTTGGAAAAGGTAACAATAGAGGAAGACACCAGTGTTGCCAATTTGAAGAAGAGACACTGATCAATTAGCACGTAATGAATGACTTTATTAATTTCCACTATTCTGTCTATACATTCAGGTTATGTTTCTTGCATGCACAGTTAGAATATGGTACTGTTTAACACTTCTTGTACAAATACCATCTCATTTTCCCCCAAGTTAGTTTTTAATAACAATATTTGTTAAACTGGGGTAAATGTTGCACCGAAAAGCACACAGATAGGGAAAGCAGCATGGGTTTTAAACTCCAAAGAGATAAATATTACTAAAAAAGTTTGGAAAATATTACTTCACAAGGGGGTTATGTTGGCACATTTACATAATATTGTTTTATATCAAATTACTTGTTTTACCTACAATCAAATACTTGTTTTTAACTAATTTGACATGTTTTATGTACATGTATGTAAATAACTGGGCTTAGAGGGCCAATATTTATTACCTGTTATCATGTTTGTAAGTTATTACTTCATATTTTTGTTCATGTTTTAAAAGTGACCAATTTGAAATGAATTAATGTTTTGGAGAAAATTGATGATTTTTACATGTACAGCTGTAATGGGTGCCAATCAAAGTTTATTTTTTGTTACTACAGTTATTTTTTTTTTAAATTTTGTAATAAAATTGCTGCTTGCCTTAGAAACTGAACTATTGCTTGTAGACGTGAATATATTTATTGCATTTTGAGAAAGAGATTGCGATTAATCATTTTGTAAAGAGATAGAGAGGGAGAGAGATAACGGGGGGTGAAGAGAGAAGAGAGAGAGGAGAGAAAGAGAGAAAGAGAGGGACGAGCGAAAGGGTGAGGACATCATATAGAAGAGGGCCGAGGGAGAAAATGGAAGAAGTTCGAGAGAAAGAAGAGAGAAGGTGGATGGGAGAGAGAGAAAGAAGAGAAGAAGAGAGAGAAGAAGAGAAGAGTGAGAGAGAAAGAAGAGAAGAGAGAGAAGAAAGGGAGAAGAAGAGGATAGAAGAGGGAAAGGGAGATAGAAAGAGGGAGAGGAAGAGGAGAAAGAGAGGTAGAGGCGGGTAGAAAGAAGAAAGAGAGAGATAGAAAGAGGAGAAGAAGAGTAGAAAGAGAGGAGGAGAGAGATAGAGAGGGAGAGATAGAAAGAGGAGAAGAGAGAGATAGAAAGAAAGAGAGAAGGTGATAGAGAGAGAGAGAAAGAAGAGAAGAGAGAGATAGAAAGAAGAGAAGAGAGAGATAGAAAGAAGAGAAGAGAGAGATAGAAAGAAGAGAAGAGAGAGATAGAAAGAGGAGAAGAGAGAGATAGAAAAAGAAGAAGAGAGAGATAGAAAGAGGAGAAGAGAGAGAGATAGAAAAAGAAGAAGAGAGAGATAGAAAGAGGAGAAGAGAGATAGAAAGAGAGGAGAGATAGAAAGAGGAGAAGAGAGAGATAGAAAAAGAAGAAGAGAGAGATAGAAAGAGAAGAGAAGAGAGATAGAAAGAGGAGAAGAGAAGAGAGATAGAAAGAGGAGAAGAGAAGAGAGATAGAAAGAGGAGAAGAGAGAGAGAGAGAGATAGAAAGAGGGTGGGGAGGGGTTGTGTGGAGAGGGACGGGTAGGCTGTAAGAGGAAGGGGGCACTATGATATGAAAGATATGGTGCAAACTTATAAGAGATGTAGGAGAGAGAGAGAGACGGATATTGAAAGCAGCTACAAAAACAAGAATGCCTATCAAAAGGCTTCGCTTCATTCCCTCCCCCCCCCCAAAAAAAAGGGGGGGGGGGCAAGGGACAACAACGAGTGAGTGAGAGTGTGAGCAGGTTTGATAAAAAATAAAAAAAAAATAATAATAAAAAGTACAGATGGAGAGGGAGAACGAGGGGTGGAAAAAGAGAGAAAAGATGGATATAATCTAAGCAAAGGAGAAATGCAAAAATAGAAATGACATACAACAATACTAACACGATCGAAGAGAGGCAAATAAAACAATTATAAAAGATAGTGGAGATAATGTCGAAAATGAGAGAATATGGGAGAGGGAGAGATTGAAAGAGAATGAGATATTACGATAAAAGAGGGTATTTAAAAAATATTTTGCTGCAGGTAACGATACTCCCAGACCATGTTACCAAAATACAAAAATAAAAACAAAGAAAATAAAGTAAACAAATGTTAAACATACCAATTATCAAATTAGCTTAAACACCTTTTAAATACCCGATAGGCCTAAATACACACTTTTAAACCAGCCATGCTTAAAATGACAAATGGCTTAAAAATATATTTATAATAATATGAAACAAGGGGGAAAAAAGAAAGAAAAAAAAAAACCCACTAGATTATTTTGCACGGTCATGACTTTGCAAAATAGTGTCATCCCTAAAACCAGTGAACCCAACGAGTCTTTGGAAGATAAAAATGCAGAAAATAAAGGGCAGCAGAAATAATACGAAAAGCGGTTTTACGCCAAGTTGCTCACGTAGCTTCCTTTTGGTCATTAATAGTGTGACGTCACGGCCTTTCTTTTCCTTTACAATGATTATAATAAGGGTTGGAGCACAATAGCTCTAACTGATGTATGCGTGCACAATCCCTATTCAACTCGAATATCTTATATTCGCTCAACCAAATTAGGATGGTTCGATCGAGTTTGGTGTTTTTGGGGGCCTGGTACCAAATGGTATGACGTAAGAATTCAGATGTACATTAAAGAGAGAAAGGAAGAAAGAAGAGGAGGAAGTAGAAATTAATAGTCAGTACACAATTGAAAGTGAGGGAGAATAATGTTCGCGGGTTATCTTTCGAGGTGTTATCAACTTTTGGGGTAACTATAAGACTTAAAACATCTTTTGGGGAGATATGAAAACGAAGTCAGTAAAGGTGATCAAAGTTGTTGCGAATTATGGGTTGTTTTACGATCAGGGTACACCATTTTGTCTCACTGGACCAAAAAAAAAAAAGTTGTTTTGTTCTCCGTCAATTTTTGTGTATGTGTTCTAGACAAGTAAAATGATATTGCTTTTAAATTTGGAGGCATGAGGTCACCAACTTAATTTTCTATAGGGGTTCATATTTTTTATCACACGTAAAGTCAATTGCTTCATTTTTCGGAGAGGACGTTTTTGACAAAACGTGATTTGACAACATTGTAACGTGAACTGTCTGAAAAACAAATGGATGTGGGTGAAGTAAACATTATAAGTTTGTGGCATTAAGTGTTCTTACAGACAACATTGTTCATAAAGTGATGTCTAACTATGCGTAAAACCACCTAATTCGGAGAGGAATTTTTTGACAGAATTGGTACCCCATTTTTGGTTAATGGTCACAAAAAAAATCAAATTAACTGTAGCTTTTGGGGTTTTCAGTTTTTAAACAATCGCATTTCAGTAGTCAATTCTGATTGGAAAAACAAGCCTAATGATTGCTAATAATCAAGATGCACAAGCTCAAAATCAGAAAAAATAAAATGAGACAGTAATTTTGCCCTAAAATGCCATACAATGGTCAATTTTTAGAAGTAAATGTGTATGTCTATAATTTATTTTTCTCTTGTAGGTTTCTCTAACAGTGCCCAAAAGCTTGGCATCGAAGATTTGATATTACAGTACCTCTATTTCTTTTTATGGTGCACAGAAGGCCATTTTTTGACGGTGTACCCTGATCGTAAAACAACCCTTATAATGAAAAGAGAGTGAAACAAAACAAATACCCCGATAGTTTTGGACCATGAGCAAAACAAGAAAATATTCAAGACTACACGAGTAAACTCATACTCCATATCCTTACGAGTATTTTCCTCAAGAAACGATGACGGTATTGTCATATGCCATGATTGAAAGGCAACGAAAATCAAACTTAGAGTCCATAAATAGTGGAGCAAGATTTAAGTAAATATTTCCCCAATAAAACACCAGTAAAAACCCGTCAAAATCAAGTTAGATTCGCTGTTCTTTGGCATTGTAGTCACTTTTACCAGTATATTGCTTTTGTCTCATTACATTGTTAGTTTCGCTTTTCGTTTAATAATTTTAATACACCATGTCCAAGACGTTCTTTTGAGTTGTATACATAACTCTCTATATTGCCCAATAGCATTTATTATAAATTAAAATGGGAAAGAAGTGTATTTCCATACATAATTATGATTCAGAGAGAGTATATATTGACATGATGGAAGTAAATTTTGAAAAATTTTCCCCGCCGCCCCCAAACAAATTTTCCCGCCCTCGATTTTTCCTTATTACAATAAGGAAGTTTTCGTACTGTGCGCCTTTCCCTTTATTTACCAAAGTATATGATTTATATACAAAACAAATTATATTCCTGTGTCTTTCGAAACTTCGCACGACAATATTTGTAAAATTTTGGCTATGGAGGCTATCGATATAACAATTACATTGCCTTGATTTTTTATTTTACACTTTTTAATGTATTTGAAACATTAAACTAAAGCAAAAAACAGGATGTTGATACTTCCCTTTTGTGTAGATGTTTATTTTCAATTGAATATGAGTATATTTTGATAGCTAATATTAGTTCCTTGTTTATTTCTCGGTGTGAATTAAAGATAGTTTGTTATCAATAGGCTTATTGGACGTGGATCAGCCAATAAAGTTATTAACTGGCCTGTGCCCTGTAACACAAAGACTTACGATTGATTAAAAGTTACGATTGATTTTTTCTCGGTATTCTCATTTGAAAACCAGGTACAGTCATGGATTAGAATTTTTATATGATTAAGAGTAGGGTTAGGACTAGGATTAGAATTACGATCATCAACTTCGGAGCATCCTGTCCATGATGAGGCTAACAAGAAAAAATCAATCGTAACTTTTAATCAATCGTAAGTCTTTGTGTTACACCCCACTGGTCTGTGTTTCAAGTTACATTGCCATTTGGTCTAACCCCCACATTGACTAATGCCCGCTTCTTCTCATCCCGCACGGTTTAATTACATTTCATCTACAACGATGTCGCCTGATTACTTTTTGGTCTAATTTCTTCTTCGCCTATTTACCATTTTGTCTAATTCCCATTTTGTCCAATGCCCATGTGTCTTGTTTGTTTTAATCATTCACCAATTAGTCAATCGTCTGTAACAGACTGGTAATGAACCAAATAAAGACGAAAATGCCATTATATTATTTGCATATAAGGCGAATTGACGATTAGACGAAGCAGAATTAAACCAAATAGGTTTAATCCTTTGTATTAGAATCATAAAATCATAGAATAGGACCAACTGCTGTTAGACCAAGTGGATAAAAACCTTTTGACAGACAACATAAATCACTTTGAAGTAAGGAATGAGCTATGTGATTAACAATATGTATATAATTATGATGCATACATACATTTTTGTCAAGGAATTTGTTTGTTGCGAGCTCTCCTACGGTGTTCTACCGAGTGAGTCAAAAAAAACTTTATACCTAGAAAAATGTCGATAAAAACAAAACTAATTTATAAACCCCAAATCATTTACATATTCTGAAAGAGTAACTCCTCCAGCATCTTTTGGTACCAATTTTATGTGTTATATATTTACGCTTGGATGAATGCAACTCATTGTTTGCGAACATGTCAATTTCGAATTGTGCCATAATGGGAGCAAAGTCAAAACAACAAAAAGCTATAAAAAAGCAACTTCATCCTGATTAAAATAGCATAACTTTTTAACGAAAATGTCTTCTGCTTAATAATTTGGCAGGGGTGTTGTTACACACATTGACTACATTTTGTATGAAAATGAGATAAATCTGTAGAGTCAGGCATGAGTGAGCACACATCAAAGACAAAATAATCACTTTTCAAAAGTATTGGGCCTTTTTAGGTCTGTCAGTGGTAATTTACTCTTTGATGTGTACTCATTCGTGCATTACTTCATGAGTCAATCTAATTTTTATACAAAATGTAGTTAATATGTGTAACAACACCCCTGCCAAGTTATTAAGCGGAGGACATTTTCGTTAAAAAGTTATGCTATTTTAATCAGGATGAAGTTGCTTTTGTCTAGCTTTTTGTTGTTTTGATTTTACTCCAATTCTGGCACAATTCGAAATTGACATGTTCGCAAACAATGCGTCGTGTTCATCCAAGCGTAAAGACATACCATACGAAAATGGTACCAAAAGATGCAGAAGGAGTCGCTCTTTCAGAATATGTAAATAATTTGGGGTTTTTAAAATTAGTTTTGTTTTTATTGACATTTTTCTAGGTGTAAAGTTTTTTTTGACTCACTCAGTATAGGAGGCTACACTATGATTGCTATTATAACCACTCATTTCTTCACTCACAAATACTACATTGTCTCAGGTGTTGTGTATAACGAGTTAAACGCTAAAACGCTAAAAGAGCAGGAAAAAAGGAGGATTTTGGGCTATATCTTGTATGTAAATGTCTTTGTTTATTGCGTAAAAATCTCATTTGTTTTTATACACATGCTAATTTGGCAATGATTATCATTATAAACATTGTTGGCAGTAAGCAGGCATGCATAAGAGAATTCACAATTATGAATTCCAACATCTTTTCAGAACTCTTCAGATACATATTGGTAATAACTAAATGATATCAATTCAATCCAAACTTGAACCATGAAACATTTTAAGCTAAATACAAAATATTTGAAAATCTAACATCAATACAATGAACTATATATCACAAATTTATATATAATGTATCAATAATGAATAAATTATTTACATGCACATCAATACTTGATATTGAAAAGTAAACAGTATATACAAACAGCGGTTTCTCCTCGCGGAAATAAAATTGAATTCATTATAAATCATTAAATACAGTTTCAAAAACAATAAGTCATGTAATAATATTATAATATATTAATATATAAATATCAATATAATGATATTCTTACAACTTCAATTCCTAACAATGAATATAAATCTAGGCAAGATGGCAAATTAAGATTTTTAAAATCAATATGTAAACACAAATCATTATTTGTATAAATATAATTAATCCTGAAATTTGGATACACCCTGTTTACATATTTATAATACTGAAGACAAAAAAAAAAAAATCATCTTTAATAAAAAAAAATTCCCATGGAAGTATACTGGCGTCAATGATATATTCAAATACTGTATAAAATTATATCAAAACAAAAACGATTTGAAATCCAATGTAAATGAGAACTACATTAGTCTAGAAACGCATTAGAAACCCATTTCTCCATTTCCTTTATCTATTTTTAGCTCTAAAGCATGAACTTGACAAAAAAAGATTGAAAAAAACAATTAGTCTTGAAGGCAAGCTCGGTTAAACTTTCCATGACTTTGTGATCTAAAGTCTTATAATATGAATCACAAAATGAGTGCAACATTGAATTTTATACAGCACCCACGCCCAAAATGACGCTCTTCTGCCAGCTGCGCAACATTATGTTGACTTTTTAAATTACTGAAACCTGCAAAATCATTTACACTTATGAAGTCCTTTGTCTATAATGTTAAAAGCAATTGTACAAATCTATGAGAATGATTTGATTCTCATATCGTGCTGGATTTCTCTCTCTCTCTCTTTCTTTATCTCTTACAAACTAAAGAGTGAGGTGACAAACTACAATAGCAATTAGTCTTGCAGTCAAGTCATTCAAAACTTTCCATGACTTTGTGATCTAAAACATGAATCACAAACCACATACAATGCACTCAATTTACCGAAACCTGCAAAATGAAAAGTCATTCACTTTTAAAATCCCAACTAATACAAAACAGAACAAGCATCAACTCAAGGAAATACTACACAGAACAAACATTCATCAGCCCAGTTTGGCTGGCATCCAAATTGTAAAATTATGGTTTTCATTAATAGCAAATAAATAAACATGCATCTAAATATAGATTAACATACGTCATGGCAAGTGTGGATAAATGTCAAAGTGACTATTAGTTCCATATACATGTATTTGTTTTGATAGTCCTTTTGAGAGCTAAAAGCAGATTAATTCTGTTGGAGTATATCCAGCCCTTTGACTTGAGCAAACATACAAAAATACATTAGAAGAAGAAAAAAAAAATAATAATAATTTGAACAACGAGGGAAACTGACCAGAAATATACAGTCTGTGTCAAATAAAATGGCACAAGTGGAAAACATTTTTTTATAGCATGAAGATAAATCACAACCTGGTATTGTTTAGTACTTTCATAAAGCAGGGTAATTACACTTTCATCTGCAATTTTTTTCATCACATTTGGAGCAGTATTTTTAGAGATATGACTAATTTTCTACAATCAAGAAAAATCCATTTTTCGCACGCCGTCCCATGCCTTTGTGTATGATTTCGCATAATGACCCTGAATTCAGCACTCCAGAACAATAGAAGTGCGTAATTTCGATTTGCTCCTTGTCGCACAAAACTTAGCATAACTTTTGTTCTACGAAAGCAAATTATACAGGACAAAGCTCATCAACAAGAAAAATCTTTTGGCTTTAATTTGGCACCACAAACACACATAATATGAAAAGATTTCACACCTAAATTATTTTTTCCCCCGACTGTACCATTTTTTTTTACACAGACTGTATAATATGAAAAATGAGCAACGAAAATAGGATTCCATCAGGATTCGAACCTGAGACTTCCTGATTGCTAGACAGGTGTTCTACCAACTGAGCTATGGCAAACCCTATGTTGGTGTCCATCCCAGAGAATAGGGGAGACCGGGTATGGAAGTTACACGGGTCAGTTGTTACAGTTCTCAGTGCGCTAAGTTGGAACAAGAGAGTTCGTGCTAACTGGCATCTATATACAGCCTACACATAGCTGTGATGAATTGCCGGTCGTGAGGTTTCTCCGTTGTTTTATTAAAAAGTAAATCAACAAAAACCATTTTTTACAGTTCCATGTGAATTTTTGACTAAAATTAAAATTTGTAATAGTTCTTACAACTGAAGGCACATGATGATAGTCTGGTATTGTGAATATGGTACATGTATGTCACTAATATACCCCTGAGCCATGCCCTGTAATTCTGCCTAATGGCTTTGCTACAGTTGATTTTATGTGTAAAATCACCCATGGGGTAGGTTGTTACAACAATCTACCTCATGTCGATGTAACAACCTACCCCAATTACATTACACATGTAAAGTAATTTTGTTTCAATTTTCAGGGGTTAATATTTAGATATTTCTATTATTACTTTAGTCTATGCGAGAGCTCTACTTGATCTACTGTTAACGATACGAAGAAACTGGAAAGTTGAAACAAAAGTATGGTATAAAGTCACTATAAGAGATTTACACATTTTAACAAATTACCCCCTATCTTTACATAGTAACAATTTACCCCGTATGGTGTAACAACCTACCCTGTATACGGGGTAGGTTGTTACAAAAAAATGTCTTCATTAATTAAGCTGAAGTTAATTAGTGTTTACATGTTGTCAAGTTTTATGTGCCTCAGGTTTTAGCCAATATAGTAGGCTAACTACAGACCCAAAATGGAGTGTGTGAGTACTTTCATTACAATTATCTGGCCCAAAATGTGAACTTTGTAACGTCCATACCCGGTCTCCCCTACCTTACCTTTCATTGCTTGAGTAATCAGTAGCTATAGAACCTGACATACACCCATAGGATAGAAATCAACTTGGGGATAAATGCGAGGGATCACTGCGAGGTTCTATAGCTTCTGAACTCTTGAGCATTGACAGCTAACAGGTTCTCTTGGAAGGACACTGACATAGGGTTTGCCACAGCTCATTTGGTAGAGCACCTGTCTAGCAATCAGGAAGTCTTAGTTCGAATCCAAATAATCCCATTTTATTTGCTCACTTTTCATAAGAAAAATTAAATGCCGGTAAGTAGTATCTATCACAAACTTAAAATTTAATTTGTGTTGAGGTTGCCATTTTGTACAACTCCTTTATACAGAGTGTGAATTCACCCATATCTAAATTCTTTGGTATAAAAAAGAATAATAAGACAGGTGCCGATGAGGAAGTACCGCAAGAACAAATAAATTAGGATATGTTTGGTGACATCCAGCAAAAGAGAGTTGTGGTCTTATTTCAGCTTTTATATAAACATTAATTCATATGTATCCAAATCTAAGTTTAGATACATATTTGCTAATGTCCTGTCAAGTGTACATTAGAGTAAATTTAGTGTTTCACATAACATATTTGGAATGAAATTGAATTAACATCATTGAGAACTACATGTATGTTACATGTTTTTATCTGTTCCCAATATCTTAGTTAAACTTTAATAACGTTTAACCTCAGATTGAATCCCTAGAAGAACATAGATTGGAGTGACTTGCGGAAGTTGGCCATTTCTTGGTGTTGCTGTTTAGGAAAGTAAGAAGGGAAATAGGAGAGAAATAAAAGAATTAGTCGGTATCAAGAAAACTAAATCTAATTTTAATGTACAATGTTACGTTGGGTTTATTTTGAAGAAATAAAAGGAGAAAATTGAATACAAATTTTGTAATACATATTGAAGTGATTTCACGTAATTGGAAGGAAAACCATTCATAGAAATTTAGTTTAAGAAGCAAAATAGTCTGAGAAACAACAGCAGAAAAGAATACTATATAATTATAATTTCAAGTTTAAAACATTTGGGATTACAGTACAAGCGGTTATCTGCGCCATGCTTTTGATAAAATCGTTCTTTACAAAAGTTTCCACTTCAATATTTAAGGCTATGATTGGCAAGCACTTTTAAGGGTGGTTTTGTTTTTATGCTTTTCCAAATTTCATTTTATTTGACATATGGACTATAGAGAGGGCATTTTCATAAAACTGGCTCCATTTGAAAGCTAAATATCAACTTTATCAATTATCAATAGACAAACTGGCAAATCTCATCATCTGATTATTACATGTAGCGATTGAGTTGAACATCTCTGCATTTGATTGCCATCACCTTTGCATATTTAGAGCTCCACTGCAATTTTAATGAGGCAATTTAAATAGGTTCATTGTAAAAGTCAATGAACGGCTTAAATAGGTATAGTATCAATATCTCTAATAAAAATAGTGACCTTTTGAATGACAAGATTGGTTTAGCTGGCCTATTAGATTTCTTTTGTCTAGTAATGTTTGTAGTGAATAATGTATAAGCTATATCTTTCGCCAGGGTTTTACTTTCGCGAATTTCGCAAGTGACAAAGCAAGCACGAATTTAACACCACGCGAATATATCCCAGTAAGGGATGAGGGAGGTTGTGTGAATGTGTTTGAGAGTTCTGAACGCAAATTGAACGACACGCACATATGCCTAAGAAGTCGAAATCAGGAAAGTTTATGTATGCGAATATATTAGCTTATACATTAATAAGAACAAATGAGGGGAAAGTAATTGCTGTGTAATCTAATAAGAGTTGAGGAGTTTGACCTTGTTCAGCTGTTACTCTGATAAAAAAATAAACAAGGCAAATGTTACTGTGTGTCTTATATGACCATCAATTTCAGAAAAAGACCTCTGTGACCATGAAAATTTGACATTTAACCTCATTATTAAAGAAGGGGAAAAAAAAATCAGATTGTTTTCCTATAAAGATGTCAATCTCATATACCTCGTTTACACTGTGACTCCGGACTCGGGTTGCAGGTTCAAGACGGCAATTTTATGCCATGTAAAAAGGATCAGTGTGATACGGGACCCGGGTTTGACATTCCTTTTTTGCTCTGCCAAAATCATAGATTTCGATCCGGGAGGCGGGTTCGACATGCCAATTTCTATGTGTGTAAACAGAAAGCCGTGTCGAAGTCGATGACCTTGAGATCAGATTTGGAATTTGGCTATACATCACAACACATTAATGACGTCCCTTTACTTCCGGTCAAGATCTGGGAGCCGTGTTGAACTCGCCTTTTTTGTTGTGTATAAACACGATCACAAGTTCACTCTTTGCAGTGTCGAACCCTTCCTGAGGATTCGACAAGAGAACCCAATCACAATGTTTTACGCGGTAATGGTTTCATACGTCAAGCCGTTATTACGATACTCTAATAAATAGGCTGTTGACATTTGACCTACCAGTACCATTCCAAACTGTAATCCGTGCCCTGTAACATAAAGATTTACGATCAATTGCAAATTTGAAACAACCATTCCGATTGGTTCACAGTAAAACCTATGTGCAGGAGGTCCATGTAACAAGGATCCTGATTGGCTATTATCGATTTGCAATTAATCAGAACTCTTTGGCCCAAATTCACAAAGGTGGATTCTGCAAAATCCATGGATCCGTGGGTTATGTAAATTTTGTGTAATAATTACGCTTAATTTTAGCGCGTACTGCGAGAAAGGTCCAATACGAATGCGCGATTTTGTCACAAAGCGCTACATTTACGCTTGTCGCTATGGTTATAAAGTTTGCTGTTTATTCAAATTAATTTAAATAAACCGTTGACTCAACAGTGGACTCGTTAATTCAAAACAGTGAGCCCATTATGTCAAAACCATAGCAACTGGCGTAAATATAGCGCGTTATGACAAAGTCGCGCATTCATATTGGACCTTTCTCACAGTACGCGCTAAAATTAAGCGTAGTTATTACACAAAATTTACATAACCCACGGATCCGTGGATTTTGCAGAATCCACCTTTGTGAATTCGGGCCTTTATGTTACAGGGCACAGATTAACTCCCTATGGTTATGCATACAATGGACTATCCTAAAGTTTGAAGTTCATTCTTTTTGTTGTTGTTGTTTTTTTTTTTACATTGGCCATTATTCTCAAAAGCGGCCTAACTTTAAGCCTAGCTTAAATCTGTGGTTTTAATATGGCTAGTGAATTGGGACACAATCTGTCTATGTTGCATTTTCCTTAAAAGTTTACTAAATTCTGGAATTGCGTTTTAATCGTAAAGAAAAACTTTTGTACTTATCATTCCCAGGCAGTTTTAATAGTTTCACTACCAAATATTCTGATAAACCGAACATCTACTTTTCGAGATTGTGTCCCATTTTGCTATCCATACTAAAACCACAGATTTAACCTGTTGGAGACTGAGCTAAATTGGCTACAACACACATTTCCTATAGACCTCAGCCCGAATATATTCGGGCTCAGTCCTCAATGGGTTAAGCTGGGCTTAATTTTGGGCCACCCTTGTGAATACGGGCCCTTATGTCTAAACCCCCCCCCCCCTCCCCCATCATTTTGGCAGAGCGCAATAAAGAGTAACCAGCCCTTTCACAAGCAGTCTCTGAGTGCTAAAGGGTTTAAAAAAAAAAAAAAAAAAAAAAAAAAAAAAAACTGTCTTGTTGACAAAGTATCTTTTTCACATAATTATAGAACTTGCAGACAAGGCAGTTTCTACTAATACAAGGATTAATCTAACCAGCAACTTAGACCATACATGAAGTCAATAATGACCTTGTAACTTGGTTTTGATGGCATCTCATGTCAACATATTGAATTACTATTGTTGAATTATTAGCTTAGAAGTGAGACAATGACACATGATACTGGTCTCTAAAATTAAAGAGCGACTTATAATATTTCTTTTTGTAATGGTTTTAAGATAGTAGCTGGATTGTATTTTAACTTGTCTAAACTTTTAACTATTACATGATAATACATCAAAAGTTTCACAAGAACAAAGTGAACAATTTTGCTATTTTAGCTTTCAATATACTCTGAGAGCAACTTTCAAATCTCATTTCAAAAGTCATACAGTGACTCTTACCAGATTACAAATTGAGAGTGGTGAAATAAAAAAGTCTGCAAATTGTTATAGCCTACCAAGTTGTAATTGACAAGGAGTTGCCCTGCATGTATCTCTCAGAATAGGATGTAACCTGTCAAAAGAGGGCGCTAGTCTAGAAATATCAGCATGGTATCTGAAACTGTTATCAGATTCATTTTGTTTTGATACTTTGCCTGAACGTATACTCTGATATTTCATATTGCGTACATGGCAGTTGAACATCCCTACATTCTTCCTTTAAAAGTATTTTTTGTGTTGTCAGTGAGTAGAACCATATTTATAAATCCAACATTGAATAAACATTTTCTCTGAATATTACAAGTAGGCTACGGCTGAAATTTTGTATAAGTTCTAGGAGGTCTTAATCAACTTTCTTTAAGGGAAGGGGGCTTATATTATTTATCTTTTCTCTTTTGAAATCAATAAATACTGCATTTTGTAAGAATGTGGAAATGAACTTTTAACTTTAAAGGGGAATCCAACCCAAGGAGAGAATCAACCTTACAGGGAAGAGGAAAATGAGAGGAGCAATCTAAATAAAGTTTCATCGAAATCGGTTATAAGATAAGAGAGTTATGGAAGTTTGAAAAGTCTAGTTGTTCCTTCTATGGGGATCCTCAAATTGGCATCATCAGCTTCAAAATGGCAGACGTTATGGACAACTCTCCATTCATTTTGTACACAAATTTTCAGATTTTCCCCATTTTCTTTCAAAATTTGTCTTCTTTACTTCTGAGCTCAAAATATGTCATGGGAAAATATATTTCACACAACATATGTTGAGCTGTTTTTTTTCATATAATTTTTAACAAAAAATAAGAGAAAAATTATGAACCATTAATGACTGAATTATTTCTGTTTTAATGTTAAATGAAATCAATTTGACTTTTCTATGCCTGTTTTAGATTTTTCAATTTGCAATTGAAAGAAGTTATTTATTTTTCTCATGTTTGTTTTTGATGCAATTATGTTATTAGCTTATTGATCAATATAACATCAAAATCAATCTGAATCCATTTGACTTTTCTATGCCTGTTTTTAGATTTAGTGCCCCCCCCAACACACACACAATAATCACTGGACAATGGAGTTTTATTCGTGCATGACCGGAATGCTTGGTCTTAATTTGAAAAGGGGAAAAAAAAATAATGACCAATGCTTTTTGTCAGCGTTGGGTTTTTTCTGAAGGGCTTTTCATTACAGCGGAATTTGGGGAAGTACTCTTTCTTAATACATGACTTGGTTCTTTTGTTCGACTCTAACTGATTATTTTAGTTTTCGCGCCGTTTTTTTCGAGTGTATAATTGTTTTTTCTGCTGAATAACTTCAGGGATATAAGAATCTCACTGATTACATCACTCTTGTCACGGGCCTTAATGCATGAATAAACTCCATTATTGATGATTGGGTTCGAAGTTGTCTTCAGGTCACTTCTCACATAAATTCTGCGCTTACATTGTTCATTGTCCTCTCAGAATTTAGTATGTATTGATATTAAAGTTTTGTTCGTATAATATTTAATGTTTTGGTACACTTCTATTTTTCAATTTGACGGTTCTTCGTGACTTACCGCGGGAGTACTTGTTGAGGCTAATTGTGTATTAAATAAATATTTTTTTTGCATAATGATTAAAAAGATAAGAATAGAAGAAAGATTGATTCCCTTCAGTAGCTTTGTTCTTAGTCTGTCACGATTGCAGTTGTATTGGATCTAATGAGCATTCAATTATTGTGTTTTAATTTGGCATGATTCCTAGCAATTTGATTTTATCTTCACTATTTTCATATAATATATATTTCTTCTTTACACATATATGTATACTTATGTTAAGTACATGTAACTATTCGATTTTTGTTATTATACCAGGGAGTCAAGTTGTTACCGTTTTGACTGTTTCCAAAGCGCGAAGATTTCTTGTAAAATGTTGAAGGTTTTTTCTCTTTTGTTTTTTATGTTTACATGTGTATTATTTCTTGTTTTTCCTAATTTGTATTTTTGTATTACAAGTTATCCATTCAGACCGAATCTCTCCTAACGTTTTTGGAAACTTCCAATTTAGGTACTGCCCCATTATTGTATATACGACTATTTTCTTACGAAAGCCTTTTGTGCTCCAACTCTAAATGGAAACGTTACATAATAACTTAGCGTTCATTTCTCTCCCGATGATCAATTCGATGAGACTATAGCCAATTCCCAAACTAGTACATCACTAATTCTCAATTCAAAAACTTTATGTGTAATAATACTTATAATAAAGATATCTTCTCCTTATTAATTTGAATATTAGAAGTATTAATAAACATTTCGATGATTACAAGTCCTCCTAGATAATTCTTGCCAATGTCTTCCCTCATAATTGGCCTTACCGAAACCTGGTTATCCACAAATCCCAATCACCATTTGCCCTAGATGGCATGACTTCATTTTCAACAGTAGGAAGGAAAGGCTGGAGGAGGTGTTGGTCTATACGTTTCAAAAAATTATTCTTACAATGTTTGTAATGATATTACTATAATGAATGATATCTTGAATCCTTGTTTATAGAAATCGTATTGCCAGGTCAGAAAAATGTTATAATTGGTGTAGTCTATCGACCCCCAAGTAGTAATACTTTAGAATTTGTATCTTCCCTCAATAATATTTTGAATAATTTGGAAATGAATAATAAAGAGTGCTTTGTAATGGGCGATTTAAATATTGATTTGTTGAAATATGATACTGATAATTTATGTCATGAATTTTTGGAAACTTTCTATCCAATTCTTTTTTCCCTCTTGTTTCTAAGCCCACACGTATAACCAATACTTCTTCAACCTTAATTGACAATATCTTTAGTAAATGTCATTCCACACTCTGATTCATACATTATACTTTCTGATATATTCTGATCATATATCCCATTTTACCAGTTTACTCTCTCAAATTCAATAAAAGGTAGACGCCTCGCCCATTAAGACGCCGGGTTTCCCCAGAAAGTATAGCAAGACTGGGTGCCAGTTTAGAACACGCAGATTGGTCAAATGTCTATAACACTGATGATGTAAATACTTCGATTAATAATTTTTTAGATGTTCTAAAATAAAGAAATTGATGCATGTATTCCCTTGCAAAAAGATAAAGTAATAATATATAAATTACCCCTAGACTTCCTTGGATTTCCAAATCGATTTTAAGGTGCATTAATAAAAAAAATAGGTTGTACAATAAGTATAAATCAGATCTTACAGATAGATCTAAAAGTAAATATACTTCATACAAGAATGCTTTAATTAGATTTTGCGTTATGAAAAGAAGAAATATTTTGTGAATCGTTTAGAGTTTTTATAAACATGATATGCAAATACTTGGAAAATTCTTAAAGAAGCTATGAATTTAGTTCATAATAAATAAAGTTATTAGAAAAAAAGGATAATGAAATAATTGATGATTCTAATAGAATTTCAGATATTTTTAATAATCATCTTCTTTAATTGGAGAGCTTTAGCACAAAACATACCACAATCAAATAAATCTTTCAAGGATTTTTTACACCCCCCAAATGCAAATTCTATTTTCTTTGTTCCAACTCATAAATACGAAATAATTGATATCGTTTCTCATTTAAATAATAAGAAAAGTTCTGGCTTTGATAATATTAATAACGTTATTGTTAAAGATAATACCTGTGATTGTAGATCCATTGGCACAATATTTAAACTTATCTTTTTGAATGGAGAAGTACCAAATGTTATGAAAATTGCAAAGGTCATTCCATTATTTAAAAAAGGTGATATTCAAGATGTAAATAATTATCCGCCGATTTCTTTATTATCATCTCTTTCAAAAGTTTTAGAAAAACTCATACATAAAAGAACGTTAAACTTTTTGAAAGATCAAAATATTTTATGTGATTTCCAATTTGGATTTAAAGATAATCATAGTAAGATCATGCATTATTATCACTTGTTGAAAAGGTAGCTCATGCTCTTGACTCCTCTAGTCATATGGTTGGAATACTCCTGGACTTCTCAAGGCCTTCGACACGATTAACCACGATATTTTACTTCATAAACTCTCCAATTATGGTATACGTGGGAAGCCTTGGGGTGGTTCAGAGTTACCTTTCTGATAGGAAACAGTTTGTATTTATTGATGGTCACACTCTTGAATTACAACATGTAATTGTGGGGTTCCTCAAGGCAGTTTGCTGGGCCCGCTTTTGTTTATCATTTATATAAATGATTTTTATAGATATCTGATATAGCGTCTTTTATACTATTGTGATGATACAAATTTATTCTTTCTCATTCAAATCCAAATACACTTGTTGAAATTGTAAATTCTGAATTACAAAAAATTATTCAATGATTCGAGCAAATAGACTGTCTTTAAATTTACAAAAGACAAAATATATCTTTTTAGTAATTCAATCGATTCCTTGCCAACTGATTTAGTTTTTGACGATGCTTCTTTGGAAAAGGTTCCCATTCTAAATTTCTAGGTGTTATAATTGATAATAAACTTTCATGGAAAGCTCATATTGACAACATTGCGAACAAAATTCGAGGAATATCGGTATACTTAATCGACTTAAAACTCAACTCCCATCTACAGCATTATTAACTTTATATTCTTCCTTGACATTACCTTATCTGAATTATGGTTACTCGCTTGGGCTAACGCTCATCAGACCAGTCTTGATAAAATATTATTGTTACAAAGAGAGCAGTTAGAATTATTTGTCAGGCAAATTTCCTCGCCCATACTAATCCATTATTCTTTGAGAAAAAATTTTGAAAGTAAAAGATTTGTATTGGCTCACTAGGTCAATTCATGTATAAATATAATAATGACTTACTGCCTAATACTTTAAGAATTTGTTTTCCAAAAATCACTCTTTTCAACACATTCAACCAGACAATCAGAAGAATACATTTGCCTTACTTCGAACATCCTTTGCTAAAACACTTTATCTATGATGTCCAAAATTGTGGAATTCATTTACCGATTCTTTGAAAAATGCCCCTTCCTTAAATACATTTAAAAAAGACTTAAAACATTTTTGTTCAATAAATATAAACATGACATAGGACATCTTTGATTTGGTCATTCTGGAAGAGAATATGCGTATACTTTTTCTATATTTTCAATTTAACAATAAATAGTCTATATGCAGATATTCAATTTCAGGTCTTATGTTATCTCTACTCAAAATAGATTTGTTTAGTTTTACCCACGTCTGTGTTGTATTTTCGTTTGCTCCTTTGTTTGTTTATTTTGTTTCTTTTTCTTTTGTTTCTTACTGTTCTTCGCAGGCCTATAGCAGTCCTTATTTTCTACTTGTTTATATATATATTAAAAAAAAAAAAAAAACCTACGAATTCAAGAAAATTGTGACTTTATTCAAAGCCGATTTTTTAAATGTTACTGTGTTATTTTGAGGGACCCATATCTACAAAGTACTCACTTTTTAATGGGTCCCTCCATTTCCATAGGAAATATAAAACTAAAAACAAAAACAGAATTTTGTATCCTATCTCAAATTATATTATAAAAAAAGTATTTATATATGCATGTATAATTATTTTGTAAATTTTGTAAATTACATTATATATTATTCGATGTTAACTTGCACAATTCTATTTTGTTCAAATGTAAATATGATTTCTGTGGAAATGAAAAATAAAGTTGAATTGAATTGAATTGAATTGAGCTCAGAAGGAGGTAAGATATATTTCAAAAGAAAATGGAGAAAATCTGAAAATTTGTGTACAAAATGAGATGGAGAGTTGTCCATGAGATCGGCCATTTTGAAGCCGATGATGCCAATTTGAGGATCCCCATAGAAGGAACAACTAGACTTTTCAAAATTCCATAACTCCCTTATTTTATAACCAATTTTGATGAAACTTTTTATAGATTGTCCTCTCATTTTCCTCTTCTCTGTAAGGTTGATTCTCTCCTTGGGTTGGATTCCCCTTTAATCCTATTCTGACTGGGGGGGGGGGGGGGGGGGGTTAATTGACCACCCTGTACGAAATCCGCGACTGCCGCGCAACTGTTGAAAATCGCGACCTGGCTTTCTATGACTTTTTTCTTTCAAGTGTCCCGCAACTTTTAACACCAAGTTCGAAAAATAGGACACTCCGTTGTCGCGTTACGCAACATTATGTAATGGCATGTCAGGCCAAAATTTAACGAAAATCGTCATTTTGCATGCGTTTGTGTACGAAATACTGCTTTTCCTAAATTGCTTTATAATTGTGCCTTCTGAACCTTTTGAAATTTGTCTTTATATTGATCAAGAAAACATTTCTCAAGCATGAAAAATTACAAAAAAAGAAATACATAAGATAAAACAATTAGAATACATAAAAAATGCACAAAACAATAGAATACAAAAGAATTAATTTGAAATTCCCAAATCTGTCAATTCAATACTGTTGACTATGCTACTTAGCAACTTTAAAAAAAATAGCTTCTTAACTTTGTTTTTTCAATGAAATATCAAGGAAAAACATAAATATGCCTCTAATTTGCATAAATTATAATAAATTAAAAAAAAAAAAAAAAAAAAAATTGAAATTTTTTTTGGAAAAAAAACCCTTTACATGTGCAGCAACGTTCGTGCAAAATTTCGCGGTGATCGGACCATCCGCAGCCGAGATATAAGGGGGGGGGGGTCAAATTGACCCCCTCCCCCAGTCAAAATCTCCTCTTAAAAAGCCCAGTCAGAATAGGGTTAAAGTCGGTGAAAAAATTGACCCCCTCCCCCAGTCAAAATCTCCTCTTAAAAAGCCCAGTCAGAATAGGGTTAAAGTCGGTGAAAAGTGGGCTTCCATGGGTAATATGACAGCATGGGTGCTTACCCAGTAACAGGTGTTGTCCATCACCTCAGGTTTTATCACCACTGCCAGACCCCAGACCTTATGTAATGCCTTTTCAATTCCACCCATCGCTCCATCTGATAAAGACTTGAATCTCACTTTCCCTGGCTGATGATACCCAAACCAGGCAAATGAATGTCTCTAGTGGACAGGTTATTTTGCTGTGGTCCAGAAATTTAGGTTCAAGACAGGTATTTCCTGTGCATTTCACAAATTCTGCGGTCAGAAAAATATGATCCACTCCCCAGAAAAGCCCACTACCCCAGCTCTTTAACCCTTTAGCACCTAGCCACTGTGTGAAAAGTGTCAGTTTACCCTCTAACGGAAAGGGTTTTGCTGTGTTTGCATAAGGATGTTTCTATAAGAAATCTTAAAACATACTTTTTTTGGTACAGAATCAGACGGCACAAATCCGTACACACACACATGGGTAATGCACCACTAATATTGGTATGTTTGATCACATATTTTTAAAAAAAATAGTATTATGACTATAGCGTGCATAAAACAGAAGCGGTTTGGGTTGGTTTAGTGAGTAAGCTGACAGGCGGTCTTGGGCGGTTTAGGTGCTAAAGGGTTAAGTTTGTTTGAATACTCACCGTATCCATGAGGATCTTCTTGTGAAGGAGGTTAAGTTCTTTCTTGAGTTCCCCTTGAACGTTGGTCTGCTGGCCCTGGTGACAGTGCTCCAACTCTCCCATCGTCTATTGTCAGAAGGATGGAGAGATGGAGAGAGGGAGAGAAAGATGTAGAGAGAGAGAGAGAGTGAAAGGAGACTTCCAAGCAAGACAGGCATCAAAACAAGCAATAGAGAAAAGGAGATGGAGAGGGAGGTGGATAAGAGGGAGAAATAGAGAAGAGAGAGAGAGAGAGAGAAAGTGAGAATATGTGGTAAAAGAGAAATAGAAAATAAAAGATCCATGAATACTGTAAGTGTGCCAAGTATTGCCAAAAATTCTTTGCAACTTTTAAAATCAAACTTTATACCAAAAGGTTTTGCCCCCTTTTTTTTAAAATTATTTATTTATTGAAAACTTTGATTGTTTAATATTTATCTGGTGATGTCACCAGGCAACTAAAACAAGATTAACTGTAGCATGACATTTTTCCATACAATTTTATCACCTCACGATCTTTTTGTGTCTGTAATACAAATTCAAATTCAACCATAGAGGTAATACATAAATACATGAACATGTCTGACATAGCAGCAACTATTTCAATATGAAAGATCACCTGATAATCCATACATATCAAATAAGTTTAAAATTATCACCTCTATTTACTTTACCAACCTGTTGTCAATGGGAAAGAGAGAATTCACTTGTGACATACCTTATTATACTGTCAATGGGAAAGAGAGAATTCACTTGTGACATACCTTATTATACTGTCAATGGGAAAGAGAGAATTCACTTGTGACATACCTTATTATACTGTCAATGGGAAAGAGAGAATTCACTTGTGACATACCTTATTATACCGTCAATGGGAAAGAGAGAATTCACTTGTGACATACCTTATTATACTGTCAATGGGAAAGAGAGAATTCACTTGTGACATACCTTATTATACTGTCAATTTGGAAAGAGAGAATTCACTTGTGACATACCTTATTATACTGTCAATGGGAAAGACAGAATTCACTTGTGACATACCTTATTATACTGTCAATGGGAAAGAGAGAATTCACTTGTAACATACCTTATTATACTGTTCAAAGAGCTGTCGGACATTCTTGAGTCGTTGATTCATGGCTATACATGACTGCTGAACCACCCTCTGCTGTTGCTTTAACATCGTCTAAAAATAAACAATATTTAAGATAAACACGACTCAAATGTTACCACAATTATAATATCATCAGTTACTTTTATAATGCTTGTGTCCACCATGCTGTGCCCATGGGCCTGTCTATCGAAACCGTCATAAGTCTAAGTTCTTGGACGACCATGGGGACATGTATTTCTTCAATTTCTTCAAAACTTCAACTCCAAACGTAAACATAATGATTTATTCTATGAGGCACATACTACACACCATAAAAAGAGATTGTGCACAGTAAAGTACGGTATCGTAAATGAATCCAATGACAGTGGTAATAATATTCTGTAAGCGCTTTGGTCTTAACAAGTATAGCATTTTATAAGAAACCATAATGATTATTATTATCAGATCACCTCTTAATTATTATAATTATTCATATTATTATCATTATTAAATATAAAAAAAAACAGAGATGAGAGATTGGTGTCCTACCTGGAGTTTTTCTTCATTCTCCTTCATCTTCTTCATATCCGTATCCCATTGGTCAAGCACAGCAGTGAGTTGCTTGGTGTATTCCCCATGGAGTCTCTGTCTGTAGTTAAAGAAATGCAATAACTCATAGTAAGATTCTTAAAACTGATTGGTCAAAATCACATCATGTGACACGGTGAAGTTCTGTCTAGCATGCCTCAGGGATTTTACTTACTATCAATTTCTACTATCAAACCCTGTGATAGTATCGCTAACCCCTCTGAAACCATATACATGTATAGCATTTAAGCGCAGTGTCCGGATAGGCGGTGGCTACCCAAATAAATACGCACATTGCAGAGAAAGATTTCAACATGGCGCATGTTAGTCGAGTAAAACTAATGTTCAGTAGATCAAGATCTAGAGTCAAAAGCTGGTTAGGCCTAGTCTAACACAACAATGAGGTATACAAAACAAATTGACTGCTCTGTATTCGGCCTTGGGGTGAAAAAAAGGACGGTATGAAAAGCACTAAAGGAATGAGTTTCCAGTCGGCCTCTTGAGCAGTAAATATTTGTATACTAACACAGTCCACTCCCGTAATATCTAATATCTAATATCTCAGAGATAAGACAAAATCGGTATTCTGGGAGCTGTCTTATCTTTTTATGATAAATAACTGTCATAATTAACTTTCTTTTTTTTTCTTGAGGAAACTCATAACTGTCATAACTTCTTGGCACACACAAGAAATACGCTGTTTAATAAACGCGCAAAAGCCCAGTTTTACGCAAAACCAGAGAAAAGATAAGATAAAATATATGACAGGGTTTAGCAGTCATATCTTTTACAAAGTTTTAGTACCATGATACACAGGTACATTTGCCCCTTTATTGTAAGCAAACAACAATATTATTTAGATTGTATTGTTTCATCAGTCGTGACAATTTTCAACAAAATTTGTTAATTCTGCCAGAAGATAAGCCCTCCATGTTCATTGCCATCTTTCCTCTCTTTTTTCTCTTCCAAAATAACTTTTGAATTCTTTCTGTCTTTTAAAAAAAAAACTCTGGGTAAATAAGCGCATAAATATGCGCAGTCACGCATTGGGATTTACTGTATTGCGGACACACCCCTCCAGGTATTCGGGCCTTAAGAGGGCTTAAACAAGTAACTAAGAGTAATTTTCATTGATTTTTCTGAGAAAAGATGGGCGGGTACTTTCAGAGATATGACAGAGAAAAGACACTCTTCAGAATACAGATTTCTGGCAATCTTAAGGGTGTCTTACCTCTCAGAGATAAGACAAAAGATAAGGCAGTAGTTATGACACTTTTCAGAATACTGGTCTCGGTGATCAGGATCTAGCACATAACCTTCTCATGAGATCTAGGACAGCGGCTAAAAAGGGATTTTTTTATCAAATGAACGAGGTACCAGTATCTGAGTACAGTCAAACCTGTCTACAGTGGCCACCCCAAGGGAGAAATAAAAATGACCACTGTAGACAGGTGACCTCTATAGACAGGTTCTAAAGGACACATTTATATTTAGAGGGAATCAATATAGGTGACCACTATGGACAGGTGACCAATATAGACAGTGGCCACTATAGACAGGTTTGACTGTATTTGGAAAACATGGGGAACAACCCCACATTTACCAAAGTGAACGTCTGCCAGATGACTCAACATTTGCTCCTGCGACAATTTGCTCTTACATGTATTTCGTCGAAGATCTATAGGGCTAGAATTAGGGTTGCAATAGGGTTTTATGTTAAGTTTAGGGTAGGATATAGTGTTAAGTCCAGGGTTGAAGTTAGTCATTCGATTAGTTATGGAATTTATAGTAGAGTGATTGTCGTTGGTGCAAATGTCATGGAATTGTCTGCCAAGTGCCGGATGTGGTCACTACAAGTAGGGGCACACCAAAGAGCGCCCTCTTTGTCTAAGCTTGTTGTACTGAACACTTCGGGCAGAAAGACACACATATGTGCAGTTGATTGAGAATGGGAGCCACATATTTGCTTTATTATAACAAGATATCATTCTATCTATGTTCATTATAACAAGCGATGATAAAAACTATATTACGCTCTTGTAAACTTCTTCTGGGACGATAGAAACGAATGGGGAGGAGAGATATGTTTAGCTTGAGGAAATTTTGCCAATGTCAGTGTTTTTATGCTGTCTCACCAAAGCATGATTTCAGAGATTTCCTTGAACTCCTGGTCAAGCTTGGTGAGGGAAAGACCATCTCGGTGGTGCTTCACCAAGTCTTTCATAACTACAGAAAAACTTTACAAACGACTGGTGATCAATTCTTATGCTAAATCATGATAAAGAAATGTGATTAGTATCGCACCCTAGACCATGTTCCAGTCGTTCATAACTTTACGAATGACTTTGTGAAACACCCCCCTGGTGCACTGCAAATCGTGCATGTTTCCACCCTAGGCAATCTCCAACACCAACTAATGATTTGCTGACCCTCGGTATACATATGGGAACAATCACCAAGTCGCTTATCAAGTTCAAAAAATCTAAGAATGACTGGAACATGTTCTTGGGTGCTATACTAATCACATTTTGAATCATTTGATCACCAGCAGTTGGTAGAGTCATGTCTTGGTGTTCAACACCCCCAGCCAAGAGACATCATCCGCATAAAAAATGACCAGCCACTGTCTTATTACCTCTCTGTCTGTTGCATCTTCCAAATCTTCTCTACTTTAACGTTGGTTGATTTCAGAGTCTGTTGTGTTAATGTCTCCAGACGTTTCTTCTTCCCACTCATTGACTTCCTCATATCAGCTGAAATGAAAAATTAAAAAAAAGTTGCAATTAACCAAATTTTTCAAGTTTACACAACCATGTTTTTCTCCTCAGTTTGGATGCAATTCTATTTTCCTTATGTAATCCTAAATCCAATTGTCAGCATTACATTGTGTTTAAACTTTAATGACCCTCTATGAATATTTTTTTTTTAATAGCACAAAAAATTTGCCAATTTAGACATGCACTTGCTAATGGGGAAATCCCCTTAGTGCTGCATATTTGGAGACTTTAATGTTTATTTATTTTCTTTCAAAATATTTGTTTTTGTTTTAATTTATTGGACAAAGTAAACGTTAATTTTCCTTACCGCCAAATGTCTGAAGCACAGTCTGCATCTCCCCACTGTACACAAGATAAAAAATAGAGAAAGGAGTTTTGGTACTTTGTATCCTCTGGAAAAGGCGATACAACCCGAGTATTATTATTGTTATTGAATGTTTACTTACAACAAAAAATATAAGGAAACTTGTAAGTTTACTTAATTGATGTTACCCTTTTCTCTAATTCTCAAAGCCAAAAATATAATGACCAAAGGACCCATCTGTTAACATTTAAAAAGGTTTTAGATGACAAGTTTGAGGGCGCATTACATAAGACCTCTTATAAACATTGCTTGGTAAACAATTATTTATAGGTCGACAAAGGACTTTTTCTCAAAAGCAAATAGGATATAACCTTATTGACGGTCAAATTATAGTCATTGATTGATCAAACACTAAAAAGGAAAGATTATGTTAGATATTTTGATCATTCAGCTGTGTTTATATCATTGATCCTGAGCATGGACTCTTACAAATATATTTAGAAAGATGAAGTAAAATATAAATTCAGGCTAAATATTGATTGTTTTGAGCCTTTGTATTAAAGATCATTTCATTTTTATGCATAATGAAATGCATGTGAATGGTGATCTTTATCCAAAACTCTTTGCCTACAATCTTGTATGGGCCTAGATAACTAGTATTACGTGCGGTATGCATCCTTAATCATAACTCAATTTAATAACTTTCGTACTCAATATTGACGACTGGATTGCCCTGCTCCAGATCTTCATCTTCGTCACTATCATCATAAGATCTTTTCTTTCCTTTCTTGGGAGCGGTATCATCCTCATCTAAAAGAAAGAGGAATAATTCTAACATTTTAAAGATCAATTCCAGTTTTGGCAGATTAGTGCTCTATAACATAATCAATGTACAATTAATTTCAAATTTGAAACAACTATTGAGTATTCTGATTAGTTCACAGTGAGACTTTTATGCAGGAAGTGTATGCAACAAGTATCCTGATTAGCTACCAACAATTTGCAATGAAATTGATTGTGTTCACTTTATGTTACGAGGCACTGAGCAAATGATTTGAAGTATTTTTTTCCACTGCACAATGATTCTATGAAACTTCTGTGTACACTGAAAAGTATTAATTGGTCATTAACAAAATTTTGCAAATACTAAATTACTGAACATTACAAACATATGGCGACTTTGAAAATCCACACCATCTTGTGAGTATCACATGTACCTTGTCTAGTATATTGTATACATCGGCCAATTTGCTCATATATGTGTAAAGTGATAAAACAAATTTCTTCCTTAGATTTTCCTACAGAGCAACTTTCCATTAAGATTCGTCTATTTTGCTTATATCGTGATAAAGAAAATTTATTGTAAGATTCTTCTATTTTCAAAGTTACAGTGCAACTTTCCATCAAGATTAGATCTACACATAGACTCTGCTTTCAGCATTTACATGTACATCATTAGAACACTTTTTATATTTTATTTCCCCATGCTTTTGGTGGGATTTTCATTAAGAAAGACCAGACCTTTTTCATTGTCGATGGGGTCAATGCTGCTTGCATCATCTTCAAAATCCATCTTACTGGCACTTGCTCCTTCTGCCGAAGACTTCTTCTTTCCTCCCCCAGACTGCTTGCGGGCATTTGACGGCGCTCGTGGCATCTTGGTGATTGATTATATCAGTCTCAAAATAACTGAAGAGAAAGAAAACAAACATTAACAAGACATAAGCTATTGCATCTCCCATCTGCCTCCTCCTAACCCTATCAAGGTGGTGACCTTCAGAAATTTAAGTTGTAGAGTTCGAGTTGCTCTATCATCATGCCAAAGATTGAAATGATATGGTCAAATTTCATCTTCTCTTCTATTAGTTAGTTCAAGTTCAAGTTCAAGTTTATTTTCCACATTTTCAAAAAACATTACATAGTGAAAACATACATTTGAATACATATAAAATAACATGTCATAAACTTATATAAAACAAAACACATACAAGAAAATTAGCAAAAATAAACACAATTAGAAGTATATAAAAATGTGGTAGGATCAAAAGAAGTTAATTAAAACTTAAAAGATTGATCCCATTGGACAATTCAGTACAGATTATGAAATTAACAGAATGAAGTATAAACATCAAATTACATGTAATAAAGAAAACAAGCCTATGTATCTTATTTTATCTATAGTATTCAGTAACCAAAAAGATTTACAAAGTTTTAAGTAAGTATGTTTTAAGCTTTTGTTTAAATGTATTTAGTGTTTTGCTATCCCTTATTTCAATAGGTAAATTGTTCCATAAAGCGGGTCCTTTATATCTGACAATTGAGCCGTGAGAAAGAAGTGCGACCGTAATTAACTCGATAATCAAATTTATTTCTGGTATTATAGTTATGAACTTCGAGATTCTGTAAAAACAAATTGTCAAACGACTCTGGCAAAAGATTTCTATTGAAAGAAAACATAAAAATACCCAAATTGTATCTATACAGTTCATAAATGGAAGGATATTAGTTTAATGAACAATGGTCTTGTATGGCCAAGAAAGGGGAACTTGTTATTATTCGAACTACTCTCTTTTGTAATTTCAATATCTTTCTAAAGATATTTATTGCAAGATCCCCAAATAATAATACTGAAATTCAGATATGGTAAAATAAGGGTATTATAAAGTGTTAACAAAATATGATTTGGATGAATTCTTTAAGTCTGTTAATTACACCTATGTTTCTTGAGATCTTATTCAATATATTGTTAACATGACTTTTCCATTTCATTTCTTCATCAATATATACACCTAAAAATTTAATCGAATTTGAACGTTTTATAAACCTCATCATTTATACAAAGGCATCAATATTCACATTTTTATTGCCAAATATCATAAAATGTGTTTTTTGTACATTTAAGACCAACTTATTGGCAATGAACCAAGAGTTAATTTTTTAAATTCAGAAGTCATTGTTTCTATTAAAAACTGTGTGTCTTTGTGCTTCATAAATATACTAGTGTCATCAGCAAAAATAATGAAATTAGAAGAGAAGAGCAATTTGGCAAATCGTTAATATATATCAAAAATAATACCGGTCCAAGGATTGATCCTTGCGGGACACCGCACAACATAGAAAGTACATCAGACTTTTTTGAATTAAAATCTACATATTGATGCCTATTTGAAATATAACTTTTAAATAATTCCAAGGGAGTGCCTCTAATACCATAATAATTAAGTTTATAAATAAAATCTCATGATCATTACAATCGAATGCTTTTTTTAAATCTAAAAATACACCAAAAACCGTTTCTCTGTCTTCAATTGGCATCGCTAAGATTCAAGATAAAATCTGTTACAGCTAATAATGTTGAATGTTTTTCTCTAAACCAAAACTGTTTATCAAATAAGATATCAAATTTTTTTTAGAAAATTTAAAAGACGAGTATTCATACACCTTTCTAGTATTTTGGAGAAGCATGTAAGTAAAGATATTGGCCGGTAATTCGAGAAAACGTCTTTTGATCACTTTTATAAACAGGAATAACTTTAGATAACTTACATTTGTTTGGAACTATTCCATTTTCAAAACAGAGATTGAATATATTGCACAAGGTTTACATAAAATATGAATAACTTTTTTTTACAATAGAATTATTAATACAATCATACCCAGGTGACTTTCCAATCTAAAGAAAAGAACAATATCAATAATTTTCTTTCTCGAAATAGGGGTTAAAAACATTGTCTTTTGATTTGGGTTCTTCAGGTAAGTTTGAATGGGTTATTATTTGGAATGAATTCATCTGTAAGATTCTTGCCAACATTAACAAAGTAGTCATTAAATCCATTTGCAATATCTTTGTCGTTAGACAGGAGAGATCTTCATATTTAAATTCTTTACAACAAATATTATTTCTATTCTTATTTTTGTTTAGTACATTATTTATCACCTTCCAGGTTCCATTAATATTCCCTTTCATAAAATTGAATTCATTTGTAAAGTAAGACCTTTTAGTTGTTCTTACGGCATTTGTGTACCTATTTTTAAATTCTTTATAAACATGTTGACGGTGTTGAGTTGGGTTTTTCATAAATTTTTTATATAACGCACATTCTTCTTCGCATTGTTTTGAGATGATGGTTATACCAAGGGTTTTGTTTTGCCTGATAACACATTTTCTAAGCGGGAAACATGATTCAAAAACTGATGTTACTTTACCTGTGAATTCATTATAAATACATTTAATTTTTGAGAGGGGTTAATATAGTCCATATTGAAATTTGTATCTTGAATTTGGCATACAAAATCATTGACAGTTTTTTCATTAATCGTTCGTTTATAAACATAAGGTGATGATTTATCCAGATTGAAAGGAAAGTCCAAAAATGAGAAACACTGGTAAATGATCTGATATATCTGAAATTAAGATACCCGAAAATACACTCTGAATGATACATATTACAATAAATTATCGATAAGAGTAGCTAGATGTTAAAGACATTCTTGTTGGATTTTCAATCAGTGGCAAGTAAGAATAGATAAAAATGTTTCAAGAAAATCATTTACAGAATTGGAAATATCTAACTTCATTAAATCTACATTAAATCACCCAAGTAATATACAATCTTTATGTTCTGTATTGATCTTACTCAATAAGCCTGAAGTATTTGATTAAACTCCTCAATAGACTCACTAGGAGGTCTATATAATACACCAATAATAAGGTTTTTACCCGGTTTTGGTAATTCAATAAACAACTCTCAAACTCATTTCTAAAAATATCTAAATCAGGACGTATTATATAATTGTAATTGTTTCGTATACATAATGCAACTCCGCCACCCCTTCTATCTGTGCGGTTATTACCAATGAATATATAATCTTTAAAAACACATGTTGGAGCAGAATCATTATCTAGCCATGTTTCACTTAAGGCTAATACACTAAAATGACATTTCAAGGATTCTAATATTACTTCAATTTCATCGTGATTTCTTTTTAAGCTTCTGCAATTTATATGTATAAGTGAAAATAAGGTAGAGCAAGAGTGGGCAGTTTTATTAAAATCTTCCACGGTATATCAGAATCATTACGATCCATCAAAGGGTTTAAGGAGTGCATTACATAAATTACAATTGTACATAAGGGAATAATATTCGCTACTTACGATACTGTAAATCATATTTTGGCTTTGTTTATCATAAGAATGAAACAACATAGTAAAAAACATGATACATCAAATATATATAAGAAATTAAACATAGCAAACAATGGTTTAACATGATTGTGTGAACATTCACAGGAATCAACATTTCTAGAGTATTATTTTCTACAAAAAGCTGAATTCATACATTCTCAGTATTTGGAAGATTTTTCAAGTCCTGCATGCTAGTTATCAGTTTTGTAATGTTTTTTCCGTTTGAGGCTCCCAGCAATGCGATCACTCGACCATCTGTTGACCACGCCTGCTGTACTGAAGGGTGCTTCGATGTTTGTCTCAAGAGATCCAACTTGAATTTAGTGAGATCCTCGCTGATGTTGATTTTGTGTTTTCAATTTCCTTCGTTGCGAGATGATTTCGTGCCGTCGCCGATAAGTCGCGAACTTTACAAGGATGGGTCGAGGCGGGGTTCATCATCAGATGCTTCTCGGTGGGCGTGTCCGTGTCCGGAGTTGTTGCGGTTTCCCAGTCCTATGCGATCGATCGATTTCGCCAAGCGTAAGGTTAACTCCCAGCTTCTTAGCCACGTCGAGTACCAACCTATCCGTATTCGCCTTTCCTCTCCTTGATACCCGAAGATCCGCAGATTGTTCCGTCGACTGTATTGTTCGAGATCTTATATTTCAAGTCGTGTTGTGAATGGCCGGTTGTTTCCTTCTCTGCATTTGCCTGAAGATCACGTATTTCTTTTCCTTGTTTTGTAGTTTGCATTGTAGATCCATGATCTTAGCATCATTTTCTTCAACTCTTTTCAATAGCTTGCTGGTCTCTTTGTTGGACGATGTCTTTTTACCATTGACTGGATAAAAGCTTTGAATGAGGTGTTGTTGGTCAGGCTGTCAATGGTTTCCTGCACAAAGACCCCTTGTCTGGTTTGTGCTGCTGCTCCCTTGGTCATTATGTCCAAACTGGTAACTTGATGACTGTGAACAATGGTTAGCTGTCAACAATTTATTTGTTTACAAAATGGTCCAGTGAACATGAGCGTGAATTTGAAGGATGGTTGAAGAAGAATATATAGAAAGTTTGAGTACTTCAAAATAGGTATCTGGGACTGAAGTCTGGCAAGAGTGGCAAAGTGGTAAATATAATGTTCATAAAAATTGCTCACCACAGTAATGAAACATGGAATTCACCTGCAATATGTTGATTCCTGGTTCTAGCATTCCATATCTTACATCAGTCCAAACAAAATCACATATAATCACAGAGAAGAAAGTCAAATTTCAGGCAAATCGGGAGAGAGATATACCATGTATACTCATTAATGGTATTCTCATGTATTTTTCCTTTCATATTCTCTCTTATCATTTCTTACATGTACATGTATGTATTTCTTTGTTTTGTGCCTCTTTCATCTTCTCTTCTATTAATTTGTATTCTTAATCTTCTCTTCTTTCATTTCCCTCTGTTTTATTGTTCTTTCATCTTCTCTCCTGTCACTTATTATAAATGTAAATTTCTTTGTTTTTAACTTCTTTCATCTTCTTTTCTATCAATTTGTACAAGTATTTATTTTATTTTTCTTTCAGCTTCAATCATTTCTTATGTAGCCTAGGGCTTACGTGTATTTCTTTGTTTTGTATAAATCTATTTATTTTATTTTTCATTCATCTTTTCTTAAATGATTTTTTATATGTAGGGTCTGTTTTTTTGTTTTATTCTTCTTTCATCTTCTCTTCTATCATTTCTAATGTGTTTCTTTGTTTCATTCTTCTTTCTTATTCTATCCTATACTCATAGGTTATAAGGCCATTCGTTTTGAGGTGGGCCCTTTTCCGTTACATGATATGTTTTCAAAGAAATTGTACTGTTTTTATTTAGGCTGTTTTAGGCTATAGAGTACAGATCTAGAGAGAATTTTCCCCTAACTTAAATGTCTTTATATTTCAACGAAAAATGCATAGAAAAGCATAACATTTGGAACAGAACCCTCTATCATGTAAATATGTGAAAATATTGGTAGATCTAACGTTAGTAGTAGACATGAAACTAAGTATAAGTTATGCCTGTGTGATTGAAATATTGTTTTTTATTTAAATATCCTTAATCTTCACAGCTAGTGTCTAAAGACTATAACATAGTAACTATACACAGCCCCGTTGCCGAAGGCAACGGGGCTGTACTTTCACCACCCCCATTTACAGCGAAACTATCAGTGATGATGAGCGCTCAGTAAATTATACTGGTCAATTTAATCAATCTAATGTTAAAGTATCATTTTTATGGATCTATGATGTTTCACGCGCGACATGCACTAAAAATGAAATTATATAAGAGCTTTTTGACTTACCAAAATGAATTTTCCGTTGGCCTTGTCTCTTCTCATAATGTTGGTGCCATCGCTGCCATTTTCTATGACGTCATTTTACTGTGCGAAGACGTATTTAACTCTGTGGCGAAGACAACGCACGCACGGAGAAATATACGTTGATGGACTCAATTTTCCTGTATTTTTCTTCATTATTAGTTGATTACTTCATGTGAAACATTCGCAGATGTCACCAATTCGAGGAAAAACTTCAAAGATTTGATTCAATGTGAGTATGAATTCAAATAAGGTAATTTTGACCATGAAATTTGTGGTCATGTATAACTGTTAGATATTTTCAAAACTTCACCAAATATGTCTACTGGTTCGTCAGTTCCCGTCGCTTCGCGACGGGGGCTGGTCGGTTTAATAACATAGGGAAGTGGGGCATTGATTAAGCTCTGTCATCACATTTAAAGTCATTAGATCTAACTGTTAGATCTAACGTTAGATCTAACGTTAGATCTAGACTAGATTTCTACTTGTAAATTCACATTCCCAAGATTGATAAATAGAGATAGACCTAGACCTAGTTCTACTCCGGCATAATCTGGTATAAGTCACCAGTCCATTCACTCCCGTTCATTTCGTCAGTGGCGGAGACATCGTTCCACGCCAAGGCATTGACTTTGTTGTAGTAACGTTAGTAGTCTACACAGTGTGAGCGAGCAGAGAGGAGACAAATTGGCGGATATAGCCGATACTCCTTGATATTTCAAACCAAATTTGAAATTTTGATGCCTAAAAGTTAGATCTAGGGCTAGGTTGACGAAAAGTGGCGCCTAACGTTAAACCGTGAAACAGGCCCAATATTATTTTGTGGATCAGACAAGACAGTCACATTCACATTGGCCATTGGCATTGCCGGATAGAAATTGAGAAACTCCTAGAAAAAGTCCTCGCAAAATTCATTTTTTCATGAACTGGTGACTTAGTCAATGATAATGCCTCATATTCATACTCACAAGTTTGATTGGTCGCAATGCAGTGAGAAACAAACCAACCCCAAGCAGGCCAAGCCACTCACATTCACACTCGACTCACACTCACAGCGCACTCATATCACACCGTCACAGCCACACACAGGCAGGCCATCGGCCCGCTGGCCCGGCGGGCTAGCTTGGTAGGGAGGGAGACTGAGAGTGAGACTGTTCGTCATTCGACTTCAGTTTTTGAGCATTCATCTCCACCAAAACTAAGCCGTAGCCGTAGGCCTACTTTATAAGCCACATTTATTAAGATATTCATAACAATAACAATTATGAAATTATGCTAACATACCAATCACGTTGTATAGAGTCTGTCTCCGAGCCCGGTCTCCGAGCTCCAAATTCGTCAGATTTTCGCCACAATTTAATTTTAGTGCAATTTCACATTTCGCGCGTTATGCAAATTAAAGTGCGCGCTATGCTGTATACGTACGTGTACGTACGTGTAACGACGTACGCGCCTAGCCTTGAAAACAGTTTTATTTATTCATTTTTTTTGGGGGGGGGGCGTGGTCGATTTATTACATCAAGAATCACCAAACAATTAATTTTAAAATGAAAATATCCAATAAATATATACTAACACAAAGTCATACATTGAAATATGATGAATTTAAATGAGCATATTTCCATATCATTTTATATGTAAAATATTTGAAAATTGGGGGGGGGGGGATGCAAAAATTTCAGGTAGTCAATGAGTGGTTTATGACGGATGCATGTCTGTTGCGCCCCTTGCCCCTGAATCTTATAGCTAAGCAAGGTGCAATATATCAAAAAGTCTAATTTCCACTACGCCTATTTGCCATTTTGTCTACCTCCCATTTGGTCTAACACCTCTTAATCAATTCCTGTACAGACTGATAATAGACCAAATAATAATTTGGGAATTTGAAAGTGCAATGAATTAATAGGCCTACCATTTGCCTATTCAGTGGCGGAACCATGCTGGGGCGTAGGGAAAGAGTGCCCCCTTTATAATTTGAAAACCACTCTTGACTGTACATAGTAAAATGTTTGCGGCTCATCCCCTTTTCGGGCCTGGCGCCCCCTCTATTTTCAAATCCTGGATCTGCCACTGCTGTTAGACGAATTCGCAATTATTGGTCATTAGACCAAGTATATGTATTAGACCAAGGGGAACTCAGACTGAACTGTCGGTAAACAACTAGAGAATTGGACTAACCTATGTTAGACCAGGTGAATATAAATCATTATCTATTTTAAAGTTGTTTTGGGGTGAGGCAGGTTCTTTTTTTTTTTTCCAGCCTTGTTTTCTCTTTCTCCCACTCTCTAGATCCTTCAGCTTTCTAAAGCCCAGCGCACACATTGCGATGCGATTGCACTAAGATCTGATTGCAACAAAATTGCAGTGTGTGCGCCAACCTGCAACACGCTGCAACTGCGATGCGATGTGTTGCAGAAGAATCGCAGACCAAATCTCAGACATTTGACATGTCAAATCTTCCTGCGATTTTCCTGCGATTTTGATAATTTCAGCCAATCAGATTGGCTAGAGATGGAGGTTGTATTACTGCGCACCTGCGCGTAAAAGAGGGGTACCATGGTGATATGCAGCGCCTGTTGCAATGTGTGCGCTGGCCTGCGATGCGATTGCACTGCTGTGATGCGATTGGCAATTTGTTGCAATCGGATCTTAGTGCAATCGCATCGCAATGTGTGCGCTGGGCTTAATTCTCTATTATAAAAATTGTATATTTGCTTCATAATAAAAGTTGTACTTGACAACAAACCAAAAGCTTGCCCCACATAGCAACAACCAATGTATGCAAACCAAATAAAGTATCCATCTATATATTTTTTTTTTCCAGCCAAACATTACAAATAAACCATTCAACACACAAGTTCTCTTTTTGTTGAAAATAAATAAAGTGTATTAACTCCAATCCAGATCTGACTAACATCAAATTGATCATGATCAAGATCAAATTCAAACAGGAAAAATATCAAGAAAATAACAGGTATTATCTTTACAAAACATATATATCTACACTGTAATGTAAGAGTACAAATCCACTCTTCTTCTACTCTTAAGATTGCGTTAATTCTTCTCCTACTCTTGTATAGTGCACTCCCATCATATCAAGCACTGAAATAAGATTTTGTCCTAATGACGAAATTCTCCTACTCACGGTTTTAACCCTTTAGCACCTAAACCCCCTGACAGCTTACTCACTAAATCGCTTCAATCACTTTTCTGTACACTACAGTCTGTGTCACATAAAATGGTACAAGTGGAAACCATTTTTTTAATAGTATGAAGATTGATCACAACCTGGTATTGTTTGGTATTTTCATAAAGCAGGAAAATCAGACTTTCTTCTGCAATTTTTTCATCACATTTGGTGCAGTAATTTTTGAGATATGACTAGTTTTCTACAATCAAGAAAAATCCATTTTTCGCACTGTCCCATGCCTTTGTGTAGGTTTTGCATAAAGGCCATGAATTCAGGGCTCCAGAACAATAGAGGTGCATAATTTCGATTTGTTCCTCCTCACACAAAATTTGGCATAACTTCTTTTTTTTTTTACGATAGCAAATTATACAGAACAAAGCGCATCAGCAAGAAAAATCTTTTGGCTTTAATTTGGTACCACATTCACACATCATTTGAAAAGATTTCACACCTAAATTATTTTTTCCCCCGACTGTACCATTTTTTTTTTTTACACAGACTGTATAGTCAAAATTACATCCAGAATACCCATACTTGTTGGGCGTTACCTATGTGGCTTTTGCCATCGGTTTCTGTACCAACAAATTAAAAAAATATCCTTGTGTAGAGCAAAGACAAGAATTTTAAACAAAAGCTTTCCATTGGGGTATAGCCGACACTGTTCACAGTCTCTAGTTGCTAAAGGCCAAATACATATATGTGTCTTTTTCACGCCATGTTCTGCATCGTAATTAGCTTGGTCTCAGCCCCTCATTATAATGGGAGTGGAGTTTAACAAAAAAGAGCAGATTCCATACAGTTTTGGCTATTGCCACTCTTTAGTTGGAGTGGACATTCAACTCCTTATCAGAGCTTGCCAGTGATAGTCTATTGTACAATCCCATATTATCCTTTTTTAAACAATGCCATAAAAATACCACATCTCCTTATTATTTTTTTAATTCATTTTTTATTTTTTGCTATCAAAATAAGAAATCTACCTACTTTGATGAAATTTTTTCAATACATAATTCATTTTATCAACATTCTTAAAACAAAAAAACAAAAATTGTTAGCTACCAGCAAATATTTACTTAACATTAAAGGTTTAACAATAACATAGATTTGTTCCATTCAACAAATCTGTAACAAATGACTTTCGGAGCTAGTTTTCTCATACAATTAACTGAAGTACATAGCTTAGTATAAGCAAAATAACATCAAAAATTCATCTTAACTTTGTTGACAAGTGTACAAATTTTAAACATTACAAGGCAATATTTTTGCTAACAGACATGTATTAAAAAAAAAAATTATTGCAACCAATGAAGTTGTTTGGGAATTAACTTATTTTGACTGTTTTTTTAAATGAAAAACACCTCCAAGATGGAAAAATTGTGATTAAAATGACGATTCATGACAATTCATGCTCAAATTTTTCATAGGGTGATAAGCCATGGATTCACTACAAATTATCAAACATGATTTATCACAATATCAGCAGATAATTAGCAACTGGATACTGGTAACTTAATGATTCACCCACAGTGAATAGCCAATTCCTGTACAACCTAATTTCCATACCCTTTTAAAGTACGTGCACACCCAAGCATGAAATATTTTCAGACTTTTTGGTTTCATAAAAGTTGAGTCTATGAGCTCTCCTTACAAACATGTATCTTCAGAATCATATTACTTTTATTATTTGGCAGCCATTTCAAAAGTGTAAAAAAATAAAATAATTGAACAAAAAAATGTGATGCATGGTATAGATCCAAGATGTCATGCAATAAAAGATAACAAAACATACATTTGTAATGTAAAGTACTTGCTAGTATGAAAATATAAGTTAAGAATACAAGCATACCAACAATTACAGCTGCATCATAAATAATCTTTGAATTTCTTTCAACTTCCTTGTTATTTTTGGTTAATTTCAACCAACTTTGCACTCCTACGATCCGTAACCTTAATCATATCCAAATCCTAATCCATGACTGTACCTGATTTCCAAACGAAGGTACAGAGAAAAAAATCAATTGTAACTTTTTATCAATCGTAAGTCTTTGCGTTACACCCCACAGGTCTTTGTATTCCTTTTTTTCTTTCTTTTTAACCCTGATGTAAAAAGATTCCTCATATGACTAGGTAATTTCCATGGTCTCAAGGACCTCTTTATGAGCTTTCACTATGGTCAAAATATCTTTTTAAAAATTAGATAAGATTTTATTTTTCCTCCAGTCTATTTAGTAAGGAACAACAACGAACAAAAAAAATGTCCTAATCAATATACACTTATAAACATCTACAGAGCAAGAAAAGTACCAAATAAGGGCTATTAAAGATTGCACTCAACTATGACATAAAATAGAAATGGGTAGAAAATACAATTAGGCCTAAATTAAATATTTTAAACAAAAACAGTTTTGGATATGATGGAACTTTTCTCTTTCAAAAAGGCCTCTTTAAGATTTAAAAGTTTGCGTATTGATGCCATACTTCCATGTTTGTAGTTTCACATCTCATCTCTTGGTACAGTGTACATGAAGTGCAGAGTTAACTACGCACTATGGGTTTACTACACAACATCCAACCTATGTATGGTATTTTTGAAGAGACAAACCTCTCCACGTTGGAACAACCCTCTACTCGTAACATTGTATGCTTAATTGCAAAGTATTAATTATTTGGACTGCAAGGTTATCATACTCACACACATACAGTGAAATATCTGACTAAAAGTACTTTGAAAACGTATGAGTGCAAAAGCAAGTATTCTTCTAAATTCAGATTTTAAAAGAAAAGTACGGGTTACACAATATTCCCTCTCAAAAATTATGTCAACATGCTACCTTTCAATACGACTAGTTGAAAACCTGAATTGACTGAATACTAGATATAATAGTGTAAATCACATTGACACTGTTTCAAAGGTTAGAAATAAAATAGTAAAGAATGTCCAACTGAATAAATTATGAAAGTTACCAATAAGGTACTGACTGGGTTTTTGCAATATTGGAATGAGAGGCTGCTCTTGGCATGTGAAACTGCATTGATTCCTGACCAAACTTAAATCGCACTCTCTGCGTCTCGATGCCGCAGGGTATCGTTGCGGCTGAAGACGTAAAGAGGCCATGCCCCTCCGGTTCCAGCGGAGGTAGCGGAATGTCAAACTCATCCTCGACATCGACGATAAGGTCTTCGTCCTCGTCGATCTTTGGGAGTACTGGAGGAGATATGGACTCTGACGAGACCTCCTCATGTCTGTCATCATGTGTTCCTGAATTCAGCTTGGGAAGCGGGAAAGGAAATGGTGTTATCTTTGGCTGACTGTCCACACTCCCAAAGTTCGCATCAGCTTTGCTTTCAGTTTGACCTCCACTGAATTGCCTTCGCTTCTTTGGATTTTGCACAGAGTTTTTCTTTCCAGGAGTTCTCCTTGAGCTTGTATCGGGACTAACTGAATCAACGCATCCACCAGTGAAGCCTGGATTCACATGAGGACTGCGTTCCTCATCTGACGATGATGTGATTATCTCCTCAATGTCACCGTTGGGGTCTTTCACTCGAATTTTCAGTCGTGGCACCTTCATCACCGTAGGTTTGGTATCACTTGTGAGGTCATCGGAGCTGCTTGTGTCTTCCGACTTCGGCAGCTGCCTTTTACGGGCGCTTCGCGTTTGGCTACCGACCATCGCATTCTTCGCTAAACTTGCATTCTCACTCTGGAGCTCTCCGTTGCAAAGTCCCCTAGATTTAGGGTTCGGTGAACTTTCAACGGGTTGAGATATCAGCTGGTGGATTCCACGGATAGTCAACTTTGTCTTGCATTCAGATATCTCTGACTCGTATGTCATTATACGTTTCTGGGTTACATTCTGTGATCTATTGTTGTCCCGCCCCAAACATTCCTGAGATGTATACGCACTGTCCGACAATTCCACTCTTTCACAACCAAGTGATCTCGGTGAAGTTCTTACGTTCTTTGATGAACTGTAAACGGAGTCCAGGGCATCAGCATATTCTTCTTCTGTTTCATCACCATCATCGTCGACAACGATAAAGATATCATCATCGTCCTCATTGTTTGTACTACTCCAAGTGCCGGCACTTGTTGAATTTGCCTGAGAATTTAATGATAAGCTGACGTCTTCTTTTAGCTTCACAGATGGTGCCTTTGAAGATTCGCTTTTACTCTGTATGGAATCTGAGACTTTGGGTTTCGAATTTGAAGCAGTCCTAGCATTACAGATTAACGGAGCTGAAAGAAGCGCAGCTAATGTCCTCACAGGTGATTTACATGATGTTGATTGTTGTGAAGGTGTTGATAGTTGAAATGATGGGGACAATGAGGGTGAAGTCGGCGATACAGACATCCTTCGCGATCTAGGCAATGATTGTGAGAGGAGAACTACTTTCTTCCTCGATCGTTCATTGGTGTCGACATTCGGCTCTGTCGCGATGGAAACCGGGGCATTGTCCCTGCTTCTCGAATGGCGTAGTGGTGACCGCAAAGCAATGGATTCCTGGCCTCCAGTAGGGTTGCACAATTTCACCACATTTGTTTCTTTAGTTCTTTGGACTCGCGAGGACGAGTTCCTCGTCCTTTCTGATTGCCTTTCACTTCCGCGTTTACAGGACGATCCTAAAACATCTTCAAGTTTCCTTCGACTTCTCAACGATCGTCCACTGCCACCAGCTACCACAACCCTCTTTTCCGTATCATACTTGTGGGGCGTGAGGACGATTTTTGCCTCCTTCAGTGGAACAGGGTCTGAACCTCTAACCTTATAGCCCTCAGCCAGCATGAGTTCGGCATCGCATCTTGAAAGGCATTTCTGTTCGGCTAGGATATCGACTAGTGACTGGTTGGTACTCCTAGAGGGTGATAAGGGCCTCCTGTTTGAACGAGGTCTGGTACTGAGAACTCGCTTGGATGAAGGTACCGTACTGCTGGCTGTTGAGCTGAGACTGCTTTCTGAATCTGGAAGTATGAAAAAGCAGATAAGTCAATTAACCTAAAACTATTCACATGAATTGGTTAATCCTGAAGAAAGTACATTATACAGGGTTCCCAATATATTTGGAGAAAAAATTCCCTGACTTTTCCCTGACTGATTTTCAAATGCAAACAACAGACTGACAGTTTCTTCTTCATTCCCTGACTTTTCCCTGATTTCAAGGTTTACAACGTAGAATGGGAACCCTGTTATTGTTTATAACATGGTAATTCTGTCAGTCTCTTTTCTTTGGATTGTACAGTCACCTCCCATTTTAATGAGCATGGATGAAAAAAGATTTCTTAATAAAGTGAATAAAGTGCACATGTGTCTATGTGCTCATAAGTTCAGTATAATGAGGTAATTGGCCGGTCCTGAGCATACCGTTGTAAAGAGATTTGACAATATCGTTCTGATACAACAAGTATTTATTAAAACAAGGTGTTTTCTTGGTCTCACAGAATTTCATTTTAACACAGTTAAACCACATAAGTCAAGATTTTAGAGTTATTGAGCAATACCACCAATTCTCAGTTTTTTTTTTATAACCAATATGTCCTGATCTGAAACAATTTTAGGAGTTTGGGTCAATGCCTAGGCAATAGCTTTGACAATGACAAGATTACAATTGACAGCTCTTTGAAGGTAACCCAAAGATGTCTTGGAAACACCTACCGCTTCTTTGGAGGATGTGCTTTGGTGGTTTATTCTGTTCAGTACCGGTGGTTTTCTTCTGTTTCTTGAGTCGCATGATACGCTTGTTAGTGTCCCTGAGGCTGTACTTTGCAGTCTCCTTCTTGTCTGGTGATCCCTTGGGTGTGAACGCACCGCTCTGCCGTCTGAAAGTAAAAAAAAAAAAAAAAGATAAAACACCAAAATTTCAATAATCATAATTTGTGAAAATTCATTGCATAATTTCTGTAAAAATACATTAGCAGTGAAGGTTTCATGGTGCACCACATTTTCTTCTTGAGGTAATTAGTGATCTTGAAAAAGATCTACCCACTTTTGACGTTTCGTTGAGCATGTTCTCATCGTCTTCAGGAGAGCATCATTACGCACTGCTTGACAAAATTTTAACTCAGAAGATATATTTTCAAAGGTACATGCATGTGGCATGGCAGGGATTAAAACTATTCAAAGAAAATTAGTACTTGGTCAGAGCAATCTACCTTGCCTATGATACGCTTTGCGATACGTGCCACAAGAACACAATTGTTATTACTATTAAATGAGTGATCATATATACTGTATGTCCCACCTTTCACAGGTCTCACATTCACAGTAGCAGTTATTTTCCCCAAAGAAGTCTTCTCCATAGTAACACGTAATCTCCTCTTCAGGTTCTATATCCCGAAGGACCTGAACGCAAGCTGTGTCACGACCGGTCGCCACAAACTTGCAGTTCGGACGGCAATCTAATGAAAACAGAGAGGAAAGGGAAGGAAAGTAAAAAAAAAAATTGAGAATCCTACATATTGTAATTGAATTGGGTTCAGGTTACAATGTTTTGAGTGTATGGGGAAGTTCAGTATTAAAACACAACAATGGAATTCCCTGCTCTAGTGTTATTCAGATGACATGATCTTTGCTAGACTGTACTAACCATAGTGAATAAATGCTGCTAGTATAGTTCTCTCAAGATTCTGAAATCGTCTCCTGACAGTCACATGGGTGGTAACTCCCGGGGAAAGTAAAAATGGTCAACCTCTCCTTGACCCTAGACAGAAACATTGTTCTACGGTGCTTTTCAATAAAAAGTTAAGCAAACTTTAAAATATCAAATGGAAAATTTATTTGTCTA
Source organism: Paracentrotus lividus (assembly GCA_940671915.1). NCBI lineage: Eukaryota > Metazoa > Echinodermata > Echinoidea > Camarodonta > Echinidae > Paracentrotus > Paracentrotus lividus. Next base: position 15,838,974 of record CALNVZ010003426.1, read on the forward strand.
CCCACAAGAAAATCATCTCACATTATAATCAATGATTGGCTTGTTTGAACCTCCCAACAGATATTTTTTTTTAGATTATACTCATTTTATTGCCAAGAAATAATTTATCATCATTGATAGCTGGTTGATTGTTAGGGTTACCTTTTCCTTTAAAAACCTGTATATTTACCGTGATTGATGAATGCTGCTGGACCGAGCCACAGCTGGGCGCAGTTCTTCCTCATTGAAAACATGATGCTGAAATCATTCTCTCCTGATTTTAGAAAGGTATTCTCCTCAAACTCTGTCAGCTCTGCAATGCAGCCTACAAGGTTGTCTATCTTCTCATGCTTGGACCTGTGCGAAAGAATTGAATTTACCAGGGTTCCCACAGAAATTTGAAAACAGAATTCTATGACTTTTCCATGACTTTTCCATGACTAAATTGTTGCTTTCCATGACTTCCTTTCTGGCACGGTTTCCAAAATCAGACAAGTTGTGATGGCCTCCACCTCCCCTCACAGCCATCCCAGGGTTCCCACAGAAATTTGAAAACAGAATTCCATGACTTTTCCATGACTTTTCACAAATTTTTCAAATTCCCTGACTTTTCCCTGACTTTCCATGACCACAAATTTTTCCAGGATTTTCCATGACTGTGGGAACCCTGATTTACCCATCAAAATCTGTTCTACAATAAAAAAACCAGATTTTTGTGAAAGTTCGTCATCTTGACAAGTGTTCTATTCATAATCTGCTGTAATCTCTTATTAATGCAGTGAACCAAGTTGCCCATCACCACTCATTCGAAACAAAACTATGAAAAATGATAATTTCACAGAGAAATTAAAACCACAACTCTCAAGTCCAAACATCACACCTATTCAAAATACATTTCCCTCTTTATTAATTCATTTGAGCATTACATTATTTGATTTTCAAAGAGAATCTGTTTTAACAATGAGGTATTTATAGATTGGTACCTTCAACAGGTTTACCACATCACTGCATGAAGTCAGATCTTACCATTGACATGTTGTTACAATTTTCCCTCCAGCAGACTCTAGTGAATATCGATAGCAAGGTTTTATCTCAAAACCAGCGTCAGAGTCAAACATACCTAGGTAACGGAATACCTGCAAAAGGTTACATAATATATAGAATTTAATAGGCCATTTGTCATTGAATAAAAAAAATTAATATATAATAAATAAATATGTATATCCCTTCTAGGCTTGCATAGAACTCTGATAAAACAGCATTATTTCACAAAACTTTCCATGAGATACAAATATCATGTATTAGTGGCGATAAATGCAATTAGGTATTGGGAATTTTCATAATAGTTTTTGGACTTCCAGTTAAGGAGGCCCCCCCCCCCCGATATGGTATATCCCTATTCTTGTTATAAATCTCTTCTTTCAAATGGTAAGTTCTGACAGCAATTGGTCTCAAGCCTTCTCCTGTATTGTATCAACAAGTCAGGGACCATTTCCAATGCCTAGCACTTTCCATTTCGTAATCAATTTTTCATTTAGTTCATCTCAAAGGAGGATATCCTTTTTTTTTTTGTATGTGTCCCACCCACATAACCGTTTCTGTATTAGATTCTTTATTCAATATTGCCAATTAGTGCTTTAACTCAAACAGAGACCACTTATTCCTTTTTATGAGACTCTTGTAGATTATTTTCTCAACAAAACGTGACTTCTGATTAGCCCACATGAAGACTGGCCACTTTTTGTTCACTGAAGACTTATTTTTAAGCTTGGACTTGTTAAAACATTAGCAGTCCGTTTCCCTATCACGATTTAATGCAATATAATTCTGATTGGCCTGCATCGAGACTGGTACTTACATGATCTTTGAATACTTGTTTTTGAAGCTTGGACTTTTAGAGAGAAAAACATGAGCCCAGTCTCCAGATGACATCAGCTTTTTGTAGGCCCGTCATAGTTTTGATCCTCCTTGAACATTCGTAGGATGTGACGCAAATGCTCTGTACGTGTTGTCACAGGCCTAAATCTGAATTGGGAGATGTGTGTAAAAACAACAGAATTAGTGTATAGATTTAAAAACAGCAGATCATGCGCTCCAATGGGTAATTTGACACCATGGATGCTTACCAAGTAACAGGTGTTTCCAATCACCTGACAAATACCAGACCTTATGTAATGCTTGTTTATTCCAACCATCGCTCCATCTGGAAAAGTCATTAAATCTCACTTTCCCTAGCTCGAGAATGACCGAAGCTGTCCCCAAAGCTGTCCAGGGTGGGACAGATTGTTTTGCTGTGGTCCAGAAATTTAGCTTCGAGATAGGCATTTCCAGTGCTTTTCACAAAGTCTGGGTCGCAAATAATGATCCACTCCCATGAATGCGTAAGCCTCTATCTCTTTAAATCAACTATTGATAAGTATCAAGCTATGATAACGTAGGAAGGTGACGTGTCACTTACTCCAGCGACAATTGCTTTGGGAATTTTGTATTAGATGACGGTTAGAGTGTGTTCAATGTCCAGTTTCAAATTTATACGCCAACATGAATCATGATACAAAATGCTGATATAAAGAGAAACAAAGTGAGTGTTCATTGTCCCCCATCCCCGGTCGTAAAAGTAAACGGGTTTAAAATCTCAATTTAAATTTAAACGCCGAAAATTTAAACGCCGAAAAAGATGCGTTTTGAAACACAATCAGCTTCAATTTTACGACCTTGAGCATGCGATTGCAACGAAATGCGACACTGAACAGTATTGAGTTTTCAAACGTGTTTAAATGTGCTCTCGCAATGGAAGTTTCCGGTGCAAGTGAAAAAAAGGAGAAGACGTTTGATTTTTGAGAGCGGGGAATTTAAAGATGATGGAAATATAATCAGCTTTAAATTTTTGACACTGAACGGTGCACCGCTGATCGCGTTTCTGTTTTTTAATTGCATTTTGTATCATGATTCATGTTGGCGTATAAATTTGAAACTGGACATTGAACACACTCTTAGGGTTGTAAGAGAATTTTATGTTGGTTCAGGCTGAAGCTAGGCATCATGATCCTTTTAGTATTCACGTTTGACTGAGGAGCAATTGTCAAAAGAGCAAATGTGGTGGAATCCATAGCAAGGGCTTTTCGTGTATGTCCAGTCTAATCATAACCAAGTGATCAGAATGTACACACGTGTAAACAAAAAATTTAGGGCAAAGACTTTTAATTCAAAGACTCAATATGCTTCAACAATTCATAAACTCATCTTGATTTTCAAGAGAGTGAGAGCTAAGCCTTTCATGAGGGAAAGCTTTGATTCAAATAAGTTGCTTTCTATCACTCCTGAAACTTAAAGGAAACCAATACCCAAGGAAATAATCACTTTTATAGGAAAGAGCATAATGAGAGGAGCAATTTAAAAAAAGTTTCATCAAAATCGGTTATAAAATAAGAGAGTTATGGAAGTTTAAAAAGTCTCATTTTACCTTCTATGGGGATCCTCAAATTGGCAACATCAGCTTCAAAATGGCCGATTTTATGGACAACTCTCCATTGGTTTTGTACACAAATTTTCAGATTTTCCCTTTTTCTTTCAAAATATGTCTTACCTCCTTCTGAGCTCAACATGTTGTTGTGTGAAATATATTTTTCCATGACATATTTTGAGCTCAGAAGTTATATAAAAGACATATTTTGAAAGAAAATGGGGAAAATCTGAAAATTTGTGTACAAAACAAATGGGGAGTTGTCCATAAAATCGGCCATTTTGAAGCCAATGTTGCCAGTTTGAGGATCCCCATAGAAGGTAAAATGAGACTTTTCAAACTTCCATAACTTTCTTTAATATTTCATAACCGATTTTGATGAAACTTTTTTTAAAATTGCTCCTCTGATTGTGCTCTTTCATATAAAAATGATTATTTCCTTGGGTATTGGTCCCCTTTAAGGAAAGAAGCATCTCAGAGATGAAAATAACATTTCACACCTTGCCCTCACATCGAAGTTCAAAGTTCACTGACCTTGTGTTCATCTTGTGGGTGGTGAACTCGAGGTAGGGGTCAAGTATAAGGCTAGTGGCGAGGTCATCGTTATCTGCCAAGTCCCTGGCGTTCATCCCTGAGCTACACGTGGGGCCTCTTGTGGGACCAGAGGCCCCTCCTCCGACTACCATTTCTGATCAGTCACTCTTAATCCCTGTACACATACAAATATGAAAAATAGATGTTACCATATAAACCCAATATTTCCGCGCACTGATATTAAAAAAAAAGAAAAGAAAAAAAGATGGAAAAGTAATGACAGATATCAATTTATTGTAGTGAAGTTATCACTCTTTTTCAAAAATATTGTTAGCATAATTTTCTAATCAAAATTTCAAAATTACTGTGAGGAACCTCATTTATGTAGATGTACATAGCTCCACCAGACTGAAAAAAAAAAAAGAAAAAAAAAAAAAAATTAAAATCTCTCTACAAATAAAGAAGACCTTTTTTTGTGAACTAAAAAAAAAGTGCATTAATTAGCATTAGTTTCCCAGCAATTCAAAAAACAAAATTCCCTGATAATTATTTACACCCATTTCCTTTTTCGCACGTTTTCTATGTTGTTGCAGCTCTAGATATGCAACAAAATTTAACAGAGTCTGACTGACTATCGTACTTTCGATCCCTGATTTTAGGCATTTTTATCAAATTCAGGGCTTAAATAATCAATGGCCACGGAGGCCATGGCCTTAATGCCTCTTCTAAAATCCCCTGTTCGGCCTTGGAGATTTTAATGCAATTTTCCAGACATTTACATTAGTGCTGTACGTAAGAAAAAGTGCCCTTTGAAAAAATGGCCTTGCCCTAAAACTGACAAAATTTAAGGCCTGCAAATTCCCTGACTGGAAAGAAGTAAAATATATTTCCTTGATGGGAACTCTGAAAATATAACAACTAAAGTACTTGAATAAAACTCCAGTCTGAAATTCAGATGGTTTGAAATGAAGAGTAAAATATATTTAAGTACAACACAATAAGTACAAATTTCATCAAAATTGGATGAAAAATAAAGAAGTTGTGATTTTTTTTTCTCAAAATTTAATTTAAAAAAGAAAAGAAAAAAAAAATAGACATTCAATTTTGAAAAATAAAGAACTTTATGAATATGATTTTTCTTTAAATTTTACAATTTCTTTAACAGCAAAGTCTCAAGCATAATAGATCTAAATACAAAAAGAAAAAGTTGATCAATGATATCATCAGTTTAATCATTAATTATGCGTAAGACTGTGCAGGGAACTATTCTTGAAAAATTGCAATATGAAAAAAAATAGAAAAAAATAGGACAAATTCTTACATGTAAGTTCTTTATTTTTCGTACAAAGTTTTATAGTTTCTTGACAACAATCTAAACATGATCACTGTCTATATTATGTATATAGAGTTAATTTTAGATAACATTCACAGAAAGACAAATGACAAATTTGGAATCCCATTTTCTTGGTTTATTTTTCATACAAAGACAAATGATAAAATAAAAATAATCCAGAAAAAAATTGAAGACTCTTTCAATTTCAATTGCAAAAAGTCAGTGTAGAATCTTGATTTTTTAAAAATATAAATTGAAAGTGTAATTTCATCATGTTAAAAAGAAAATATTTGGTCATAAAGATTGACCTCTTTTATTCATTAATCCCAAGCACAACAAATTCCACCATAACTTAGATAAGGGAATTCCCTTTCACGCGCACGTAGGTCAGAGGGATTCCCTCAGATCATAGCATGACGTCAGAAACGTTAGAAGAGCTGCATGCTGGGATATATTTCAATCACAAATTCACAATTCACTGTCAGTACGACCAATCGATTTTTATCGTTTTAAGAACAAAAAATACAAAAATAATTCAACGAAACAATCTAAAAATGTTGATATTACGGTTTTCTCTTCTTCTTTCTTTTTAAATCGACAAAAATAACGGCGAATGTACGAGTTGGAGAAATAAGCTTCCGCTATTTATCTACACACACACAGCACTAAATTCAATGGAGTGTCGCGCCCACCGTCAACATTCAAAATTTATCGTCTTCGAGTTGTGCCGGTGCGCATTTAAGACTTCATATTACAAAGAAGGACAAATAATTATGCATTTTACAGCAAAAGAGAACATGTAAAATATATGTAATGTTTATAAATTGAAGAAAAACATACCTTACCGATGTAAATAGCTGACAACAAGTGAAGATAGAGGGCCGTTTTGTCATCAACATACGCATTTGTATTGCACTTACGTTTTTGCCATATCAAAAATGGCTGAGGGCGAAGTACAGCAGCCAATAATTTATTCAATGAGAATGTAGTTCACAAGTATAGATTACTTTGCGTCTTTCATAAAAATTCCATGCATTGGACACACCTGTCATATTAACTAATGATTATTTTTGTTACGATATAATCCTTATTTATGGGCGTTTTGCACATAAATACCGTAAGGAATATTACTCGCGAATGGATATACTACAGAGTTATACGGTGATTCGGTCGGTTATGATATTCGAGGTCAAAGGGTCGTTGCAGACGACAAAGCAATTTTTTTTTTATTTGATTTATTTGTCAAGTATAAACAACATTCACATAAGCTTGACGGGATGACCCATGAAAGCCCTAGAGCTTATTTA
>CALNVZ010003426.1:15850021-15880319 GCA_940671915.1 Paracentrotus lividus
CATTTCTTTCGAGCGCTTTCGTCCGGAATGTGATCGCGATTACAAATCTGCAATGAAATTCGTTTATGTGTAGCCAAAATCAAACACAGTACAATCCAATTGCAAATTGCGCCGACGAATTTGCTGTTGTGAGCATTCGCATTGGTCAATGTTCGCTCAAATTCGTCTATTCGTAAAATTCCCGTCTTCTGGTGAATTCAAATTCGTTTTGGGGCATCCACTTTAGAAATAACTGTATACAAATTAGAAATGCTAGGTTCGGGTAGGAAAATAAAATTTGGGAGGGGCCGTGAAGTGTTTTTGTCAGAAAAGAGGCTGATCATGGGGAAGGGGGAGCCTGAGCTTGGAAAACACACACACACACACACACACACACAAACACATGCACACACACACACAAAACAAAACAAAATAAAACAAAACAAAACAAAAACAAAACACATAAGCCGATTATAATGTTCGCGTTTTTATCAGAATGAATTCAAAAACTGCTCGAAAACGAAATGTTTACAAAAAAAATACAATAAAAACAAAACTAATATGTATAAAAGCAGAGTTAGGGCTGAAGCCCCCATCCTCACAGCGTAGTTCAGTTTAGAGAACTGTGGCAGTGAAACGAGAGGGGGTGGGGGTTTTAAAATTTGCTCGGGCCTTTCGGCCATGTGCAACAACGGTCATCATGTAGCGGCCAGTGGGGATGGGTGGGTGGGGGAGGTGAAGGGAGAAGTTGGGTCTCACCGCATCGGCGAATCTTATTTTGAATTTTTTTGTTTTTTTTGTTCTGCGCACTTCCTATTTTTCGCTTTTTTTAATTTTCCCGTTTTAAATTTGTTTTTGCGGCTATAGGGTGGGACTTCCGCTGGGCGCCCTGGATCCACCCGTGAAATGGCAAGTAGGACCAAGTGACAATTAGGATCAATGATGATATTACATTAAAATTTCAGATTAGACCAAATAGGCGTCGGTAGACAGGCGCGGCCTCCCTTCCCCCAGCAAAAAGAAAAAAAAAAAAAAAGAATAAAAAAAAAAAAAGGAGAGGAGAGAGAGAGGAGAGGATGAGAGAGAGAGATTAGAAAGATGCAAGATCGACAATAGTTGGACAGATTGATCGCGGGTACCCTTGTGACGCGTTCAGATATGATGGACGTCTTGGATGACGAATCCCCAAAGAAATTAAGCAAATTGCCTTTTCGTGCTAAAAGTGTCCTTGTTTTCTAAGGCGAATATCAAAGACGATTTTACCTGATATTAGTCAAAAAGAAACTTTTACTTTTGAAAGGCCCGACGGACAACTTTTTTGTATAAGATGCGGGACACTTTGTTTAACTAAAGAAGAACCTTTTTCCTCCACACGCTCTTTCCTTTTGTTAAACACCAAATTTTTTTGCTCGGCTATCGCTACGCGAACTCGCGAATGAAAAGGGAGATACTCCGAAAAGCAATACGCAATCGAGACCAATTACCTTTGCTGGCCGGGGCACTACTGTAAAAAAAAAGAGTGGTTGTTAGAAGGCAGCATGAGGCACCTATTAAGCATTCCCCTTAATCAATCCCTCTTAACGGTATTTTAATTGCCCTTTCTAGCAAGAAAAATCAGGTTGCATAGTACACATGGTAAATCTATTTGCAAGTTAGTATTTAACATTATTCATCGGCTGGGGGCAATAATGTTTTACACTTTGCTTCTCAAGTGTGTAAATAAAACTGTCTGTTGCTTAAAACTTCCAAAATGTAGCATGTTTCTTTAAAAAAGGGCACTGTTTATAATGGTCAAAGATGAGTTAGTTCAATAATAGCATATATAATGGAGAACAAGGCATATAAGTGATTAAAATACCTTGTTGACTACCAAGCCCTCCCATCCCATAAATTGTTTGCTCATTGATGCCACTGAGGGTAAAGGGCCCCCCTGTTTTCAAAAAAAATCCCCCCCCACCCACGTTTAACGCTGACTGCTGAATACAATATTATTGGCTTAAAGATATAGTTTGGTGTGTGTTTTCCGATGGGCGCCATCCCCTTGGCTTCGGATAGGCACTATAACGACGTGCTGTAAAATGGCTGCCTTAAAACGAATTTGACTGCGGAAGCTTCACCTCCACTTCCTTTTTACACGGCGGGAATATTTTAAATGATCGCACGAATTTGTTCATGCACATTGGTGACGAATGTTCACTGCACATGAAGAGACACTTGTTTTAGATCGCGAGCATAAAGCACGAGATGACGGAATTGATCGATTAACGATTATGGAAAAGAAGCATAAGACGAAGTCGATGCTCTAAACGTTAACTTGACAATTACCGATAGTCCCCGCTCCTGGAAGGTATCGTTTAAATTGACTGAACATTAACGAATTCGATTGAAAAGAGTTTAAAATCGACCGGGAAAACCTATAGTAAAAAAAACAAAACAACAACAACAACAAGGTATATATATAGGTCTGTGTATAGAACCGTTTTCACTAAAGATTTGCTGCCCATGTTTAGATACTCGAAAGGCGCTATCTTCATTTTAACGAGAAAATATAATTTTTGTTTTATACGCGCTCTTATTTCTTTTTAAAGGGAGCTGATCGTCAGCTCGTGAGAAATTAAAACAAAGAAATATAGGGCAAGATGTGTGGAAAAAAAAACCCATACTTTTATTTCAATATACGGGAAATTTCCGGCTCGCGCTTCGCGCTCGCAACCGTAACCCCTAGATTACGACACAATCACTGATACTTGATGCCTAGATATACAAAGTGATTGTGGGCCTTTTTTTTGTGTGTGTTTCGCTTCGCGTTAGCAGTTTTTATTACTGAGAAGGTGACCGCTTGTGAAAAATTAAAACAATCAAAATAGTGGACAATATGGGTTAAAAATTTTATTTTCATGTTATTATAAGGACAATTTCCGGGTCGCCCTTCGCGCTCCCAAAGTTTACCCCTTGATTACGACCCATTCAGTGATTCTTGCCCATAATATACAAAGTAATTACTATTTTATTGTTTCTCCGCTCTAGCTCTCTGTCCGTGCTCGCATTTTTTTTCAAGTGAGGTGGTCATCAGCTTCTAAAGGAATTAAAACAAAAAATACGTAACTAAAGGCGGGCTCACACTATGCGACTTGCTGCGGTGCGATTTTTCAGGAAAACTTTTATATTATTTGATACAAACATTTAAACAAGGAAATTTCTAATGTAAAAAGTTGTGGGTATTCCTATGAACATCAAAATTGAATTTCAAGGCGATTGCGAACCCCCTTCTATGTATAAAATCTAATTGTTTCCAAATCGCAGTGACGTCACTGCGGTCTTGCGATTTTAAGGAAAATTGACCTTTACTTCTAATTAAAAACTCGCATTGGAACAAAATTTTGATTAAATTGTTCCTTTACAATTTTTACATCTCATAAGAGAACTTTTCATGTTTCAAATGTCGCTTTAATAATGCAAACTATCATTTGTTTTAAAAATCGCACCGCAGCAAGTCGCATAGTGTGAGCCCGCCTTAAGAGGCGAAAAGTGTCTCAAAAAATACATTACATTTAGGTCATTAAAAGCCAAAATTGTCGGCTCGTGCTTCGTGCTCGTAAAGTACTCTTCGGAAAGCCCATTAAAATATTCCTAACGTCAAAAATTGAAGTGATGCGATATAATCTTTTCCGCTCGCGTAAAAGGAGGTTATCGTCACCTTTTCAAAAAAAAAATTATTATTAAACAAACAAATAAGAGGAAAATGTGCGTAAAACATACAGCCTTGGATTTTATAAAGCAAAATTTTGGATCGCGCTTCGCGCTCAAATGATTCATTCCTTGAAAAAAAAAAGGTCCCCTACTTCAGGTTTCGAACCCCCCCCCCGTAAAAATCCTAGTTACGGGCCTGTTGTTTATTGCCGTACAACTCTAAACTACTTAGTAGAATACGGGCCTCAGGGTTCAACCCTAGCCCAAGGGTAATTGATAGTCTAGGGTTAGTGCTAACCTCGGGTTAGTGCTATCCTAGCGTTAAAGCTAACATCGGGTTAGTTCTAGCCTACGGTTTAATGCTAACGTCGGGTTAGTGCTAGCCTAGGATTAATGCTAACCTCGGGTTAATGCTAATCTAGGGTTCAACCCTAGCCCAAGGGTAATTGTTAGTCTAGGGTTACTGCTAACCTCGGATTAGTGCTATCCTAGGGTTAATGCTAACCTTGGGTTAGTCCTAGCCTACGGTTTAATGCTAACCTCGGGTTAGTGCTAGCCTAGGATTAATGCTAACCTCTGGTTAGTGCTAACCTCGGGAGAGTGCTATCCTAGGGTTTAATGCTAACCTCGGGTAAATGCTAACCTCGGGTTAGTGCTAGCCTAGGATTAATGCTAACCTCGGGTAAATGCTAACCTCGGGTTAGTGCTAGCCTAGGATTAATGCTAACCTCGGTTTAATGCTAACCTCGGGTAGTGCTAGCCTAGGATTAATACTAACCTCGGGTTTAATCTAATTTCTAACCCTAACCCTATGCCTAACCCTATGCCTAACCCTAATTCTTAACCCTATCTACCTAGCTAACCCTAACGCTGAACCCCAACCCTAAGTGTCTGACCCTAATTATCAACCCTTAAACTTACCCTAACTGCCTAACCCTAACTTTCTAACCCAAGGGTTGAACCCTAACCCTAACTGCCTAATCCTAGTGTTAACTCAATGCCTAACCCTAATTCTTAACCCTAACAACCTAACCCTAACCCTAGGGCTGAACCTTAACCCTAAGTGCCTAACCCTAATTCTCAACCCTTACCCTAAGTGCCTTAACTTAACTGCCTAACCCTAACTATCTAACCCTAGGGTTGAACCCTAAACCCAACTGCCTAACCCTAGGGTTAACTTAATGCCTAACTGTAAGTGCCTTACCCTAAGTATCTAACCCTTTATTTCTTTTCTTTTTTTAATTAGAAATAAACAAAACGGGCAGTGTGGGTTTCGAACCTGCGGTCCCTTGATTGTAAGTCTGAAGACTATACCAATCGACTATAAAGGATGTTACCATACATGGTGACAATTGCGGGGCTACAAATTTCGCAATGCGAAAAGTTGGAGCAAGGAGCTATTGTTTGGTAAATCTGTGGCTGCGACTTGAACTGTAGTGGTCACATTAGAATACTTTTCTTTAGGGATTAAGCATACAATTCTAATCCGTTGCACTAATCTGTTGATTGGAGGTCTTTTGTGCATTCTTCACCTTCTATGGCTTGACTTGATCATGGTAGCTAGTATGTTATCAACTTTGAGGTATCTAAAAAAAAAAATTATTGCGCAGTCCCATATTGAATTTCTCGCGAAGGTTCTGTGATCACATTGGTTTTGTCGGGAGAGGGTCGCACGAGTCGCTCGGCGTCCCAGTCGAGTCCTACGTCCAACGAGACCTCGGTCCCACGAGTCCTACGTCCATGAGGCCGAATATTTCCACGAGTCCTACGTCCCACGAGACCTACGCCCAGGAGTCCTACGTCCCACGAGGCCGAGTATTTTCCCACGAGTCCTACGTCCCACGAGTCCTCGGTCCCACGAGGCCGATTTTTCTCATTATCGTGTTTTCTTTTATCAGAATGTTTTTCAACATCAATGAAACATTTTGTTAGCTGAATTATACAACATGAATTAATTTAGTTGTGGTTAATACCATAGGCACTAGCATGGCGAATAATGGTGGCATCTCATTTCGCGGAGGCGGGTTTGAGATTGATTTGGGATTATGTCTAAAGACGTCCCTTATCCTTCTCAGTAGTGACGGGTCCAGGATTACAGGAGGGAGGGGGGGGGGGCACCAAAATTTTCGGTTTCAAATGTACGGTCAATGAGAGGTTTTCAAATTATAGGGGCTCGTCCCCCCCCCACCCCCGGATCCGCCTCTGCGTTGCAGAGACGTCGCCGCGACAATAAAAAAAAAAAATAAATAAATAAAAAATTATAGGAGGCTTCTCCGCGACGGAAAAAGAGTATCGGAGACGTCTCCGCGACAAGTTTCAAAACCGTCTCACAACTCGTCTAACAAGTCTAAAAGTAGTCCCAATTCCGTCTCAAATCCATCTCCGCGAAATTAGCTTCCATCATTAGTTGCGGATATATTTTTAATGAATGTAGTTCTTTGGTTTTTACATGACAAATTAAGATTTACATCCTTGAGAATTCCTAATTACATATTTATCAAATGATTTACATTTAAATCTAATCTCGAATTTGAGAGATCATAATTCATGAATCCCGAACAGGGGTGTAGACACCAGGGGGGGGGGGGGGGGGAGGTGCATCCCTCAATTAAAAAGATGGGGGGGGGGGTGGCATGTACAATCATCCCCCCCTCCCGAATTTACGCTGGTGATACGTATTTTTTTTTAAAGCTGAAATGGGCTTTCCATACTCGTGTTTCTTCCATCATGTCCACGGAACTCTAACAATTTTCGCTCGCGCTTATTATTGTTATTATTTTTATTTATTTATTATTATTATTTTCATTATTAAAATCCAGATTAATTATTTATATTATCTATTATATCTTTAAGCAACATTTTCACATTTTGGCAGTCATCAAACAAAAAGCAAATAGTCGGGATAATGCATTTACGCCAACTTCTTCATTCATTTCATGTCAAATTTTCGACGGACCTGCGTCTTCATCAGGAATATAATTTTTGTAAATTAAAATCTGCCGAAGACGGAGGTCCTTAAAAAATGGAGAAGAAATGAATAAAAAACTTCGCGTAATAGTCTCCATTATTTGCTTTTTATTATATTTTAATGTATGTTTAAGCCTATACTTATTTTAGTATTTCCAGTGAAATTATTATTAATCTTTTTCTTCAAACAGCTCTATTTCTATAAGTCTATTTATCCTACATTTCATTTTAATTGTATTTATACTTATAATTGCCAAAAAATTGCAGAGTACACAAATCTTTAACATAAAATAAATTAGCTTAAATTACTTTTATCTACTAGAGGTGTATACAGTTCTCGCTAGAACAGTAGCGGACGCAGACCAGAGTCACACAATGAACTTATCGGGCCCATGCGTAAACATAATAGAGCCGCTTTTGTCCCCAGACAATTGGGCCACCGAAATGAGTTCAATTCGATTTTCTTGGATCTGCGCCTGACTATATTCTGCAGAATTAACCCTCCCCTCCCCATCCCATTCCCTTCGGGTCCCACGTGTTGTTTTGTTAACCTTCGTTAATAATAGAGCATTTATCATGATTCTTATATTGCAAGATTTTGTTCATTTAGCCTAAAAACTTTCTGCTCGCATGGTATTTAGATTTGTGGAGAAGAAATCGGGCTCAGGCCCCCAAATTGGTTGTGTGTGTTTTTTTTTTTTTTTTTTTTTTTTTTTTTTTTTTGTTTTGTTTTGTTTGTTTGGTTTTTTTTTTTTTTTTTTAGCTTGCGCTCTTGCTCGCTTAGAATTAAATAGGCCTTATATGGATTAAAGGAAATAAAAATTTGGCACATACCCCAGGCCTACTGGACGGTACGCATGTTTGTTAAATTCATTTTTATCAATGCAGTATTTTATTTTTTATTATGCAAGATTTGGTTCATTTAACCTCAAACATTTCCGCTCGCGCTTCGCGCTCGCTTTGTATATTTGCTGAGGAAATTCGGCACAACCCCTCAAATCTTCCCCGCGACCGATTTTGTGTGTATAGTGGTAGACAAAAGAGTATCGGCGATGTCAGGTGCTTGCAGCTGGCAACTGGAAAGACTTTTAAGTCATATCCCGCACCTCTCCGGAGACTCAGGAGACATCTCCACGACTCTCGAGACTCAAATCGCGAACTAGTCTAGACTCGTTGCAATAAGATTATGGCATTGCTCCTTGAAAACAAAGGTATGAACATTACAGTACTGTTGTTAAAACAGGGGGTGATTGCAGGGGCCGCGGAGCCGGGGGGGGGGGCTGCAGCCCCCCCTCCACTTTTTCAGCCAACGTGTACAAAAAACGCAAAAATGACTAAACATTTGTGATTTTTAGCCTGTTCAGCCCCCCCCCCCCCACTTTCGGCTCAGATCAGCCCCTCCAAACGCTCCGCGGCCTCTGGATCGTACATGCCATCCCCCATCTTTTTTAATTTGAGGGATGCACCCCCCCCCCGGGTGTCTACGCTCCTGTTCGGGATTCATGATCTATGATCTCTCAATTCGAGATTAGATTTAAATGTAAATCATTTGATAAAATATGTAATTAGGATTTCTCAAGGATGTAAATCTTATTTTCATGTAAAACAAAGAACTACATTTCATTAAAAATATATCCGCAATAATGGTGGAAGCTAATTTCGCGGAGATGGATTTGAGACGGAATTGCGGATTACTTTTCGAAACTTGTCGCGGAGACGTCTCGATACTCTTTTTCTCGTCGCGGAGAAGCCTCCTATAATTTTTATTTTTTGTATTTATTTATTTATTTATTTGTTTTGTCGTGGCGACGTCTCTGCGACGCAGAGGCGGATCCGGGGTGGGGTGTGGGGGGGCGCCCCTATAATTTGAAAACCACTCATTGACCGTACTTTGAAACCGAAAATTTTGGAGCCCCCCCCTCCTGTAATCCTGGACCCGTCACTACTTAGAAAGGATTAGGACGTCTTTAGACATAAGTCCAAAATCAGTCTCAAACCGCCTCCGCGAAATGAGAATGCCACCATATTCGCCATGCTAGTGCCTATGAGTATTAACCCAACTAAATAATTCATGTTGTATAATTCAGCTTACAAAATGTTTCATTGATGTTAGAAAAACATTCTGATAAAAGAAAATACAATATGAGAAAAATCGCCTCGTGGGACGAGGACTCGTGGGACGTAGGACTCGTGGGAAAATACTCACCTCGTAGGACTCGTGGGACGTAGGTCTCGTGGGACGTAGGACTCGTTGGACGTAGGACTCGTGGGCCCAGGACTCTGGGACCGAGGACTCGTGGGAAAATTCTCGGCCTCGTGGGACGTAGGACTCGTGGGACCGAGGTCTCGTGGGACGTAGGACTCGTGGGACCGAGGACTCGTGGGAAGACCCCGTTTTGGGGGCCAACAATTGCATTTCAATGCATGGAGAATTGGGAATTTCTATTCCGTCTACCCCATAAGAAGTTCATAACGTAATCAAATTACTATCTTTGTAAATTCCATTAACTTGTCTTTTTCGTGGTGTTGATTAAGGAATATATTTATTTCGGAGGTGCACTTGCATGTATCTTAACACAAAAGGTTAAATGATACAAATACAAAGGTGGAATAGATCTAATTGGCATTTTTCTGTAAAAAAAAAAGTACAGCTTGCAAGTGATGGGGGGGGGGGTTCAAAATCTGAAAAAGTGGACCTTTTTCAAGTAATTTTTTTCGAGCGCTAAGCGCGAGCCGAAATTTTGCCTTATAATGACGCAAGTCAGTGTAATTTTACGCACATTTTCCCCCTTACTGTTTTTTTTTTTAATTATTATTATTTATCTATTTTTTAATACGGTCACATCCCTTCAATATAAAAATGAATTGCGAGCGCGAAAATTTATATCACTTCGTTATGATAGAAAGCAGTAAATGGGCTTTCGTGAAAGAACTTTGCGAGCGCGAAGCGCGAGCCGAAAATTTTGTTTTATAATGACCCAAGACAGTATAATTCTACGCACATTTTCCTTCTAAATGTTTTTTTTTAATACGGTCACATCCCTTTTAGCAAAAATGAAGTGCGAGCGAAAAAATTTATACCACATTATTTCAATATTTTGGCGTTATAATAATAATGAATAGGAAGCAGTCAATGGGCTTTCGTGAATGAACTTTGCGAGCACAAAGCGCGAGCCGAAAATTGGGCTTGTATTGACTATTTTTACGCACATTTTCCCTCTAATGTTGGTTTTTAATTCCTTCACAAAAGGTGACGATCACCTCGTTTGTTTGTTTTTAGCAAAAATGAATTTGCGAGCGCGAAGCACGAGCGGAAAATTTATATCACATTATTTCAATTATTATTTGACGTTAAAATAGGAATCAGACGATTGGCTTTCCTAAAAAAAAAATATATATATATATATAAACACTCTGCGAGCGCGAAGCGCGAGCCGAAAAATTTGGCTTACAGGCTAATGACCTGAAGACATTAGACACACTTGGCTTCTTACTTATATCAATTTTTTTTTTATTCCTTTAGAAGCTGAGAAGCTCCCCTAACGAATACGAGCGCGAAGCACGAGCTGAAAAAAGAACCCCTATAATATATTAGTTATCACTTCGATCGTATCTGGGCGTCAAGTAACAGTGAATGGGTAGTAATCCCTGGGTGAAGCGCGAACTGGAAGTAGTGTTACTTTCACAAATCTTTCCCGATAATACTTACAGGCTCATGATAACCTGCCTTTAAAGTGCAAGCGCGTAGGCATAATATATGTAGCGATAAAGATTTTTTTTAGTGGATTAAATCATTTAATGCGGCGGTCACAACTCGTCGTAGGCTACGGGGCACGTGCCATCGACGTAGCCTGCGTTGCATGTGCAATACACGCACAGGTCCTAATTCAACTTCTGTGATTCCTGCAATTCTATAGTAAGGGTATTGTAAAAACTTTCTGCACGTCGTACATGCATTGTACCTGCGAGGTACCTCCGCTGCACGAATTTTCTACGAAATCCATCGAAGGGAGTTGCACGTCGAAGGTACGGCGAGTTGTGACCGCCGCATTAAGCTCGAGTGAAAATTGTTCTACGGACCTGCTTTGTTTTTTGTTTATTTTTCAAATTGTATAGCTCGTGAACAAATACATACATGCATGGTGGCCTTTTTTTCCCCCTCATATATGACCTGAAAGTAGGAAAATCAGGCACATTTTGCAACTGAACCTGATAAATTACCTAGTATTTTAGTAACAATAAAACAGCTTACAATAAAGGGGCTATTTTACCTGGGTATCATGGTACTAAAACTTCGTAAAAGATAAGACAAAAGATAAGACAGCTAGACCCTGTCATATCTTTTATCTTATCTTTTCTCTGGTTTCGCGTAATGCGGCGGTCACAACTCGCCGTACCATCGACGTACAACTCCCTACGATGAATTTCGTAGAAAATTCGTGCAGCGGAGGTACCTCGCAGGTACAATGCATGTACGACGCGCAGGAAGTTTTTACAATACCCTTACTATAGAATTGCAGGAATCGCAGAAGTTGAATTAGGACCTGTGCGTGCATTGCACATACAACGCAGGCTACGTCAATGGCACGTGCCCCGTAGCCTACGACGAGTTGTGACCGCCGCATAAAAGTTGGCTTTTGCGCGTTTATTAAACAGCGTATTTCTTTTGTGCGCCAATAATTTAAGACATTTATTTATGATAAAAAGATAAGACAGCTCCCAGAATACCGATTTTGTCTTATCTCTGAGATAAGATAAAATACCGAGATAAGACACTGCCCAGAATTCCGCCCCAGATCACAAAAATAAACCATATACTTTTGAAATGACTGACCTTTGAACTTCGATTACCTTTTTTTAGGAACACACTGTATAGGGCAAGTCGAAGTTATTTTGCGCGGTACCAAGCGGGACATTCAGAGCCAAAAATAGGGCTTGTTTGAAAAATCTGAAATCGTGAAATCTCAATTCTTTGGTATATTCCTAAAGGTACTAAGAATGTTCAACGAAAACATAAAAAATAGTTGTAATAACTCAATTCATAATTAATTTATGATCATTTATTCGTCGGTAAACTAATAAACGGGACCGCAAAAAATGGTGTTTTCAAATTTTGACTTTGTTCACATATAACTCTGAATTAAAAAAGTAGATCTAAATTTGCAGAGTCATACCCTCTTAAACGTGTAATAAACATTGTAAGGACATATTTTAACGTTAATACAACTTCGAGTTTTCTGGCAAAGGTCAAGTTTTAAAAACTATGTCAGGTAACAAACGGGACAGTAACACACGGGACAATTATTCCCTGTAATATTTGAAAGTGGGGTCACGATGGAAAAAAGGGATTTTTTTTTTTCTGAAAAGGGGGACAATTTAGATCATCAGGCATAGACCTAATGACAAATGAATTCGGAGAGGGAGGGGTGCGAAGAAAATTTGTCTTTGAATGTATATGCTTTGAGAATCTTAATGGCTGCCTTGATTAGTCCTGTTCATTTTAGTAATGGAAAAGTAAAGCGAGCGCGAAGCGCGAGCCGAAAAATTTAAGCTAAAACTTTGAGATATTTGCGCATTAAAGATCATTTTGAGCTGAAGTTTGACTTAATTGTGCACGATAGACCCTATTTAGTATCCATTTTGAAGATACATTTTACATGTTTTACAGCGATAGCAAATCCACATTATTTGTTATGAAAATATTGTGGGCTGCAGGCTCCAAGCCCTCCACCAACCTAGCCCGCACACAACTACATTTTTGTTTTTGATTGTCGACAACACCTTTTCCTAAGGTTTGTCCCCAGACGAGGGAATTAGATCCAACCTTTATATACTTAGCCTACTGTTTGTTACTTAGTGCGAGGTTTCATAGCGACCGAGCAGGAAAATTTGGGGGTTTGGGGAATTAAAAAGAGGCACTTTTAATATTAAAAGCGCTTTAAAAAAAAAAAAAACGATAACGCAGTTACCTAGTGTATCTTATTTTTTTCTTCCTTTCTTTCTTGAAAAGTGCAAAAGATTAAATTAAGTGTAGCTTTTCCAGTTTTTAAACAGTTGCATTTCAGTAAACAATTCTGATTGGAAAAACAAGTCTAATGATTGCTAATAATAATAAAAATTAGAAAAAATAAAATGAGACCGTAATTTTGCCCTAAAATGCCAAATATGGTCAATTTTTAGAAGTAAATGTGTATTCCAATAATTTATTTTTCTCTTGTACATGTTGTAGGTTGCTCTAACAGTGCCCAATAGCTTGCGATCGTAGATTAGATATTACATTACCTATACAGTGCGTATCAATAAAAACGGGACAGTTTTGAAAAGTCTGTCAAAATTTTGTTTCAAATTATGGTGTCTATATTTTTATGTTAATAGCTGCTCTGAAGTCTTATCTTTCAATTGCAATTTTAAAAAATAAGTTTCGTTCATGCTTGAGCACACACAGAACATTTTTGTCGGGGGCTCAAAAAAAGGCTTGCGCACAAAATGGAAAAAATGAGAAATGTGATCATCAGGCTTTTTGCTAATCACCAGTCTTCCTCTGCTTTTTCTTTTTCTTTGCCATTATTTTTGAATTATGATTTGAAATTCATTTACGAAGCTATTTATTTTTCTTTAATTGTTTTGTTTTTGTTTCCATTTTAATATGTTATCTTTTTGCAATTAATATTCCTTCAAACTTAAAGTTTTTTTTGTCAACCCAAGAAAGGGGATTTGGTTGGTTGTTTAATTGATTGATTGATTGATTGATTGATTGATTGATTGATTGATTGCTTTGTTTGTTTCGTTCATGCTTGAGCGAACACGGAAAGTTTTTGTCGGAGGTTCAAAAAAGAAAAGAAAAAACGTTAAATCCAAAGGGTTTTATTTATTCTGAATCAGGTACTCCCATTCGGATTGATTGTTACTTTACACAGATCAATGATTATGTTAGTCTTTGAGTCGATTTCCTATGATTCTTCGAACGATTAAATCAATCATTTGAGCTATCGAAAAGTAATCGATCAATCGATCTTTCATTCAAAGAAACAATGAATTAATCAAACGATCAATCATTAAAATGGTTAATCTATCAATCCTTCATTCAATCAATCGATCAATTAATAAATCAATCCATCAATCAAACAAACGAACAAACAAAGCAATCAATCAATCAAACAATCAACCAACCAACCAAATCCCCTTTCTTGGGTTGACAACACTTTTTTATTTTTATTTTAGTTTGAAGGAATATTCAATGCTAAAAGATAACATGTTAACATGTGGAAAAAACAAAAAACAAAACAAAATAAAAAAAAACAAAAACAATTCAAGTAAATAAATAGCTTTGCAAATGAATTTTGAAAGCATAATTCGAAAATTATGGAAAAGATAATGAAAAGGTTAAGAGTAAGTATGCTGATTGGCAAGAAGTCCGATGACCGTACTTCTCATTTTCTTCCATTTTGTGCGCAAGCATTTTTTTGAGCCCTCGACAAAAACGCTCTGTGTGCGCTCAAGCATGAACGAAACTTATTATTTTAAATGGCATTTGAAAGATAAGACTTCTGAGCATCTATTAACATCAAAATATAGACATTATGATTTGAAACAATATTTTGACAGACTTTTCAAAACTGTCCCGTTTTTATTGATACACCCTGTATGTCTTTTCATGGTGCACAGAAGACCATTTTTGACGGTTTACCCTGATCGTAAAACAATCCGGGCCTATGAGGCCTTTATGGCTAAAAAGCATGTTTAAAGATTTTGTAAAAGTATTTTCTTACCTTTCTTTTTCTTTTTTGTCCATATGGACTTAATCGACAAACACGTCAACCATGACGTAATCTACAGAATTGTATTTTTGATTGTTAAAGATTATTCAAATTTATTTTTAATGAATTAATTATGCTAATTTATGCATGAAATTAGAATTTGGATGTAAATAATTAAATAAAGCCCTTGAAATACTCCTTTTTTTGTTCAAAGACTCTTTGCGAGATTCTGATCGAAGGCACATAAAAAAAGATCGGTATTAAATGTTTTCTTAAGTATGTTGTTTTTGGAATTTCTTATATATTTCTTTGTATTTCGACTTTTTGTTTTTTATTGTTTTTTTTTCAATGAAAATTGTCAGCGACATAATTTCGGTCATAAATAGCAGCAAATCAAATGATTGTTACCAATGAAAGCAAAATTAATCACTCATTTATTAATTTTAGCTGAAAACACAATTTGCATTGACTTTGTACATGAAATCACGTTTTTCAGCAATAATTATTTTTTCAGCATTTTATGCGTAACTCGCGAACCGGGTACCTGGACGTCGAAAATTTGGGCTTAACAGAGACTAACGCGAGACTTCAAAGAAAAAGTCATGAAATATCGCGGCCATAGCTTCTCACGTTAAAATTCATTGCGAAAAATGTCGGGGGTGGGCCTTTTAGCCCCACCCCCCCCATTCCAATTAGGGTTAAGAGTGCTTAGGCTTTATATCCCCTGAAATAAAAATTGCCATAACCATTATATAACATTTTAAACGAGTACGGAGTCCCATTTTTTTTCTCAATATATCATCTGTAAATAGGGCTTATAGGGAAGTGGCAATAATGGGTATACGTGGTGTAAAAATGGACCCACCCATATATATATATATATATATATATATATATATATATATATATATCTTAAAAAAACAAAAACAAAATAAGGACTTTAGTGATAACTTCTTTGACCATCTAAAGATCTCTTAAGAGGCGACATCCTTATTTAGGGTTATAAGGTGATCAAACGAATCATGGACTAGTCCTATAATCGTTATTATGTCTCCTTTTTTTAAAAATTAATTTTTTGTATTAGTTAGATTTGATATATGTTACTTATGTTTAAAAGAGTGTTGAATGCCTTATTCTGTATTCGTTTCTCTTTTAGCCGCCTCATCCATGCTCTAGGAAAGTCCGAAAAAACCGAAATGGTGCCCTAAAGTTTTGGGTTAATAGTCGTCCCTATATTTAACGCCCCCTTTATTTTCAGGTCCATTTGGCGCCCCTAAGTTAAAAATCAAGTTAGCGCCCCATAACTCTATAATCAATTCTTCCTAGTTTCAACATCAACCTGCCGCCTTCTAATTTTAAAAGCAATCAGGCGCCCCTAAGTTGTCACTATTTTGCGCCAGATTTAATGCCCCTAATTTTAAGTCAAATTAAGCGCCCATCCTTAATTATAAATCAATTTTACGCAGAATTTTAAGACATAGGCCATGGCCACGCTATAGTTTCAGGTGAATTATTTACCAATGTGCCCCTAAATTAAAATAGACTTTGCCTCCTAAGTTTAAGATCGAATTGGCGTCCCTAGGAGCCCTCCCCGCCCCTTAAGTTGAAGATAAATTTGATGCCCTCCCCCAATTAAACACAAATTTTGCGCCTCCAAAGGTATGATGAACTAAGCGCCCTTCCCTCCCCCCAAAAAAAATACATCAAAAATTTATATATAAACTAGCACATCAATGATGTGGTGCTCATCCGGCATCTCGCAAAGAAAAGAAAATTTTCGCATAAATCAACATGAATGATTTTTTTGTCGAAATTTCAAAATTCTGTGAAGTTTGGTGAACCCCATGTAGCTCTACCAGATGGTACAAAAAAAAAAAAAAAAAAAAAAAAAAAAAATCGGTCAACAAATAAATAAGTATAGCATTTTTTGTTGAATTTTTAAAAATGCGCATAAATTAGCATATTTAATGAGTTTCAAAACTCTGTGTAAAATTTTTGAATCCCCCACCTTGTGCTATCATATAAAGTAAACAGAATTGATATCGGACTTGAAATGACGAAGAAGAAGCAATTTTTGTGATTTATGAATAAACTTCGCATAAATTAGCCTAAATAATTGTTTAGCAAAATTTCAAAATTCTGTGCAGAAGTTTGGTGAACCTCATGTAGCTCTACCAGATGAAAAAAAAATCAAAATCGGTCAACAAATGAAAGAAGAAAAAGCCTTTTTTTTTTTTTTTTTTGTTTTTGGGGGGGGGTCAATTTTTGAAAAAAATGCACATTTAAAATTAGCATATATTTAATGAGTTTCAAAATACTGTGTGGAAGTTTTGAATCCCCCACCTAGTTAAGTGCTATCATATAAACCAAACAGACATGACAGAATTGAAATCTGACTTGAAATGACAAAGCAGAAGCATATTGAAATTGTGAACGGACGACCGTCTACGGACGACAGACGACGGACGCCCCGCCACGGCATAACCTTATGCTACAGTCACACAGGCACTTACGTTGAGTTACGTCAGGTTGCGTCCAAAAATTATTTTCTTTTCTGCGGATCCCCACGGATGCCTACCCGTCATAGTCAGCAGTGGAAATATTGATGATTTCATTCATCAAGTAAAACAAAGAAAATACATAAGAAATGATAGAATAGAAGATGAAATAAGATTAAAACAACACAAACGTATCTATACGTAAGTGGCTGTGTGACTGTAGCATTATCTGGCTCTTCGAAAGCTAAAAATTATTACGCATGTCATTTTTTATTAACGGGGAATTTCCGAGTGGTATTTCATAAAGTAGTAGCCTAAATTTCCCCCGTAAAATAAACACTGTGCAGTTTTGATATTCATAACAAATTGAAAAATCTATGTCAGATATTCCATAACATAACAATATCTATTTTCTTTCTCGAAATCTCATCACCAGGCCTGTCATCATAATGCCTCTCATGATGTGCTGGGCCTATAGTGGCCTTCGAGAGTGTCATTTCTATCGACTTGGTATTGTCCGGGTGATGTTTCACAAAATACAGTTGCCCAACAGGGGAATTCCTTTAGGTCTACACACATCACACATCACAATATTATGATAATAATTCTTGATTCTTGAGTTACACTCCATCTTATTTCATTACAGGTAAAACGTAAACAAAATTTATTATTCCACGACTAGGTCTTTTATCAATTGCAGCACATGTGAAAATAAGCATGATTGCACCATAAAATAAGCAAACAACTTTATGATGCAAACATGAATTTTTTACACTCTAAAAAGTGAAGAGCTGTTTTTTTTTTTAGCTCTTCAGAGGCTGAAATCAGCACTTTTTAAGAGCTTGCATATTGACTGCACTGAAAGTGCTGTTTTAGCACTTTCACGTGAGCTGAACTTTCAACAAAAATGGGCAAAAACGGCGTGATGTCGTTGGGATTCGAACCTGGGCCCCCTGCATGAGAAGCGCTGACGAGCACGTTAGACCTATTCACATCTCACGGTTGCTAGCAGATCATATTGTTGCATCATGATGAACTTTCTTCAAATTTGCCGTAGTCATCTACTATACTGTCATAATTAAATCCAGTGAGCGAGATGTCCGTTGGTCTATTGGTAACGGTCAGCGGTCCTCTTCCATGTCTATGTGGAACCCGGTTCGAATCCCACATCGACATTGAACTTTTTTTGTTGTTGATAAATTAACACTTGGGCAAGTGCTAAAATAGCACTTCAGGTGCTGATATAGCACTTCAAGTGCAGTCACGAGCACCCAGAAATTAGCACTTCAGATTTTAGAGTGTAGGGCAAAGCTATTATCAAAACAAAAAAGGTCTAAATAGACAAGGATTTTTGAAGAAATCTGCAATGAATGTTTTAAAGTAGATGAAATTCCTAAAAGATAATAAATCATATATGTATTATTCAGTAGACTAATCGCATCAAACCAAGTTTTTTTTAATGATAACATACATATAAGTAGTGGATCAATGACATCATTAGCTTGCTTATTGAATGTATCCACGAGACTATGAACATATCACTGTTTTATCAAAGAAAAAAAATGCAAATCTTAAAAAATCATAACTTTGTTATTTTTCATTCAGTTTTGATGAAATTTTCAGCGTTGCCTTAAAAAAAAACATTTTACTGTACATTTCAAACAATCTGAATCTCAGCCTGGACCCCTCTTTTGATTATTTCAAGTCCTGTGAACAAACTTGACAAACGACCCTCATTGAAGAGAGTGTAGTCATGGTTCAGAGAATCAGACCTGGCGTACCTGGCCATCGGTCAATTGCGAAATGCGATTCCGGTGTTTCCTCGAAAAATATCGAAAAGATGGGTGGTGCGTCACTGGTCTCCATTTGGTGCTCCTCAAGATTCTATATATCAGGAGAGTCTGGACTGGAGAGTCGTCAGATCTTAGCGAGAAATAGTCCAGGTGAGACCTTCCTATCCGTCTCCAAGATTCAGCAACGCAATACACGAGTGACAGCATCGTAATCAACAGCGAACTTCTGCAGAAAGGCACACTTCTGTCTTGTGTACCGTCCATTCCCCCCCCCCTCGATATTGTCCGTATTACTTCATTCAGTTTTCTTCTGAAGATAATTCACAGAAGATGAAGACGCCCCTCGTCTACTTCGCAATGACTCTTATTTTGAAGAGTCATGGTGCGCCCGTTACGACCGAACATCAACGAGAGCGAAGAGGCGGTAATGATGTAAGTAATAACATATATAATAATTTAATAACTTTAGGTCGATGCCGTTCTTACAAATTAAGATGAACAGATAAAAAGCAAATTTATATTTCTATGGCGATAATTCTACGTTTAAAATACCCAATAACCTGTATACTACATATTTTTATCTAAGTAGGCTGTACATTATTATGTATCTCATTTTAAGAATCTTTAATAATCCTGTCTTCTGATTGGTTGAAAGTACAGTCATGTTCTGACCACCATAGTCCGTTTCCCCGTTCTTACCATGACATAGTTCATTTTATATAGTTCTTTTTCCATGGTTATGTTGTATAATGGAATTATGCCATAATATTTGTATTTGTTTATATATTCCAAAAAGAAAGTGTTTTTGTGTATTTGGGGCAGACTACAGTGTAAGACCCCTCTTTAATAGACAATAGCCTTGACTTTCCCGCCTTTTTGGGGGTAGTTTTATTGCCCAATGCCCACACTCCCTATAGGCATGGTTTAGGACCCTATTGTATTAAGAATTGGATGAGTGATTTTGAATAGATCTGCTATACCAGGGATATACTAGAGAGACATTGCATTACATGACTTGGAGAGTGAAGGTTGCTGTTGGGTCCAGATCGTTGGCGTGTTAGTTATTTCTTGATTTAATGTTGGACTGATCTCTGGGATCCTTCACTATCTTGATGGTGCTGGGAGCATGGAAGTATAGATTAGAGTAGATACTGGCCGAGGCTGTTTAACGGATGTTTTAGCCGACTAATAAAAAAAGAGGAAATTAAAGAATCGTCCATCGCTGTCCTGTCATTTTCGGAATCTCTTCATGGGGGGGGGGGGGGTGTCAGGAGTGGGATTGACAGCGAGGGACAACTGGACTACGATCATCAATAGCTTCACTTCTCTACATGTGATGTCGTTCGGTAAACAGCCTCGGTCAGGTGGGTCGAATGCAAGTTCTTGGTGACCATCAATTCTGGAAATGACAGTATCTACGGCCCCCCCCCCCGCAAAGTGAGATGGAAGGTTTCGCGGATAGGTGTACATCCATGAGTGTAGCTAGCACGATGTCACCAGGCAAAGGTGCTGCCCTGAGGTCGGACGTTGACATAAATGGGCAATCGTACGAGATCTGCGGGGACATACGTCTCCGACTACGTGGCTGACTTCAGGTTGGATTGATCCAGGCACACAGTGACGTCACTGAATTTTATTGGTGAGAGATTATTGACTGATTATTCATTGAACATTCTCCACAAGATCCATTTGAAAAGACTGAACTCTATATGTTATGTTTATATAAGATTGTTTATAGTTGTAGAATTATATAAGTTGTGATATTGTGGCAGTGATTGTCAAATGAGCTGCAATATTTTTTTGAGATGTCTTGGTTAATTATTATAATGTTGATAGTGAATATTTGTACTTTTGTTATGACTGTTAGTTACAATAATGGAGCAATTTGAAAGAATATTCTGAAATATTATATTTAGCAAAGAGATTTGTAATTCAGGACCGTATTGCTCATGGAGGTTTGACCAAGTTTAGTGGATATTTTGATGATAGTACAAGTGAAACTCCTTTGTCGGATTGGTTAGAAGAATTTAATTGTTTATTGTTTCTTTTGATTTAAGTGTTGAGGATAAGGCAGTTTGCTGATAGGACACTAACTGGGCCAGCTAGAGAAGAGATAAAGTATTGTTTGACCACAGAGGAGAGGAGTAGTTTTACTAAAGTAGTTAAGGCTCTTCGCGATTGTTTTGGACAGAGGAACAATTATACCATTTGAGACAGTTATTCTATAATCGTGTACAAAGAGAAAAGGAAGATTTAGTTGAGTTCAGTAGAGAATTGATAAGATTGTATGCAAAGATTATTGCAGCAGCAGATGATGAAAGTACATGTTATGCAATTAGCCAGCAAAGATATTATCATCTCAATTTGTTGAGGGAATACGTGACATACATGTTCGTCACAGAGTTAGACAGTTGCAAATTCAAAATGTTAGTGGTACCTTTGAGTCGTTGAGGCAGAAGACATTGGTTCTCATTGGAGATAGCTGCATTGCAGAGGAGGTTGGTTTGTTTGACATAATTGTTAGAGAGCCAGAGAAGTGCTCTGAGGATGTCAGACAATGTTTGGAACCAGACTTTGGTGTAGCTAAAGAAAATGAGAACAAAGGTTTTCACTCATAGACGAGGATGAATCAGATTTCGAAATCAATTTTGAATTAGATATTAATATTTTCGAGATAACTGACACGAGTGTTAAAGACCAAGAGAAGTGCCCTGAAAATGTAAGACAATGTTTGGAATCCTACTCTGGTGAAGCTAAGGAAGATGAGAATAAGGGTGTTCCACTTGTAGACAAGGGTGAACCAGATTTTGAAATAGATTTTGAATTTGATCTCGATATTTTTGACTTATCTGACAAAAGTGTTAGGGAGCCAGAGGAGTGTTCTGAGAATGTTGGTCAAGATTTGAAATCCTGCTCTAATGAATCTGAATATAATGGGAATAGAGACAAGGTTGAATGTGACTTCGAAATTGATTTTCAAGTAGATTTGAATATCTTTGAGTTAGACAATGATGATCAAGTATTTCCCTTAAAAGTTGAGAATGATAATGTGCATGAATGTAATAACTGTGCACCTAAAGATGAATCAGATCATTCTTTGGAACGGCAAGAAGATGGTTGGTGTACTGGTGCGGGACTTGGCTGTCTTACTTTGAGCCATGATAACGGGAAGTCTCGTCCACATGACGATCTGTGGGGTTGCTGGGAGACTAGGTGGAGACCAAAAATATATTTAATTGATATATGTCCAGGTGGATAGTTGGATTGACGATCGTAACACTATAGATTTTTGAGAAGTGTGATCTACTGGCCTGAATTGGATTGTTTGTCGAGTAGGAAAATCTCGATTCTATAAAGTGAGGAATTATTTGAGAGTTTTGGAAGTTGGGATGAGAAAATAGAGAATTATATAGATTATTCTTTTGAGCTGTCTTTTCATAAAAGAGGTTTATCTTCATGGGTTCTTCTTTTGAATTAATGTCATCTATTTGTGAATATGACGTTAAATGTGGGGAAGTGCCTTTTTAGATATAATTATGTATTGTCAAATATTAGTATGACGTCAAAGGAAAATGTGATAATTTCAAATGTTGTATACCTACATGTACAAAAGATATTTTGGTCAAATATTATGACATTAATTGTGCGGAATATGTTGTATAATGGAATTATGCCATAATATTTGTATTTGTTTATATATTCCAAAAAGAAAGTGTTTTTGTGTATTTGGGGCAGACTACAGTGTAAGACCCCTCTTTAATAGACAATAGCCTTGACTTTCCCGCCTTTTTGGGGGTAGCTTTATATTGCCCAATGCCCACACTCCCTATAGGCATGGTTTAGGACCCTATTGTATTAAGAATTGGATGAGTGATTTTGAATAGATCTGCTATACCAGGGATATACTAGAGAGACATTGCATTACATGACTTGGAGAGTGAAGGTTGCTGTTGGGTCCAGATGGTTGGCGTGTTAGTTATTTCATGATTTAATGTTGGACTGATCTCTGGGATCCTTCACTATCTTGATGGTGCTGGGAGCATGGAAGTATAGATTAGAGCAGATACTGGCCGAGGCTGTTTAACGGATGTTTTAGCCGACTAATAAAAAAAGAGGAAATTAAAGAATCGTCCATCGCTGTCCTGTCATTTCGGAATCTCTTCAGTTATCACGATCCCAATTTGTTTACTTGCAAAAAGTTGCTGTGTGCGATGATTGCGGATACCATAATTTGTGTATATAGACCTGTGTAGATTTTTTGTTTTAATTATTAATTATTGTTTCTTTTTTTTTTCTCTCTTTTTTTGTTTGTTAAAGATCTTCGGATTTTTTTTTTTGCGGTATATAAAAGATAGTTATATAGATTTTTTTTTCTTTTTCGGGACACAGTCGTTTCTAGGGCTCTTGGGGACCTCGTAATCTGCTATATGACCCTCGACAAACGGTCAGCATACTGGGAGGTCCCATAGCTCTAGAAATGACCATGTCCCTCAAAGCAGTCAATATATTTATATCATAACCCTTTGAATGCGGCATCGATCTAGCTATGCGGCAAATGTGTGGCTAATCTGAAAATCATTTGAGCGTTTGATACTAATTAATCTCTCAAGACATTTCAACATGATAGGTAAAAAGAAAGTTGCCACTTCATGGTATATCTAACTATCCGTTACAAAACTGGTTGACCACTACTTTCTATACATCTTTGCTATGACTGTTTGTGTAAATACTTTTCGCATGTATAACTTTATTTTCTCAAGTGAGGACAATATAAACATTGTAAAATTATATTTCACATTTTTAGAACAATGTACCTGATTGAATAGGCCTATAATTTTTATTACATACTCGATAGTCACATAGAAAAAGATAATATAAGAGGCCTATTCGAAATTCGTTATTATCAAAGCAAAAACGCTCTTTCAATTTAAATAATTTCAAATTATTTTTGTAAGTTGTGATGAAGGCTAAATTTAACGAATAATGTTTTGAAATAAAATTCAGAGCGGTTCTTTAAAAATGTGTGATGGAATGTTATCTTTGGCATCTTGCATAGTATAGAAAAGAAAGAAAGAAGAATAAAAGGAAAAATGAAGAAAAACAGAAGAGAGTGAGAAAAGCGTCACCATAAATGAAGGATATGTACTCCTCTGTTTTTCATCAAAACAAATTTTATTTATATGAAAGTCACACCCAAAACGTTTTTCACTCTTATATTCATTCTTTGATAAGCATGATAAGAGGAGGTACAGTTCTGGGCAGATTTTCGGGTTTGTGACCCCCCTTATAGGCCTGCTGTTAATTTTAGCATTATCATTTAATTATTTATTAATTCATTCAGCCTATCCTTTTTGATACTCAAATATCTTCTCTCGGCATGTTCAATCATAACGGAAGAAAGTTTCCTCCAAGTTTCCTTCAAATAGGCCCAAGTAAGCACTTGTATACAAAGGAGATGAAATAAGATTTCTCAGATTTACGATACTAATTTCGCTGTTTAAAAAAAAACCAAACAAACAAACAAACAACATATCGTCTAAAGCCGCGCTCACACCTCCTCCTCGGGCTAAAGTTGTATGGAAACTGGTATAGATATATTCAATTCAATTTGTTTATTTAATCATTTAAAGTCAACATATATATATATATATATATATATACAAATCATATAAGAATAACAATGGTAAATACAATTTAAATGATAAGGGTGCCTCTAAAAGCAAATGCTTGATTAATGGGGCTCCCAATATATGATACATAAAAGTACATGAAGTATAAAGCGCTTAACAAAACATAACAAACACAAACATGAAGAAATAAAAAAAATACAACACCTACAGGGTTTGCTTGAGTGGCATGCATGGTTCGTCTCTAGAGCTCGAGGGACCTCCGAATCTGCTATGACCAGACTGGGTCATAGCAGATTCGGACCCCAAGAGCCCTAGAAACGACTGTGTCCAAAAAATAAAAGCAGTCAATATATATTTTATATACCGAAAAACCCCGAAGATCAAAAAAAAAAAAAAAAAAAAGAGAAAAGAATAAACAAAAAAAAAACAAAACAAAACAAAAAAAAAAAAAAAAGAAAAGAAAGAAAAGAAACAAAAAAGATTCACAGGTTACACAAAATTCATGGTATTTGCGATCATCGCACATAGCAATTATTTGCACGTAAACAAAAGGGGATCGTGATAACCTTGGAAAAAGAACTATATAAATCGGAACTATATGTCATGGTAAAAGCAGGAAAGGGGACTATGGCGGTCATGGTTAAGAACACGACTGCACTCTCAACCAATCAGAAGACAGGATTATTAAAGATTCTTAACATGAGGTATATAATAATTTATATATTATTATTTAAATAAGAGTGATTCGATTTGTCTTGATATTTTCGAACCTCAGTCCCCGATGGAAGCCATGAGTGAGGGCACCTTCCAGTCTGACATCATGCTAACGGATGAGCAATGGGCAGAACTCTGGGAGATGGTCGTTGATGACTATCCTGGATACAATGGTCAGGGTAGCCCAACAAGAAAGAAGAGGAAAGCTATATCTAACTTAGATTTAAGATGGCCGATGAAGACTGTACCGTATGAATTGTCAAGTGCATCTGGTGAGTAAAATAGGCCTTTAAGAACAGAAGAGGGATCCGCAACGTAAACATCTGTCCTCGAGGAAACAATAGGTAGTTTTATCCGTAAAAAAATTAGCTCTCTGTGGAAACAAAAATTGTGAGGACAGCAACGCTAGGATCTTTTGGGGAAACAGGCAATACAGGGATCTCTTCCAAGGGGAAAGTAGTGGGTTCCGCAAAGCAATGATCTCTCCTTGAGGGAACACTTAGTAGGCCTAAGGGGTCCGCAATGTAAGGATCTCTCCTTGGGGAACAATATTTGGGTCCGCAGTTTAGGAATCTTTCGTTCGGGGGAACAGAAGTGGGGTCCGCAGTGTAAAGTTCTCTCCTTGGGGAATAGTATGTGTCCGCAATGTAAATTTTCTCCTTAGAGAACAGTATTGAGGTCTACAATATAAGGACTCCTTTGGGAAAAGTAGTGGGGTCCGCAGTGTAAGGTTTTTCTCCTTGGGGAACAGTAGTGGGGTCCGCAGTGTAAGGTTTTTCTCCTTGGGGAACAGTATGGGGTCTGCAATATAAGGGTCTCTCCTTTGGGAAAAGTAGTGGGGTTCGCAATTTGGGTTTCTCCTCGGGGGAACAAAATGGGGGTCCGTAATGTAAGGGTTTTTCTTTGGTGGAACAGTAGTGGGGTCCGCAGTGTAAGGTTATTCTCTTTGGGGAACAGTGTACGTGGTGTCCGCACTGTATAAGGTTCTCTCCTTGTCGAACAGTATAGTGGGATCATGCAGCAATGTAGGCCTAAGGATCTCTCCGAATTGGGGAACAGTAGCGAGGTTTGAACTGTAAGGTTTTCTCCTTGTGGAACAGTAGTGGGGTCCGAAATGTAAGGATCCCTCCTTAGGGAACAGAAGCGAGGTTGAAATGAAAGGTTTTCTCCTTATGGAACAGTATTGGGGTCCGAAGTGTAAGGATCTCTCCTTATAGTGTGGTCCGCAATGTATCTCATGTATTGGGCAATAGTATAGTAGTTGGGTCTGCAATTAGGTTTTCTCCTTGGAGAACAACAGTGGGGTCCGCAATGTAAGAATCTCTCCTTGGGCAACAGTAGTGGGGTCCGCGGTGTCATGGTTTTGGGGTCTGCAATGTAGGCCTACATCTCTTCATTGGGAAACCGTAGTGATCTCCACGAAATAAGGGTCTCTGCATTGGGTAATTATGTCCAAGACCTAATTAGAGTCTATCCATTGTTAAAACTTAGTTGTGTCCTCAACATAAGGATTTATCCATTGGGACATCGAAGTTGTCCACAACCTAAGGGTCTCTGTATTGGGAAACCGTAGTGATGTCCACAATCCGAGGGTCTCTGCATTGGGAAATCGAAGTTGTCCACAACCCAAGGGTATCTGTATTGGGAAATCGTAGTAGTGTCCACAACATAAGGGTCTCTGCATTGGAAAACCGTAGTTTTGTCCACAAACTAGAATGCCTAAGGCTAGGGTCTCTGCATTGGAAAATCGCAGTGTCTTCAACCTAAGGGTATCTGCATTGGGAAATCGCAGTTGTGTCCAAAACATGAAACTCTCTGCATTTTGGCATCTTTGGAAATCGTAGTTGTGTTCATAACATGAGGTATATCCATAGTGTTGTCTATAACCCAAGGATCTCTCTGTTTGGACGGAAGTTATTGTGATGTCCACAACCTAAAATATAGTATACGCCTGTATCGCGGACCACAGCGCAGCATGCTGGGGACGCATGCCTGTAAGTATCTGAGAGTTCGAAACTTTAAAGGTCTATGCTTGGAGGAAATTGATATGACGCCGTTCCGATATCAGCAGCCTTCA
The DNA here is from genome assembly GCA_940671915.1 of Paracentrotus lividus. Taxonomy (NCBI): domain Eukaryota; kingdom Metazoa; phylum Echinodermata; class Echinoidea; order Camarodonta; family Echinidae; genus Paracentrotus; species Paracentrotus lividus. Next base: position 15,877,127 of record CALNVZ010003426.1, read on the forward strand.
TACCATACATAGACCTGTCAACTGATTCTTTCGTTCGTTCTTAAAGTTACGAATGACTTGAAGAACGAGCGGAACATGTTCTTGGTGCTATATCCTACATTCCTAATCCAGATGTTTAATAATTCAGCACAAGAAATGATCACCAGTCTTTAGAAGATTATTTGTAACTTACGAACAACTTGATGAAACACAGCTCTGCTCTCATTTTGTCTTGTGTATGTAGTTCCCGACATTGAAGTGATCATGGCTGGTATGAAGCAATGGACTGATAACACATGCATCAGGTTCCAACCGTACACTACCAATCAAATCAATGGCGAACTTGGACACAACTCCAGACTTTCCTTCGTGAAGGACCCAAGAGGATGTTGGTCGTATGTTGGCCGGAACTTTAATGAGTTTCCGGGCGCTCAACCCATTTCCATAGGTGTTGGATGCGAGGAAAGGTAATATCAATTAAAAAAAAAAAAAAAAAAAAAAAAAGACGAAGCAAATGAAACGAAGAGGTTGGATGAATGAAGAAAGACATCAAATGATTTAGTTATGGACATTCTAATAAAACAAGGCTATTTTTAGTTTTTCAATAACGAAATATATAAACCCCTCACAAAAAGTTTCGCAAATCGACTTTGGGCCATGATAACTTTTCAGGTAGGCTTTAGTTATTCATTTCATTCATACCATTGGAAAGATAATTTATTCCCCTTCTTATTGATATCCTATTTGTAATGAGTGTGTCATGCTTCAATGCACAGGATATCAAAATATGGAGAAAAGTAAAAAGTCAAATGTTACAAAATTTATTGATCAAATTGAAGTTCCGCAACTCTACTTTAGGCCCTAATAACTTTTGGGGTATTTTATAATTTTTATTGAATTTTATACCACTGTCAAGTTCATTTATTCCTCTTTTCAATGATACCCTAATTGTAACAATGATGTTATTCTGCAAGCACACAACACCTGAATGTGAGGATAAGTCAGGAGTCAAATGTTGCAAATCGAATGCCTATTGTGACTATTATTGAGTAATAACAATACATTTCGCAACCTTTCACGTTTTACTTTGCATTATATTCATTAATAATATGCATTCAAAAATGATGTTACCATTACAAATAGGGTATCAATAAAAAGAAGAATAAATGAACTTTTCAATGCTATAAAAATTGATCGTGATTAAAATCCACATGAAAATGTGTCAAGGTTCAAATTTGTGTTACACAACATTTAAACTGAACATTATCTTTCGCTTTGCCTTGCATTCAGGTGGCATTCAGGGGTTCTGTGGACCCAGGCATGGCATCACCATGACAAATTAGGTATCAATAAAAAGAAGAATAAATGAACTCGACAATGGTATAAAATTAAATAAAAATTATAAATTACCTCAAAAGTTATCAGGGTCTAAATTTGAGTTGCGGAACTTCAATGTGATCAATAAAAGTGCATTTCACAACATTTGACTTTTTACTTTTCTCCATATTCTGATATTCTGTGCATTGAGGCATGACACAATCATTACAAATAGGATATCAATAAAAAGGGGGATAAATTATCTTTCCAATGGTATGAATATCAAGAATAACTAAATCGTATACTTTGAAAGTTATCATAGCCCAAAGTCGATTTGCGAAACTTTGTGTGAGGGGTTTAGTATATATACCCAACTAACAAATGGACGTTTTCTAAACGTTCCAAGTTGGTTTTTTTGACGTTTTCTGAAAACGTTTTATGGACGTCAAAATGTGGTAAGTTTTAAAAACCTTTAAAAACCTGTCGGAAGCTCGAGACGTCCAAAAACCTTTTGAAAACGTTCTAAATATATTGTGGACGTTGTTAGAACGTGCTGAAAACCTTTAAAAAAACGTTTGGAACGTTCTTAAAATGTTTTTTAAAACGTTTTTTTAAACATTGAAATGAACTAAAAACGTTTTAAGAACGTCTAGAAAATCTTTTAAAGAACGTTTAAGAACGTTTTCTAAACGTCCAAATGTTCTACAAACGTTTTAAGAACGTTTAAAGAACGTTTAATAAACGTTATAGGAACGTTTGGGGAACTTATTAAAACTTATGTAAAAAATATGATTCGCATACTAGTACTATTTGCACCTCAAACTCTTGGCCAATTGTAGGATGGCACTTAGGAGTGAAATTTCTCCATTCTAAATCATGCTTAAAAGCAGACTTTAGTGGGAATCATTTGGATGTAATACTATGTTGTTCCAGTAAATTTATAGTTTATTGAAAGTATCGTTTGTAATGGTTAGTTATTACTTTATTTGTTAAGTTAGTACATTCAAATGCTGAATTAGTGTTCTTTATATTTATGTGTGTTTCAGAAATATATTATAATAAAATGAAACACCAAAGCATGAATTTATTACTGTTAAATAAAAAAAAACTTTGATAAAAACGTTTATTTCCATATGTCTAACGTATTATATGCAAATTACCTTCTAATTTGCATAAGGTCCCATTTGGACGTTTTAAAAACGTTCGTAAAACGCTCAATGAAATATTTCTCATTATAAGGTTTCAATTAAAACGTTTTGTGAACTTTTTTATTAAACGTTACATTTTGTAACGTCCAAAGATCGTTTTAAAAACGTGTTTGTTTTTTAACCATTGTTTTTTGGCAAATTGAGAGTCCAACTTGAACGTTATATGAACGTTTTTTAAACGTTCATTGCAGACGCAGACCTACAGTACCTAATTAAAACGTTTTTAAAAACGTTCTGAAAACGTTCGGTGTTTGCTGGGTAGTATCGCTTGTAAAAAGTATATAGCTTACCAATTGATGTTCTCAGGTTAGGCCTAAATGTTTGCAATTGCATGAAGAGAGATTTTATAAAATCAGATTCTAAAGTTAAACAATCCCTTTGTTAATACACTTTTTCTTCACATAGCCGGGGGTCGTTGCCCATGAGATCGGCCACGCCATCGGTTTCATCCACGAGCAGTCCCGACCTGACCGCGACGATCACGTCACCATCCACTGGAACAACATCGAGCCGGGAAATGAACTCAACTTCATCAAGTTTTCCACGGAGTGGGTGACGACACATGAGGTCTCATACGATCCCGGATCGCTTATGCACTACGGCACTTACGTATGAATAACTTTTTACCTTACTTTACTTTTCTTTTTCTTTTTTCTTCTCTTTTTTTTTTTAATTTTAATTTTTTTTTT
>CALNVZ010003426.1:15880337-15920170 GCA_940671915.1 Paracentrotus lividus
GGGGCAGGGTTAAATTACGTTAAAAACAATCACTGATTGTTTTATTTGTCGATTAATGGTCTGCGACAAATATTTGACAAGCTAGTGTCCATTTCGTTAGGCATCAATCGCTATTACACTATGAACCATATATTCATTTATAGCTAATTACTCTATTGTTCATCTCATTGTTTGTAAATAATGCATTAACTGTCTACTTTTTCCTATTTTCATATTATTCCAAACTGGAGCCAAGACGTGACGCTTCACAATCTACAATATATTCATACCAACTTTTATGATTTAAATAGGAATTACACATGACTTATACTGCCGCAGTTCCCCTGTTCCCGCAGGCCTACCTAATCTTTCTAGCAGTCAGGACAAGTAAATCACTAATCGGTCTACCCTTTTTTCTCTATAAACGTTTAGTACTTTTCAAAAGATGGTTTTCCAACAATCACGACCAATGATCCCTCCAAACAGAGCCTCATCGGCAACCGCGACTACTTCAGCTTCAACGACATCAAACTCGCTAATATCATATACAAATGTAACGAAGATTGCACGACGGACATCGTCTGTCTCAACGAAGGTTACCAGGGGCCCAACTGCGACTGCGTGTGTCCTGAGGGTTACAGTGGGACCTTCTGCCAACAGAACGTTGGCACTGTGGACCCGACTGACGCCGACTGTACTTTCACGTTTACGGAGGCCGTCGGCGAGATCAAGTCGTTGAACTACCCAAATAATTACGACGATATGCAGGACTGCATATACCGTATTCAGGTAAAAAAATAAAACACACACACACACACACACACACACCGTCATACACGCATACACACCCTCACAACAAACACACACACACCCCCCTACATGAAAAAAAAACCTCTAAAGATATCACTCTTTTATGCAAAAGTATAATAGGCAAAACTAATCATATGTTACAATCATAATCTTATAGGTACCGTAGATTATAAATTATTTGACTGTTAAACGTCAAAATGGTAATTGAGTTTTGTCTCTCGATTATTTTATTCAGGGAGGATCGGGTTCAACGATCACCATCGTATTTAATGATTTCGACTTCGAGGACCACGAAAACTTTGAATACGACTACCTCAATATACGAACAAGTGCCAGTGATCTGAAAGGAACTTGTTTCTGTGGAAGTGAACTGCCGCCAGTGTTTTCCACATCATCCGGTGAAATGATCTTGACCTTTCATTCTGATCAGTTTGTTAACGGCCGTGGCTTCCGGGCCACGTACTTCATCAGTGGACCACTGGTCGGCGAAGAAGAGACAACGACAATGACAACCACCACGACAATGGCAACGACTACGACACAGATGACGACCACAACTCAGATGCCCACAACGACAGAAGCAGGAGGTGGTACGTATAGGGGAAAGTGGGATAAAGCGGACCCTCTAACTTTGACAGGTCCCAATCCCAAAACAATAAAACAAACAAAAAATGCTAGGAGTGAAATGTTACCGAGTTAATATCGAAGATAAGCCAATCTTATAATAAACCAATCAAGATATTCCATCATCCTAACAAACAAAAATAAAAGAATTAAACGTTACATAATGAAATGGATCTATCAGGAACAGACCGATCATAACCATTTTTCATTGAAGCTCCTTGCTTTCATCTTGATTTTCTAAAAGAATTCATAGGTACGTGCGGAGGCTATTTCGGATCTCTTGAAGGCACCATGGCCTCGCCGAACTATCCCGCCGAGTACCCAAACAACGCCATCTGCTCCTACTACATGGTCGTTCCAGTTGGTCGTCGAGTAGAGCTAACTATCCACCATCTCGACATCGAATGCACCGACCAATGCGTCGATGACTACGTCAGTATAAGCTTGGGTATTGGAGTCGATGTCCCAATGAGGTCAGTTTTTTTTAGTCTCCTCATCTCGAATCTGAATTTTTAGGTCAATTATTGCAAGTGCAAGGTAGAGCCAGAACAGTAACGATAGTCTAAGGAAATTTGAATGTAAACCAAACTTCATGTCAGATTAAAGTCCCATTAAAAATATTAACACTAATGACACAAATGGGCAGTATGCATTAAAAAAAAACAGTTACCTCTTTTTGTCAGTACGACAAAGTTTATCCTCACAACCTTTGAGCAGTTATTACCTTGGTAAGACGATATCTTTCTTGTTCACCAAGCATGCCAAGGATGTGCTCAAATGAGTATAGTTACCCTCATAGTGATACGGGCTTACCACTTTAGGCCTACTAACCGTCATGACCGTTGAAGATCGAATATTTTCTTTGCATTCTCGATCTTGACACTTATCTCTGTCCCATATCGTAGCAGAATTTTGTCATGTACGAACATTTTTTTTATATACTGATAATATAAGGAAACCATCCTCAGGTAGAAAATATGAGGCATTTCACCGCAATTTAACGTTCGTTTTCGCAAAATTTAAAAACGTCTCGGACAAACAATAGCATGACCCGCCTAAAAAAGCCCATACTTTAGAAGAAATTAGGTATATTACGGTCTTATAGCCCCCCCCCCCTCTCCGTTTATTTCTTGGCCGGCGTAACCCCCGCCCCCCCGAAAAAAAATAATAAAATGAAATAAATAAAAAAAAAAAAAAAAAAAAAGAAATCCTTGATATGCGTAAGGGGGATTACAAATATGTAATGAAATTATTTTTAGGCGTTTGATTTTGTTACATTATCCGTTTGCAAGTTAGAATGTAAATTTCGAAACGATGATTTTCATTTATCATGGAGACAAGACAAGACAATATGCAAGTTTTTCCACAAAAATCATATATGTTAATAACAAATGAACATAAGCATAATTATATTCGTATACACTAACTGACGTGCCACTCTTACTACCAATAATGCAATACGTGGATAAATATTATTTTTTCTCTCACCTTTTTCTAATTTTTCTATAATTTTCAGACTTTGTGGATCAATAGCGCCGGTGGGTACATTCATTTCATTACAGAACTGGTTACAGGTGCGATTCCGATCTGATTCTCAAGGGACACGATCAGGATTCACAGCGTCTTATCGTACCATTGATATAATATAATCACTCCCCCCCCCCCTCATACAGGGGCGTATCCATTTACGGATACATAATGGGAAGACTGGTGAAAGGTCTCATGTTGTTCGGCAGCCTGATCTACTGTAACCATTGGCGGCGATCCGGGGGGGGGGGGGGACGTTTCCCCCCTCGATTTTGAAAGCTTAACATATTTTTATGTAGTGACTATAGCTTGTGAAGCTAATAAAGAGGTAAAATGTATGTCAAATACAATTGTAAATGTTATTATAAGGCAAAATTTTCGGCTCGCGCTTCGCGCTCGCAAACATTTTCATTAGTTTCTGCATAATCTGCAAAGTATGCGAATTTTGAGTGAATTATTTTTCACTTTCGGGTATTTCCGTCCCCCCCCCCAGTGCCATCTTGGGCTCCATGAACATCATGAACATAATTCTTCCAAACAAAGCTATCTTGCATGACTGTTTGTAATTCCTGGTTGCTAGAAAGTCCAGTATATTTTTTTAGTTCATTCACAAAGGTATTTCGCAACGTCCTCTTTTTTGTTTTTTTGTTTTTTGGTTTCTTGCTTTGATTCCCAAATAATAAACGGGTTGGCAGAGAGTTCAGGATGTCGCATACATACAAATTTTAACTGGTACTCGTCCAAAGTCATACCAACAGACATTGATCTCAGGTAGCACAAAAACATCATAAAAACATTATAATGATGTTTGGCTTAACGGTTATGAAAATGTGTAAGTCAAATATTAAAATCAATATATGAAAATCTAGGGTTTTAATATTTATAAAGCAAAGGTTTTTATAACATTAGATATAAACGTTATAAACTTATTTCTAAAATATTAGACGTTGACGATATTTCAACATCATTAATTTTGTCAAGAATGTGAAGGAAAAAATACAAATAACATTTTGAAAATGTTTGAAAGTTATGTTCATTAAATGTTGCACTAATGTCATATACATGTAAATATCAAAGTAATATGTTTAAGAAACGTTTTGAATCTGTTTTTGAAACCATACATTTTCATACGAATTTGATATTTCTTGATAACATTACAATAATGTTTATTATATCAAAGTAATATGTTTAAGAAACGTTTAGAATCTGTTGAAACCATACATTTTCATACAAATTATATATTTCTTGATAACATTACAATTAATAATGTTTATTCTTGATGTTCTTTAAATGTTATTATAAAAACATTATATTTACGATATCATCTGTTCTGGGGGCCATTTCATCAAAGGACTTGTTGGACATTTTATCCGACAAATTTGCTCTCAGCCAATCAGATACAAGCATTTCAGTAGCTTATAACAGTTTGTCGGATAAAACGTCCGACAAGTCCTTTCATGAAACGCCCTCCAGGACACTCCAGCTCATTGTATTATGCCCTTCTGTCTTTCATTACAATATGTTCCAAAAGTCTTGAAACATTCGATTCCAAAAGAAAAATTGGGGAATGTAATTAGATTCATTCAATTATTATATTTTTATTATTCATGGTTACATTTCAACGCGTCATTATGTTTTGACACATACTTCATATGTTGTTTCTATGTAGAAAGTGTTCTCTTTGTAAATATGTATATATAATTTTGGGGTATTTTTGGTATCTTCTGAAAGATATATCTTTCATAAGCCAAATAGTCTTAATAGTTTTCCGAAATATAAGAGGCCGACTCTTTACATTATTTATGATCTGAGTTTTGTCAGATTTGAATACGAATCAATTTCCATGAAATGGATAACGTTGTTAATGAGGACACCAATGAATTTGTATTATACTTATATAGTAATTTTATACTATTTGATTTGTTTTGTTTCTTGTGTTATTGCAACAGGACCTCATGGAAGACCACCTTTAATGGTGATAATGTGCCACCTTGTATAAAGATCGGAAATAGATAAATAAATATACCAATAGATTTAATAGGCCTCCTTAAAGTTTTATTTTCCTATGCACTGACATCGGGCGTATGGCAGCCAATTCCTCAGTCGGGTCAGTTGTGTCACTTTATGATGATATCTCACTTGCCATATGATAGTGTAACATCACAAAATTGGACTATTAATTATTCATACTTTTGTTAATATTATAGGATTTCCCAGTCACTGCCAGAAACTAGTCATTCCATTTGATAAGTGGTTCATTCAAGTTAGGACGATTTAGCTTTCAGTCAATTTTCCGGAGATCAGATTCCCTTTTCCAGCCATCAATTACATGTTTCATTTGTTCAAATTCCGATTAAGTGCACTATATACGTAAAACAGTAATTCAATTTAGCAGAGACGCTGTTATGATTGCGCAATACCGCCATAAGCAGCATTTAAATTCATTCCGAGTTTTCCACTTACAGTAATTAGCATTCAAATTAGGACTTAAATTTATAGCTGCAGGAAATGTTTTTGTTTTTAACCATATAATTTTTTTTTCATCAAATTGCTATTAGGAGCAACCGTGAATGAGTATGTACCTTATATTACGGCATGTGCTTAAGTATGAGATATATTTTCCAGTTATCAATTAGTTCATTAGTTCTCTTTTTACTCCTGTAACAATTTATCTTGCATAATTACATAGTCAACACACACAAACTCTTCCACATAACAAATTAATTCATGCGCGCTTTCGGGGGGGGGGAGGGGGGTAGGCGGACAGGGGCGCCAAAAAAAAACAGGAGAAAGAGAAAGAATTGAAGGGGAAGAGAAAAGAGAAAAAAAAGAGAGGGAAGGGAAAGAAAACAAAGGGGGAAAAGGGGGCGCCAAATCAACTTTAAACTAAGGGCCGCCAAATAAACCTTAATTAGGGGCGCCATATTAATCTTTAACTAAGGGAGCCACTTTGATCTTGAATTTAGGGGGCGCAAAATGATTTTGAATTTAGGGGCGCCATATTTATCTTTAACTTAGGGGCTCCAAAGTGACCTAAAACATGTAGGATCTTAAATAAGTTGGCGCCGCTTTGATCTTGAATTAAGGGCGCCAATTGATCTAAAACCCAGGGGCGCCAAAGTGATTTGAAAACTTTTGGGGCGACATATTGGCGTTAATTCGATGATAGATTCAGGGGCGCCAAATCGACCTGAAGCTAAGAGGCGCCAGATTGACCTTAATCTTAGGGGCGCATTAATGATCTTTGATATTTTATTCTAAAGCAGTTAACCAGAGCTTAAAGAAAAAAAGAATCTAGTTGTTTCATCATAGCACTCAACAGAAAATGATCTAAATCTCAATAAAAAGAAAACGTTATATTTTTTCATTATTATTATTATTCTCATGGAATAGATATAAAGCTTCAGAAAAAGAAATCGCTATCTTAAATGTTTAGTCTAAAAGTAACCAAGAATTTAAAACGATTGGCAACTTGGTTTAACCAATGCCAAAGTTGATTGACTCAGCGCGGATTTGATTGCGGGATTGCACGCATTCCATCCGATTTACTAATTTGATTGCTTTTGAGAGTGATTTTGATTTGAAGGCTTTTAATACCAAAGCGAAGGAACTAAGTTGGAATTTGAATGATGAATTTGACGCAGTAGAAATATTTTGGGAATTCGAATGAACTGATTATCGAATGGAGTGACGAACTTCCGAAACTGGGTGGGAAATCCTATATTATATTTGTCTTTCATTTGTCTGTTTCTTTTTATAACCGATTAAATTCCATGGTTGAGCAAAATTCTTCAGCCAATCTGTTTTTAAAGTTAAGGGAGCTTTTATAGAATCAAGTTGAAGGTGCGGAGCCTTTCATGGGGACGCTTTAGTTCAAGCGCACATAAATAAGTGTGAATAAATACTGAACAAAGCGGTCTTCAGGCATATATGTCCGGGTAGGGTGGAGTTCGTTTCGCTCTAAAACATCAAAAAGGGATAAAAAAAACATTATATTCAAGAAAAAGATAATTGCATTGGTTCATGGATGAGTGGAGAAAGTGAGTATGTGCGTGTGTTGGGAGAAAGAGAGAGAGAGAGAGAGAGAGAGAGAGAGAGGGTGTATTATGTCTTAGATCGGGCGACTATAGAGCGGGAGGGGCGGCTCATAGCCCGAAACTCAAAGTAGGAAAAAACCCGATAACGATGGAAATGAACGACAACGGCTGTTAAAAGAAAAATCTGCTAATTTGTTCAGCCATAATTACCTTTACAACGGCAATTGAAAACAAAACAAGATTTCTTGATAAAAAGAACGATTGAACCTGAAAATAACCCTCTCAATAATAACAAGAAAGAGAGAGAGAGAGAGAGAGAGAGAGAGAGAGAGAGAGAGAGAGAGAGAAAAAGAAGAAAAAAAAAACAAAAAAAAAACGAAGACCTAAAATAAAAACTCCCTTTGTTGGCCCGAGATTTTCCCAAATATTTCCTCCTCTTTTTGTTAATAAATAAATTGTGTATTAAGCATAACCTTCAGAGTATTGAAAAAAAAAATGACATAGTTGTATCACGTGATAAAGTGACAAGTTCTATTGTGAATAACCACATTTCTGCCAAGTGCCTTGGAGGGGACGCATCTATATAACATATCAGGGAACTTATAGTGACAACCAACATCAGGTAAAAACGTTTACATGGTTTAGCCGTCTATTTATTTGCTTAAGATTAATGGTAAGTAATTCTTTGTGTATTAAGGGAGGGGCGGGGACTTGTACACTGTCCGTCATAAAGGTGGAATATTTTTTTGCCGCTATAGCGACATGATTTTGGTCTGACTCTAATTTCTTGAGTATGTTTGTCCCTGCTTTTACTTTTTGGGACCCTGGCTATATCTTGGACATTCTCCCAACCCTTCTCGTGGACCGTTTTCCAAAAAACTTTTGTCAACCCCCCGTGATGCCCATGCTGTTTTAAATTGTTCTTTAAGTTAAATCTATATTTCTGGGGACAGGCTTAGGTCTCTTGTCTAGGGGAGGGGTTGAAGTAAAAAACGAGATTGGTGAAAATTCGGAATATTTTATTCCATCTTTATGCTGAAAACAAAAGAAATGAAAAACCACCTTTAACCCTTAAATATTATCATTTTCCCTTTAAATTTTGTTTAGCCTTGATGACAAGGCTGTAAATAGTCATTATAATATTTTATTTTGATTTATGTTTGGTTGAGATTTTACAATACAATTTACGGAAGATAAAAATTTCCATGGTGTAAAAATAACAAAAATGAATGTTGAACCCCAATCAAAATAAATTTTGATCCCTCCCCTAGACAAAAGAGTCGAGCCTGAAACCATAACTCTAGATTTAATTTAAAGAACAATAACAAATCTCCACCTCAGACGTATTTCCTTGGGATAGGACTGAGGGGCCTTGGTGGGTCGCGTAACAAAAAAGGGCCCCAAAAATAAGAAAAAATGACGAAAATGACCATCTTCTGGGGGTGACAAACTTTATTGGAAGATAAATCCCCGGGAAGGGTTAAAAGAACGTCCAAGATATACCCAGGATCCCAGAAAGTGAAGGCGGCGACAAACACATTCAAGAAATTAATAACGGAGCAACATAATGTTGCTTGAACCAGAAAAAAATATTCCACCTTCATGACGAACAGTGTATACAGTGCGTCCCAAAAAGAACTATACACTTTTGAAATGGCTGCCAAATAAAAAATATATGATTTTAGGTAATGAAATTTACATGTATGGAAAGCTCATTATCCATACTTTCATATGACACCAAAAAGTCTGAAAATAAGTCATGCATGAATGAGCAGCGTTCACTTTTGTAAAGGGTATTGAAATTAGGGTGCGCAGGAATTGCCATACCAATTTGTATGAGGAAAGTCATTTGGAACATATGGAATTGAGGATGATATGCAGAATTACTGATCAATTATGATGAGTTGGGGTTTGCTATTAAGTGAGATTTGTGGAAACGGGGATTACAATTTCATGCATGAGTGAACAGGAATATGTATTTCCTATTGTTGCATTGTAACTTTCCAAGGTGTATTCAGTGGTGTGTTAGTCAGGGTTCCCACAGTCATGGAAAATCCTGGAAAATCCTGGAAAATCCTGGAAAAATTGTGGTCATGGAAAGTCAGGGAAAAGTCAGGAAATTTGGAAAATTTGTGAAAAGTCATGGAAAGCCATGCAATTCTGTTTTCAAATTTCTGTGGGAACCCTTGGATGGCTGTGAGGGAAGGTGGATGCCATCATAACGTGTCAGAAAGGAAGCAGCACTTTAGTCATGGAAAAGTCATGGAAAAATCATGCATTGTGTTTCCAAATTTCTGTGGGAACCCTGGTTAGTGGTAGTCAGGATGGGGTGCAGAACAGGTGAGAGGCAGGGTAATTTTTTTATCACTTTTGATGATCGTTTTCATGATCTTTTGGATTGTCTGAATGTCCAACATCAGTGACATTCTTTCCTTTTTTCAACAAACAGGTTGTGCATCGAAAGAGGAGGAGGACACACTTTTATTTTCATTTTGCACTATCAGATTTTCCCCCTCCTTTTTGCTTTGTTACAGGATGGATGAAACAGTTGTAAAATCGAAAAGACCAAAATTCAACTGAAAATAAAGACTGACATGTTAATTTCACAAATTTGTGTTACACTGTACCATATTCCTTGACAAAAGTCAAAATTGCTAAAATGACTGGATAGTTGGTTGGTTGATCAATTGAGTTGTTTGATTTATTGGATAACAATAAGACATGGTGAGTGAAATAACTGTATGAAGATGATGTAATGCTTGATTAATTAGTTGGATTGACATTTGGAGACTGGTACACTGTTGATTAAGTGATTGCTAGCTGGCTGTTGATTGTCTTACTTATGTGACTGATTGATTGATTGATAGATTGATAGATCGTCATCAATCATCCCAATTTGGGTAAATGTGAGTAGACCGGGATGCGGGAAGGTAGTCAGGATATTTGGATTAGAAACCATTGAATATGAATGGTCAAAAACACACCCATGCAAAAAAAGAGAGAGATAGAGAGAGAGAGAGATAGAGAGGGAGGGAGACATGGAGAGAAAGAAAGAAGAGAGAGGGAGAGAGGGATGAAGACAAAGAGAGAGAGAGAAAGAGGAAGGGAGAGAAAAGGAAGAGAGAAAGAGATTAAACACACCACTGAAGGACCATACTAAATATATCTTGGAAAGTTACAATGCAACAATAGGAAATACATATTCCTGTTCACTCAAGCATGAAATTGTAATCCCCAATTCCACAAATTTCACTTAGCAAACCCCAACTCATCATAATTGATCAGTAATTCTGCATATCATCCTAAATTCCATAAGCTCCAAATGACTTTCCTCATACAAATTGGTAGGGCAATTCCTGCGCACCTTAATTTCCATACTCTTTACAAAAGTGAACGCTGCTCATTCATGCATGACTTATTTTCGGACTTTTTGGTGTCATATGAAAGTTGGGATAATGAGCTTTCCATACACGTTAATTTCATTACCTAAAATTATATATTTTTTTATTTGGCAGCCATTTCAAAAGTGTATAGTTCTTTTTGGGACGCCCTGTATAATACATATTTTTCATATGCTGGCAATTGGGATTAGAGTAAAAAAAATCTTTGCTAAAATGTATTTTTGTTTGTGAGTGATATAGTTGTGATGGTCTTAATTAATGTTACATGAGGACAACAACAATCAATATTTTAATATCCCCTAGGTGCACAGTAAACGGAGACATTCAAATGGTTGCTGGTATGTTTGATTGCTAGTGGATATTCTTTGTAGTGAGAATGCTCACACTCGTCGCTAAATTATCATATTAAAGTGGAAGTTAACCCTAGAATTTTGATGGCTTTAAAAGTGACAGAAAATTAACTGAACTATGAGTGAAAGTTGAAAGAAATCTACCAAAGAATATCGAAGTTATGAACGTGTAAAGTTTTGATTTTGTGATGCTCATATTGTATATAATATGTTTTGTTCATGCTTGATTTTTTTATCACTTGCATGTTGAGTCCATGGGGTGGGGGTGCGGGGGGGGGGGGGGGTTGGCCCCCTTCAGATCTGGACCATCGATCACGTGATCGCAGCAAATATTTCCACGATAGTAGTATGCAGGCTACTCTACAAGAATGTAAGGTTAGTTTTCCGAAATAATATAGTTTTTTTTAAAGATTTTATATACATTAATTAATCAGGCGCGGATCCAGGGGGCCGGGCGGGCCCGCCCACCCCCGCAGCAGCAGCAGCAGCAAAAAAAAAAAAAAAAAAAAAAAAAAAAAAAAAAAAAAAAAAAAAAAAGGGACAAAAAGAGAAAAATGGACGACCGATCCGATTGATCGACTTAACCTTGCCCCTATAGCCGATCCTTGATGCCCTTCTTGATGGCCGAAGGCCGGAAAAAATAATATCTAACACCCCCCGGTGCTTTTCGTACGTGACATGAAATCCTGGATCCGCCACTGATAATTGTGCTTATTTATGCATGGAATTATACTTTTTACTGTGGATTACTAAGAAAAGCTGTTAGAATGCTATTTTTTGTAAATATTCTTTGTAGCACAAACAGACATACTTGAATAAAAATCCCTGTATAAAACTTAATTTTTATGCATTTGATTTTTAAAAATGAATTTCTTATGTATTTCTCTTTTTTAAAGCATAATTATGCTGAAACAAAATAATTTCAGCCACTGAAATACAGATATATAATTTTTATGAATAAGGTGAGAAAACTCGATTTGCATCGCCTTTGCACACAAAATAATGTTTTTGAGCCGCTTTCGGTCCGACTGATATTTTAAAAAAATCGTGCAACATGTAAAGGTATGCCTGATTTTTGGCGGGGAAAAAATGGTTTTGAAAGATGCGCAAGAATTGAAAGTAAACAGTTCACGAGTAGCGAGGTCAAAAAATTTCGCACGGCGGAATGGTCGCGGAAAATATCGAGGGGTGCTTCAAAGGACCCCCCCCCCTCCAACAGGATTAGTATCAATGAATGATATATCTAATTCATAATAATATTAGGTGCGTATATTGGTTTTTATGATGCAACAGTATAATTTACATGTTCTGAAATATTGCAATTTTGAATTTACATTCCTGTCATTATGGTCATAATAGGAAAAGCAGCTGGCACGTGACGTCACATAAATATATTTGGTAGATTTTCTTGAAACCCGCATTTATTTCTTTTCTTTTCTAAACCCAATTAAATTCCAGGGTAGGCCTAATCTTCCATTTTAGATGTTCTGAATCTAAATGATAATGTATTTAGCATTTTATTTCATTTTCCCAAAGATTGATTTCCAGTAACCATAGAGGGCACATAGACTGAAGAGAAGTCATGGGCATGATTGGATATCAATCGCTCGTATTCTTCGGGTTGTTGGCTGCGATGATAGCGGTGGTCTATCCCAATACGAGCCGTCTGGGTGTTAGTCGATGTTGCTGTAGCCCACAATACCCTGCAAGTCTTGGGAGTATTCCTCTGGAGCAGTTTCAACTCCGTCAGATTCAAGCTGCTCAGGGTCGGGTGGCGATGTTCCGTGCTAACCGCAGTCTGACCTACAGCAACATACAGCCAATCGTTACCGAGTATACGGCTCGTCAGGTAAACCCGGTAGTTCAAGATTTTTCTGTCTATAAGGACCTACCCAACATGCTTGCCTACTTAGAATAGAATATAATAAGATGTCATCAATTTCGGATATAGCCATTAAAGCTGTATGATCACAAAATCCTACAAGAGCCTGCTTTGCAATCGGGCGGTGCGTTTTTTGTTTTTTTCGTTTTTTCCTCCCATTTTTTTTGTGAATTCATTTTGTAAATTTTCACCAGTGTAAAACAAATTTCCGTTGAAGGACAATAAATACACAATTTCAATTTTTCAATTTCACATTTGACGCGTCACCGATAGGCGCCTTCAGGAGGTGGGGGGGGGGGGGTGTTTTATGCGGCGGTCACAACTCGCCGTACCTTCGACGTGCAAATCCCTACGATGGATTTCGTAGAAAAATCGTACAGCGCAGGTACCTCGGGGCACGTCTTGCATGTACGACGTGCAGGAAGTTTTTCCAATACCCTTATGCGGCGGTCACAACTCGCCGTACCTTCGACGTGCAACTCCCTCCGATGGATTTCGTAGAAAATTCGTGGAGCGGAGGTACCTTGCAGGTACAATGCATGTACGACGTGCAGGAAGTTTTTACAATACCCTTACTACAGAAACGCAGGAATCGCAGAAGTTGACCCAGGACCTGTGCGTGCATTGCACATGCAACGCAGGCTACGTTGATGCACGTGCCCCGTAGCCTACGACGAGTTGTGACCGCCGCATTATGAAAGGAATTGTCGGACGTTTTATCCGACAAATGTGCTCTCAGCCAATCAGGATGTAAGCATTTCAGTAGCTTATATCAGTGAGAATCAGTATATATTATTTTGTTTCATGAAATGCTCCCAATCCCCAGGAACACTGCCGGCCACTCCTGCAATTTAGAGCATCGCTCAGTCACCGGCGCTCAAGTTTCATACACTCTTAATCTTATATCTCTTTTTAATTTTAATAAATTCCCCGGATGTGAAGCGTTTTAAGGGAATAACAAACTAAGAAGGAATAGAGAGATACCAAAGTAACTTTGGGCAAAATTTTGTAAAAAGGACATGGACTTCATTTTTTTTTTTTTTTTTGCCTCTATAACAGAGGATTTATTTCATACTCGTACACATTCATATTACATCAAATATTCACAGAAAATCTAATATTCTTTTCGTAATTCAAATCTTCTCTTGGTTCTTATCTTTCCTGTCATAACTTGTATTTCTATTCTTTTTCTAATTTCTCTTTCTAACACATGTTTTAACAACTTTTCTATTTTCTTTCCCCGATTTATTTCTTTCCAAGATAACCTTATATATACTATAAAAGGCTAAAGTCATAAATAAAACGATTTGGCAGTTGCATTCAATTTTTAAAAGATGTAGACTACTAATTTTTGTTTTAAACTTGAAGACTCTCTGTAATATGTTTTCTATATGTTTTAGGTATTGTTTGTTTAATTCACATTCAATAAAAGCGTGGACAATGTCTTCTTTTTACTAAACATTTTGAACATAAATCGTCTTCTCTTATACCCCATTTAAAAAGATTACTTTTTACTGTATAAGATTGTACAATAGTTTAAGGTTAAACTCTCGTAGTTTATATTCTTTGACATGGATGAGGTTAAATTGAAAACATTTAACCATGTTATATCAATTTAAATTTATTTCCCCAATATAACAACATTTTCGTTAAAGTGTTTCTTGAGGGAAACAAACTATAAAACACATTGCTTTTTATATCACTGATATTTTTCAATTTGTTTCTAATACACAAAATTGGAACATCGAGTCTTTCTTGTTGTATCGTATTTGCAACAGCATCTTGCTTTATCTTTTGGACCCATACTAAAGGTATTCCTTTTTAAGTTTCGCATAATCAAACATAACAATATATTTACTTCTTCTATTGATTATTTTTGACATTATATTTTCTATCGACTGGAAACCGTTAATTCCAAAGAGATCTTTTACATAAATATATACCACTCTCATACCAGTCTTTAAAGAACACAGACTGATTATTAGACAAAATAAACTTATTATGCCAAAAATTTGATCTCGTATAACACTAGAATCACAATCTATAATATTGATGTATTTCAAATGAGATAAATCTCGTATAAGTATCCAAGCATGTAATATTTCTTTATAAAAAGTTGGAATTTTCTTTGTGTTAACAATGTTTAAATTACTTATGTCGTAATTACAATTCAACAGTAAATTGATACCTCCTAAGAGGTCAAACCAATACGAACACATTTTTTTCCAAGTTTCTTGTTTATCGTTCAGAAACTTTCCTAACCATTTCAGGCGGAAGCTTAACATTTGATAATGTATATCAACCATTCGCACTCCACCATTTGAGTAATTTTCTGTGAGAGTGATTCTTTTAATTTTTTCTACTTTTTTATTCCATATAAATTTAAAAACCATATTATTCAATGTATCAAGGACATTTGTGGGAATTGAATCAACAATGCTTAAATGAATAATTTGACTCAAAGCTAAACTTTTTATAATTGTTACCTTTCCAAAAATAGTTAAACTTCGTTTTGCCCAGCTATCTAGAATTTTTTTTTAATTTGACTAATTTTTGTTCCCATTCCAAAATTAGGGCTTCGTCATTATTTGAATAAATGTAATGACCTAAATATTTCATTGGTTTATCAGCCCACTTTAGATCATATTTCGATATGTCTAAAAAATTATTATTGTCTCCCAGACATATCATAGCTGTTGTATCTTTGTTAATCATAGGACCTGCCAAATTGCCAAATAAATGTAATTCTCGTAAAATTTCTTTGAGTGAGTCTTCGTCTTGAATAAAGAAAAGAGTGTCGTCCGCGTATTGCAGAAGCCTAAGTTCAAAATTGTAACGTGGTATTTCTATTGCTTTGACATTATTGTTTTTACGAACACTGTGTGCCAGAAATTCTGCCGATAGAATGAATAATAAAGATGACAATGGGCAGCCTTGCCTAATGCCTCTTTCGACATTAAAGTTTCGTGAAATCCAGCCGTTTACAAGAACAGAACTTGAAATATCCTTATAAAGAACTGATGTCCATTTACAAAATGATTCACCAAAATTAAACTTTTTCAGACATAAGCTTAGAAAATCAGTGTCTAAAACATCAAACGCTTTTGTAAAATCTACTAACATGATTGCTCCGTTTTTATCATGTTTCTTTAAATATTCAATGACATCTTTTGTTAACCTTACATTACATGCTGCTAGTCGACCTTTAATATACCCTGTCTGATTTTCATGAACAATATCACCTATAACTTTGTGTACTCGAGCAGCTAAAACAGCTGCTATTATTTTGTAGTCACAATTAAGCAACGTGATAGGCCTCCAATTTTTAAGCTCTTTACAATCACCTTTTTTGAATAACAAAGTAATGATCCCTTTTCTTTGTGTATTAGACATCATGCCAGACAAATAGCATTCATTTAGGCTTTCTACAAGAAGGCCTTTTATTTGTGGCCAGAATGACTGATAAAATTCAACCGATATCCCATCAGATCCTGGAGATTTATTTTTTTGCATGGCGAATACGGCACGCTTACATTCATCCTGCGTTATTAAACCTTCACACATTTGTTTTTTGTCGTGTGTTAATTGATTTATACATTGTGATGACACATATTTTTTCATTTTATCGGTTTCATTAGCATCACGCCTATTTTTTTATACAAAAATTGAATATAAGTTTACTACCTCTTCCAGTATGTCCTCATTTTTATCTATTACACGATCATCACGTTCACGTTTTAATTTTGTGTAATTTCTTTCTTTTTTGCATTATTCTTTTCTAATCCTAGAAAATATTTTGTACTCCGTTCTCCTTCTTCCATCCATCGTATACGTGCTCTAATACCAGCACCTTTTGATTCATGTTTATACATTTTTTCTAGTTTATCTTTCACATCAGTATATTCTATATGTACTTGTTCAATGTCAAAATCAACATCAATTTTCCTTTCAAGCTCATATAATTTCTGCTCTAAAATCAATTTAGAATTTTTTCTTTCTTTAGCTTTACTTCGACAAAATTTTTGTGTAAATTCTCTAACGTTAATTTTAAACAGCTCCCATTTCACAATTTTCGGTATGGGCTTTTCATAAAAATATTGGATAATTTGACCAATCTTTTTTTTATATTCATCATCTTTAAAAATTTCAGTGTTCAGTTTCCAATATCCCGGGCCTTTCTTTTTATGTTTTGTACACACTTTAATTGATATGGCATTGTGATCTACTCTGATTGCCGGTCGAAGACTGTCAGTGTACACAGTCTTAGTTTTAATATTTTTTGTTACAAGCCAAAAATCCAATCTCGAAGCCCTTTTAAGGGAAATATTCCTCCATGTAAATTGCTTGCATTCAGGATGCATTTCCCTCCAAATATCTGACAGAAAAAGTCTTTTAATTATTTTTTAAAGATTTTGCGGCATTTTGTAGTATTGAGTTTTCTTACCATATACATCTTTCTTACTGTTTAAAACACAATTCCAATCACCTCCTATAATTAATTCACATCCGTTCGAGGCATCAAAATGCCTAGTTAGTTCAGAATCTAAGTTACGAAAAAATAATTCTTTATTTTGTTTTTCTGTTGGAGCGTAAACATTAGCTAAAACCATATCAATGTCGTTTATTTTGGCTTTTAGAATCAACAAACGTCCAGTGATTTTACTTTTAAACTCTACATTCTGAACACATGAATTGTTATTAAATAAAATAGAAAACCCTCGTGAGTGATTGCTTCCGTGTTCAAAAAAACAAGGTCCATGCCATTCTGATAATGTTTTCAATATCTTGTGACCAGTACGTTTCTTGAAGAAACAAAATATCGACTTTCTGTTGTTTTGCCCACAAAAATATTTGGTTTCTCTTCTCTTTACTTCTTAGACCTCGCACATTTAGACTTATAATATGACATAAATCCATAGGCATGAATTAACCAAATATTGTTTCCAAACTTTGATTACAGTTTGTGTTCATTTTTTGTTCGGTGGTTTCTGTCCGCCTTTTTGTTTACGTTTCACATGTTTCACTTTCCGTGGAAATTCCGGTGACTCTGCTGAGAATCCTACGCGATCATCATCAGATTCGGCTGATGCATCGCTTGACGGAACAATTGAGTGTGATCGTGACGTCGTCGAAATTCCAGTTGAAGGAGCAGCAGAAGAAACACCTGAAATTGCGCGAGTGCTATTGGAGGTTGAACTTGCTGAAGCGGAGCTGACTGGAAATTCCCATGGTTGCGGTCACCTGACAGAAAGTGTGTAATCTTTGCTTGCGATTGGTTGTCATGACGCACAGACGCTGCCGAGTGTCGTCCGCTAGAGATGAGCAGCTGCTCTATAGCTTGCGCTGCCGGAGTGTCGGGGTTAGTTGTCGGGGTGGTGTGCTCTGTAGTACCGGGTTTTTTCGGCGAGGTGGGCGGGGTCTCAAACGAGCAGTGAAGTTGAAGATGGCCTGGCTGCTTGCAACGTCGGCAGACGACAGGATTGCTGCAAGTAGAGCGATGGTGGTCTTCGCTCAAACATCTTGAACATACAACTACTGATTGAGGATTTGGAGTGAATTGACCAAAATGAAAAACCTGGACTTCATTTTAACTGTGCAACATCCTGAAGAGGCAGAAATGAAGATAGGCCCTGTATAAAAAGAGAAGTAGACAAACAAAAGAAGAGAGAAAAGTAGGACAAAATGGTTAAATCAACATATTTGGTGAAATATAATTTAAAAAGATATGAAAAAGGAGAGAAAAGGGTATGTGGAGAGAGAGAGAGAGCGAGAGAGAGAGAGAGAGAGAGAGAGAGAGGGGGGGGGGGCGCGCGCAAAGAATACAGTTTTTGTTTCGCCCACCAGATGAGAAGGAGAGACTCAAGGGCCTGTCCCAGAGAAGGCGATCGTTGTGGCGACAACCTACGAACTACCTGTCGCCACCATGATCAGGTCCAATCGCCTATAAGATTGTGAATTATCGCGTCTGTCGCCAAAAAATATGTAGCAAAATTCAGTTCGCTGCATAGCAGGCGTCAGTTAGGTTGACGTCAATGAACGTAACCTGGGGGGCGTTTCACGCCTTCACGAAACCGTCATAAGTCTAACTTCTTGACTAAATCGGAGATAGTGAGCAACTTGTCCATATAGGCGGGTTCCACGAAGCCCTCTCTGCCAAGATCGAGGACAACAAGATAACTAAATACTTATGACGGCTCCGGACCTGTCATATCTTTTGGAGAGCGCTGCATATGAAAACGTGAACAATCAAAAAGGACAGTGTTATTTTATACCAAACACGCACAGTTCCACTACAGTGCACTAACGACCAGAAAGAATCTTACGGGAAATGTGTGTACTGGGTATAGACTCTCTCTACGTCTGACCGTCGATATCGCGATAACAATGCCCTGAATAAAGACCGTGTAAAAGGAGAGTGCAAGCTGTGCAGTCAGGATCGAAGTATTTTATCATGATATTTTTTTTTATGATATCAAAAACGCGGGGGAAAATATTGACCAATCACAAAGAAGTTAAAATCATTGGAAAGAGAAATTAATATATTTACTTCACTCAGCGTAACTAGGAAATCGATGCGCTGCTGAATTTTACAGAAAGCTTTTAGTGACTGCTGTTTGACCAAAATATCATTTTCACACAGAAAAACGACCCAAAAATGACTAAAATGGGAGATTTTAAAGCTCAAAACGCGAGGGTTAGGGGTAAAAAAATATTCTTCCCAAGGTTTTATCTTGTTTTATATACATTAACCCTCATAAAACCTGTGTAACTAAGTAAATGATCTTCTCGATTTTTTTTTATTCCAGTATATTCAACAAAACTCCCGTTTTTCGGGCATTCCTTCCATTGACAATCGGTGCGTGAAAATGGTTTTCCTAGAAAGAAGCCCCAACGTTTTCATATGATACGTCAATCAAACGCAATTTATGGCTGTGCCACCATCGGTTTGGGCGAATTGTATTTGCCGCGGCAATCTTGAATGTCTCATTTTGTTCATATAAAATGTAACAACCTCAGGATTTAGATCTAATATACAGAAAATAAATGATTGTTAATGATTGAGTGCTTTTTATATCCAATAAAAGAAATAATTTAGTAAATATATCCAATCAAGAAATAATATTGCGCCATTAGTTGGACAATACACTTATTGTGAAATAAATATAAATAAAGAAATACACTAAGCTACTTTGAGGTGACGTTGTTTTATTACCCGAGCCAGAGAGAATAATAACGGAGAGGTGCAAGTTCGCCTGTATGCACGTAAAATGTTGTAGTACATTGGAAATACATGTGTTATTCAATCAGTCTAGCGCATGCGCTGATTTATTGCACGTGTTGATACTGCAGATGACGATAATTTCTATGTGAAAACCTAAAAAGTAATGCATAGTCACTGACTTTTTTGTGAGGTCGTTAAGAGTTTAGAATGCTTGATTTTATAAGGAAATTTATCGAAATTTCATAAAATCTACATTTCCAATTGTTTCAATGAAAGAAAAGGGGAATATTATCCATTTCAAAAACATGTGTTTTACGTGTTAAACATATTAGGCATTTTCATGCCCAAAAGGAGGCATAGTCCTAACTTTTTTAGGAGGTCTTCAAGAGTTTAAAATGCTTGCTTATGTTAGAAAATTTATTTAAATTTGATAAAATCTACATTTCCAATCACTTAAACGAAATATAATGGGAATCGGAAGCACTTTAAAATATTTTGTACTACGTGTTAAACCCATTGGAAGGCAATTTTTCATGCCCAAAAGGAGGCATAGTCACTGAATTTTTTAGGGGGTTGTCAAGAGTTTAAAATGCATGATAATAATAGAAAATTTATTTAAATTGGATAAAATCTACATTTCCAATCTTTTAAAGAAAATGAAAGGGGAAAATTATCCGTTTTGAAACTTGTTGTTTTACGTTAAAACGTATTTGCGGCTACAATGCTCAAAAGGAGGCATAGTCACTGACTTTTTTGGCAGTTTTTCTTGGAAATAAAGGTTGTTAGTATGCATCTCAAACTTCTCAACCTTGCTCCCATCCAAAAATCAAGAATTAAAAAGGTAGAATAATACATGAAATATGACGTAGTAAAAAAAAAAAAAAAAAAAAAAAAAAAAAAAAAAAAAAAAAAAAAAAAAAAAAAAAAAAAAAAAAAAAAAAAAAAAAAAAAAAAAAAAAAAAAAATCCGTTTTCACGTGCAATACGCATGTAAACCGTCAAAAATTCGAGCCGCTCTATCGCTCGATCAATCGCTCGATGTATACTACACAGAGTGGTCGGAGCGAAATTTCTTCCCACTATAATATTCTTTGCCCGAGCGATGGGGCTAAGAGAGCGACCACAGATGGCGCATTTTCACATTCAACATAACCCAATGAATATATTGGCGTGACTACTTTTTCCTCTTTCCTTCAATTTTAGGAATATAAACAAACGCTTTCTGAACTCATTATAAACTGTAGCCTATACAGACAGTAATAAGCAGATCACATATCAATTCTCTACACCAGGTGAATTATTATGGCAATTGCATAAATCATTTGCTGACAAACGTGCACAAACTTAATAAAACAAACTAACCAACTAAACTGAACGTTGTAACTATAAATTCAACTAACACTTCCAAACATATGAAATGAACATATACAGAATATGTTATCGAATTGTAATTTCACCCAATATCATTAAAACTATCATAATCAACCCTTTAATACTCCTAGTCAAACCCGTAACAGTGAAATATTAAAAAACAACCGGTCACAGTACGGTTGCAAAAATTAAATCACAATTTTTTGATCCATAACAAATAGAAAGATAGGACATATATCACACCCACTAGAATACTTAAACTTAATAGATGACTTACATAACCATTTGTGGTACAAATTTTTAGTGAAAATCTAGCAAAACCATGACAGCTTACAATATGATTAAACTGCAAACCAACATTATTTGTACACAAAATATATACATAACATCTAATTGTGTACCTGTTTAACTTTGAATTACTAGTAATCAGATTAAACATAAAATAAGAGAACAATTCTTTACCAACATAGTATAGGGTACTTCAAAAAAAAAAACTGTGTAATATCTTTAAAATCCCACATCAATAGCTTACCATTTAGACATAATACCATATAACTAAACCACACAGACATTATTCCAAACCCTAAAATGCCTACAAAAACAACCTGAAAGCAATTGTTCACTTTGTCCTGTCATTATATAGAATTAAGAAAACATATTTAACTGATAAAAAAACATTTCAAGAGCAACCTGTATAAGACAGGCACATAGTTATAATAGCTCGTTCAAAATACAAACAAAAAGTCAAAATGATTACATTATCAAAATATGACTACAGTAATTCACATAATCAAATCACACGAACAAATATAAAAATCAGATTATTGTTACTGAGTCTCTCAGATAAAGGAGACTAGACTGTAAAACACAAAATCATGCATACAGTAATAATATCCAAAAGTCTCTGTTTCATAAGGTATGATTGGAGCTGTTAATTAGCACACAGAACAGCATGCTACTAGGGGGCATTATGGGTCCATAGGATAAGGGAGCCAGCATGCAGGGAGCTACCAGACAAGGGCTGTTCCTACCATAGGGGGAAGGGACTGTGTCCATCAAGGGTCTTAATGGGGGAAATGGGTTCAATGGCAGAATATCAAGTCCAAACAAAGCTTCAAGGGAGCGTAGCCAGGTAGTTTTCCGAAGGGGCACATCGGATGGTACGACGCCGTTGTTGGGCATGCTCGATTGGTAAGCCGTCGTTGATGATGTTGCAGAACCAGTCCGAAGGCGATGATGCTCTAGACGTACGGAGTGGTAGGGTCTTCGACCATGGACATCAGCACCTGGGTTGATGGACGCTGGGGAGGATCTTCCATCAGGTAGGTCAGACATCGCTCCACGGCTGAGCGGACAGATCAGCAGAAGTAAGCCCTGAGGTAGTATGGGGCTTGTCTGGTGGACGACCAAGAGCGTTGCTGTCATCCGAGGTAGAAGTGGGATCTCGACGGTCACCAACAGGAACAGCGACCACAGGAGAGCATTCGACGCGCGGAGCACAGACGAGCGAGGTCAACAGGTCAAGATGTGGCCTCATCTTCGTGCAAGGAGTTGGTTGCGACTGTGGACTAGCTTGCGCAGTTATGGACTTACTATCGCCACCTACGTTTAGCGTGCATGGAGGTAGAACGATCCCTCCAATGTCAACGCTATTGGTATTACTAGCAATGTCGAGCTGCTGACCGATCAAAGACGCAACGGGAACGTTGGTATCGCTACTGGCAATATGACAAGACGGATCTTGAGTTAACCCACTAGCTGCATAGTCAACTACGACACTGCTATCAAGACAGCGATCTAGTGTTATCGGAATATCGAACGTAGAGGTTACGCAAGACAGAGACACGATAGGCAAAGTCACATCAGGTGAAGACACGATAGGCAAAGTTAAATCAGGTGAAGACATATCAGGCAAACTATAACAATTAAAGTTATGAACAAAGCTCGATACAATACACTCTTCAGAAGAGTGGCCAAGAATGCAAGACTCAACTACCCGTGAGGACTCCTCGGAAAGGTCAATACCGGGAGGTGGAGCACACAGCACAATAGGAGTGGACTGTAAGGTACTATCTAGATCATCAGACTCACCTGGAGGAACACTACTAGCTATATCCACTGAGCACACTGCAGAAATTGACAACCGCCAAGCGCTTTCCTCACGCGCATGCACATCAGTACGATATTCATGCAAGTGGGGTTGACTAACCTAATCTCATGCACATTGAACGCCTCATTGAACAACACAAGGTCTTTCTTTCGTTCCCTTTCGTCTCCTTTTTCTATGCCTCGATGATTACTGTCTCCAAGAGACTCCATTCTAACCTCACTGGCACCTGTTCCATTTCCATCATCTCTCTGCTCCACATTCCACTGTAATGTACACGCGCCATCCATGTTACATTCATTCTTACGTAACGCTTCATTGTACGTCACCTGATCTTTGTTTGTTTCTCTCATATCTCCTCTGTCACTATGAGTAACAATGAACACATCATCACCACGACTCTTTGTTCGAGCAATCTCGCATTCATCATCACCGTGGTTAACATTCCATTGTGTTACCTGTGTGTCCTCTGTGTTACACTTCAAGTCAGAAATAGCATCTACACCAACACCATCTCTGCTATTCACTACATCGGTGTTATTGTTAATATTCACATCACTAGATTCTACTCTACCATCCTCACTTTCACCTATCTGTGATGAGCAGTCATCTAGGTCTAATGATGCGAGTGTATACCCTAGTGTATTAGTGTCCATGCTCAACCCAGCATTACCATTCTTCACATTCTCCTCATCTATTTCCACTTTGAGATTAGTGTTAGTGGTATCCACACGCACTTCCTTACACCCTCGAACCACAGTTCACGTCCCTCAGATAGCAACGTGAAATCAATCAATTCAACAATATGAGTCTGGTCAACAAGACCGATTACTGGAACATCATTATCACACAAATAATCATCGAACCCAAAATCATCAACAAGTACATCAAAACCAAAATGATCAGCAACAGATTCTGTGATTAGTTTGATTTGAGAGCCACTTAGTAATTCTACAGAAATTTCATGATTCTCAACGGTAGTGGCATAGAAACATGGCTTAGATTTAGAATTACACGTAGGTCTATGTACAGATGATTTAGAATTACGAGTATGTACAGCATGAGATGATTTAGAATTACAAAGATGTACGGATGATTCATGCAAAATTATTTGCGATGGGCAGGCCCTATTTCTAGGCGTAGCAAGCACCGCGACTGCTGCATCGGCCAATGCAGCCCTAGCCCTTGGCTGACACATTTCTCTGCGGGTGGGAATAAACAAAGTATTACAATTAAGGAACCTCTCGTCTACCACCGATAGAACACGGCGAGCCTAGCCCCAATTTATAGGGTTAAATTACTTTGGTAGCGTGTTAACTCGACGGGTGAGATCAGACCAAGCTGTCACCACGCCATTAGTTAGACAATACACTTATTGTGAAATAAATATAAATAAGGAAATACACTAAGCTACTTTGAGGTGACGTTGTTTTATTACCCGAGCGATGGGGCTAGGAGAGCGACCACAGATGCCGCACTTTCACATTCAACATAACCCAATGAATATATTGGCGTTGAGTAAATTGCAAAAGCATCATTTTACCTACCATAAAGCTACAAAAAGAGACCCGTAGAGACTACGTTGGTAGTAAAAATCGATCTATAGTTCCAAAATATTTTTAATAAGTAATTTTGAATATATGTTTTTTTTAAATTACACTGCACTTTTGATTTCTTTTTGTCAGCAAGCAGAAAATTTAGGAAAAAACCTCAATCTAGCTCCATTTTCAGCTGACATAATTGTTCATAGTCTGATTTACGAAACTATCAAATTAGCGCATCCCGGGGTACCCATCTCATGTTCTGACGTGGTCTGACACCTTCTAAATATATGCAGTAAGGAGCAGTGTACGTTTTAATACGCATTATTGAAATTTTACAGAATTTTATGAGTTTTCATACTGTTATTAACCAATTTCATCACTTCAATTTTCGATAATATTGAAAAGTTTCCTAAAACAAAATGTCTAAATATCAGCGAAACCGTGATTGATAGCCGGCGTCAGTTGGGTTGACGTCAATGACCGTAGCCTGTCTCCTCTTGTCGCGACAAGGTGCTAAAAAGTTGTAGATTGTCGCCAGATAGAACATGTTTAGCAGAGTGGAACGGCGGCCAGTGGTAGGTTGCCGCGCTCCAGCGTACGTCGCACGCATCGCTGAACCGAAAGGCCAGTGAAATTTAAGCCGCTACGGCCTTTGTCGCCACCTATACATTCACCAAAATCAGGATCGGCCTCCCATTCAGATACTGTACAGTCGCCGTTGAATTTTGAAATTTTCAAAAATCACTCACGACCCAAATTATAATGCGCGACTGAGAGGACTATCACGAATATAAAGGCGACAGGCCGCCATCAGGTAGAAAACACTCGATCGCCTGTGTCAGTCGCGAGGATCGCCACTGTGCGCAAGTTCATATTTTGGTTGATTTTATGCTGCGACGAGAGAAGTCGAGCTGCGAGATTCGCGAAGGTCGAGGCTATTGTATTATCGGATACAAGCTATTGTTAGTCTATTTTTTGCATGGAAGCAAGTCGATGTCGTAGCCTATCGTAGACAGAGTCGTAGATACGTGTATCATCTTCGGTCACCTACGATTCTGACACGATTCTGGCAGGTTCTAACATGCATAGGTTGTCGCCACAACGATCGCCTCCTGTGGGACAGGCCCTTTAGTAAGATTGGAGCTAACTCCGTGGTTGGCGGATAAAGATATGACTAACTTGTCCATGGTTCCGTGAAACGCCCCCCTGTCTTCTCTTGTCGCTATCGAAGATTATCGCCAGATATCTCATGTTTAGCGGCCTAGAACGGCGGCCGGTTGTAGGTTGCCGCACTATACAGCGTAGGGGAGACCGGGGACGGACGTTACAAAATTCACATTTTGGGCCAGATAATTCTAATGAAATACTCACACACTCCATTTTGGGTCTGTAGTTAGCCTATTATGTTGGCTAGAACCTGAGGCACATAGAACTTGAAAACATGTAAACACTAATTAACTACAGCTTAATTAATGAAGACATTTTTTTTTTGTAACAACCTACCCCGTATACGGGGTAAGTTGTTACATCATACAGGGTAGATTGTTACTATATGTAAACATACGGGGTAATTTCACAATGTGTAAATCTCTTAAACCATACTTTTTTTTCCAACTTTCCAGTTTCTTGGTATCGTTAACAGAAGATCAAGTAGAGCTCTAGAATAGACTAAAGTAATGATATAAATATCTAAATATTAACACCAGAAAATTGAAACAAAATTACTTTACATGTGAAATTTGGGGTAGGTTGTTACATCGACATGGGGTAGGTTGTTGTAACAACCTACCCCATGGGTGATTTTACACATAAACTCAACTGTAGCAAAGCCATTAGGCAGAATTTCAGGGCAAGGCTCAGGGGTATATTAGTGACATACATGTCCTATATTCACAATACCAGACTATCATCATGTGCCTTCAGTTGTAAGAACTATTACAAATTTTAATTTTTGTCAAAAATTCACTTGGAACTGTAAAAAATGGTTTTTGTTGATTTAATTTTTAATAAAACAACGGAGAAACCTCACGACCGGCAGTTCATCACAGCTATGTGTAGGGTGTATATAAATGCCAGTTAGCACGAACTCTCTTGTTCCAACTTAGCACACTGTCTGAGAACTGTAACAACTTACCCGTGTAACTTCCATCCCCGGTCTCCCCTACGTTTTGCATACATTCTGACGTGTAAAATGTTAAAAATCTGAAAATGGGTCCGTTATCATTAAATTAAAGTTGCCCTTTTAGGCTTGTGAACTTCAAAAAATGACATGTTTGCATTCAATCATTGCTCACTCAAGCATGAGTAGATAATCTTTCCTAAAATTCGCTCCCATTAAGGTTAATTAGATTCCCTACATGGACATATAATTAGTTTTTTAAAATTCCTCCTGGTTCAAATGAAATAGGGGGACCTTTCTTTTTGTTTTGTGTTTATATACCGAGTGAGTCCAAAAAAAATTTACACCTAGAAAAATTTCAATAAAAGAAAACTAATTTATAAACCCTAAATTATTTTACATATTTTGAAAGAGTAACTCCTCCCGCATCTTCCGGTACCATTTTTGTGTGGTATGTATTTACGCTTGGATGAACACGATGCATTGTTTGCGAACATGCAAATTTCGAATTGTGCCAGGGTGGGGATGAAACTGAAACAACAAAAGCTGACAAAAAAGCAACTCCAGCATTAATAGAATGGCATAACTTTTTAACGAAAATTTCTTCCGCTTAATAACTTGGCAGGGGTGTTGTTACACATATGGCCTACATTTTGTATGAAAATGAGATAAATCTGTAGAGTCAGGCATGAGTGAGCACACGTCAAAGACAAAATAATCTCTTTTCAAAAGTATTAGGAGGCCTTTTAGGTCTGTCAGTGGCAATTCACTCTTTGATGTGTTCTCATTCGTGCATTACTTGACGAGTCATACAAAATGTAGTCAATATGTGTAACAACAATCCTGCCAAGTTATTAAGTGGAAGGCATTTTCGTTAAAAAGTTATACTATTTTATTCATGATGGAGTTGCTTTTTTGTCAGCTTTTGTTGTTTCAATTTCATCCCCACCCGGGCACAATTCGAAATTTGCATGTTCGCAAACAATGCATCGTGTTCATCCAAGCGTAAAGATATACCACACAAAAATGGTACCGGAAGATGCGGGAGGAGTTACTCTTTCAAAATATGTAAAATAAATTATGTTTTATAAATTGATTTTCTTTTTATTGACATTTTTCTAGGTGTAAAGTTTTTTTTTACTCACTCGGTATATACACACACAAATAAAACCAAAAACAAATGGAAGCCGTCAGAGCATAATGCTGCAGAGCAGTCGCCGCCGGATTAGGCTATCTGTCGGTCAGCGCTTGGTGAGTTTAAAAAAAAAGATCCGGGCGGCGCACAGTGGGCCAGAATGAACTAAAAGTGCGACAAAACTAATTCCTCACCGAAGACGGATAACTAAATTCTTAAGAGAAGTCCTTCTATGGTTTTCAGACCCGCAGAATTCGATGAGAACAATTTCAAAAACTTATGACGTCATTAAAATGCTCTTTTCTGATTGGACAAGACAAATATCAATAGTAACACATAGGTATATTCATTTTTATTTTGATTAGTGGGACTTATAGGGGGTTTCAAGACATGAGAAACACTATAAGAGTATTTTAAAATGTCTATGACGTCATTAAAATACCCATTTCTGATTGGTTAGAGCGGATTTCTTCGTAAAAGTTACATAACTGATATTATTTTCATAAGTGAGGTGTGTATGGGTTATAGACCACAGAAACATTGTTAACATGATTAGAGTATCTTTTAAATTATCTGACTTCATTAACATACTGGGTTTTTTTACTGCACGAGAAAAATGCTTTTTATTAGAGAGATTTATATTATTTGGAACTTTAATGGGGTTTTACGGACTAATGAAAGGGGAGTCTCTTTTTTATTCATAAAAATACGGTTTTTCTGATGAGACCAGTAGGCGTATTCATCAAATAAGAGAAATCATTTTGATTTGGCTAATTGTTCTTGATTATGACGGAAAAGTTATTGCAATTTATATAATTTATCTACGATTCCTTCTCTAAATGAACTTATTGTATTTTATTTTCCTAATCGCAGCAATAAAAATACAGTTGTCATATAAACATATAATAAAAAAATAAATAAAAGAAGCACAAATGGCTTCATGGCCCATTCAGCTTTGTAAACATAACGATGCTGATCTTCCATGGGGTCCAGAAATTACAGAAATTTCGAAAGACAAAAAAAAAAAAAAAACAATGATCAGATATCAAACTATAAATATAAAATGAAAAAGAGTATAATGATAAAGACACAGTTAAATGTGTTTATAAGTAGGCATGTTCTCCTGACCGAAGTAGCAAAACATATATGTGAATACAAGTCATAATTTAAGAATGATCGGTTATGACTTTATTGCATAATAAGTGTTTGGAAACAAACGATAATAACCTATTATGACATAGGTGAGCCCCAATTAAATACCATAATACTATTTCAAGATTAAGATCATTAGATGGTCATGAAATTGATACCCTTACAAAAATGTCCTGTGGTAATTCCGTGGTAACTGGTTTTACCCACACAATTACCACAGGAATACCTCATACCACAGGAATATGTGTGGTATATACCGATAGAGTCGTGGTGGGTAACGAGAATTGGTGCCTTGTGGTATTCCTGTGGTACCAAAATTACCACACAAAATACCACAGGAATATCTTATAACGCAAATGTGTGGTATATACTTTAGATTCGTGTGGTATTCCTGTGGTACCCAAATTACCACACGAAATACCACAGGATTCTCATAGCCACAGGAAGTGTGTGGTAATATAACATAGAGTCGTGTGGTAATGAAAATGGGTGTATGTTGTATTCCTGTGGTACCTAAATTACCACACAAAATACCACAGGTAGATCTCATACCACAGAAAATGTGTGGTAGTATAACATAGAGTTATGTGGTAATGATATGGCTGTCTGTGTACCCAGAGTACCACACAAAGTACCACAGTACAGGAAATGTCTGGTAATATACCATAGAATCGTGTGGTGATAAAAATGGGTACCTGTGGTGTTCCAGATGTACCAAAATTACCACAAAAAATACAAAAATCATATCACAGGAAATGTGGGGATATATATTTAATGGTGTCGTGTGGGAATGAAAATGGGTGTCTGTGGTATTCCTGTATAGTACCTACATTACCACACAAAATACCACAGGAAGATCTCATACAACAGGTAATGTGTTGTAATACCATATAGAGTTGTGTGGTAATTAAAATGGGTGTCTGCGGTATTCCTGTGGTACCTAAATTACCACACAAATACCATAGGAAGATCTCATACCACAGGATATGTGTGGTAATATAACACAAAATTATGTGGTAATGATAATGGCTGTCTGTGGTATTCCTGTGGTACCCAGAGTACCACACAAAGTACCACATGAATATCTAATACTACAGGAAATGAGTGTGGTAATATAGAGTCGTGTGGTAATGAAAATGGGTACCTGTGGTATTCCTGTGGTACCTAAATTACAACACAAAATACAACAGGAAAATTTCATACCACAGAAAATGTGGGGTAATATATCATGGAGTCGTGTGGGAATGAAAATGGGTGCCTGTGATATTCCTGTATAGTACCTATATTACCACACAAAATACCACATGAAGTGCTCATACAACAGGTAATGTACATATAGAGTTGTGTGGTAATTGAAATGGGTGTCTGTGGTATTCCTGTGGTACATAAATTACCACACAAATACCATAGGAAGATCTCGTACCACAAGAAATGTGTGATAATATAACACAGAGTTATGTGGTAATGATAATGTGTGTCTGTGGTATTCCTGTGGTACCCAGAGTACCACACAAAGTACCACATGAATATCTAATACTACAGGAAATGAGTGTGGTAATATAGAGTCGTGTGGTAATTAAAATGGGTACCTGTGGTATTCATGTGGTACCTAAATTACAACATAAAATACAACAGGAATATCTCACAGAAAATGTGGGGTAATTGTCTGTGGTATTCTTGTACAGTCTGTGTGGAATAAATATTTAGGTATCATCTCAAATGATGTGTGAATGTGGTACCAACTTAAAGCCAAAAGATTCTGATCTCACTGGATGCCATTTTGTCTCCCTTGCATGATAATTTGCCGTCGTAAACAAAAGTCGCATCATCAATTTTTCTGTCGGCGCATAAGCTAATCCGTAAATAGCACACATCTTTTGTTCTCGGTGCGCTGGAATTCATTGCTATGATATGTGCGAAACCCATAAGAAGCATCGCGCAATAAGAATATGTTTTCCTTGATTACCCTGAAGAAACTTGCTCATTACCTCAAGACGTGGCCAGCACAAATGGGTCGAAAATAAATCTTGCAGAAAAGCCTATTGTTGGCCTAGTTATTATATAATATCATATAACTACTTTAAGAAGTGATCTAATTTCATACATTAAAAAAATATATTTACCAACTATCCGATGTTTATTTGACACAGACGGTGCATATCTATACTCTTGTATTACACATAAATACCAGCAGAAACATCTCATACCACTGGAAATATGTGTAAATTATATCATCGTGTTAATCAAAAACAATACTCTATATCAATATAACTCATCTATCGTATATCAACACAGTGAGTACCACCACAATCACCACACAGTACGCCTACCACCATACTGATGACACACATATAATGATAACAGAATTATACTCACATATAGTGATATATAGTGGTGTGTTGGTACGGATATGTGGTGTGTGTACTGTGTGTTGTGTGTGTGTGTGTGTGTGTGGAAGGATAATCATACCACAGGGAAATATCGTGGTAATATACCAGGTCGTGTGGTATTAATACACACAGGAATCCACACACTATGTTACCACAGGATCCAATACCACTCACCTATTATAAATCTTGCTGTGGTGTGTGCTGTGGCGCGCGTGTGTAGTGTAGTGTGTGTGTAATGTGGAAAATGTGCATGAGTGTGACAGTATAAACAATATTTTGGTGTAGTTTCCCTTGTGGTCTAAGGATTCTCTTTAGGCCTACTAGCTTTACAGGAAGGGACATTAGACCAAATGGGAATTAATTAGACCAAATGGTAATGTGACCATCACTGATTGTAGACAACAACCAAGAGGGATTAGACCAAATGGCCATAGTATCAAAGTGGATTTACACCAAGTGTTAGTTCCCTGCTGAAGTGTAGAAGTCGTGTGGTATTCCTGTGGTATTTTCATGTGGTATTATGGTAATTAGCTCATTTGCACTAAAATGATGTTGTATGCACAAATCAGTATTTTTGAACGTTACCTAACTAAACAGTAATTCACTGCATATTGATGTATTTTCTTTGAGGGAAATGTATTTCCTAACACAGAGTAACATCAAGAGCGATAATTATGAAATTTGCATTAATCATCAAGAAATATAGAAATAACTAACTGTGACCCAAAATATTTTGAAAAAATATTGGTATATATATCAGCGTGTGGTATTCCTTTAGTGTGTGCGGTATTCCTGTGGTAACGGCGTGTGGTAATCCTCGCTGTGTAACGCGTGTTTATCTGTGTAACGGCGCTGCTGGTAACCTGCGCGTAAGCGTAGTAAGGTAATTATGTGGTAATCCTTGAGTAACGGTGATATGAAATCCTGTGGTAACCTTTGTGTGGTTAATGGGTGTGTGGTCATAATATTTTTTTTACAACACGAATTTGGTCCGGTAATGCCAATTTTACCACAGGATTCGTGTGGTATTCATGGTAGGTAATGGTCCCAATTTTACACAGATTCGTGTTGTAACTTTCATGTGGTAAAATGCTCCCAATGTTTAGCCACAGGCATATCGTGGTGGTAATCATTGCGTAATGTCCCAATTTTACCACAGCGATTCGTGTGATAATTCATGTGGTAAATGTCCAATTTTACCACAAGCGATTTCGTTGGTAATCCGGTGTGTAATTTGTCCCAATTTTACGCAGCAGGATTCGCTGTGGTAATTCATGTGGTAAATGTCCGCACATTTACCACAAGGATTCGTGTGTAATCCAGTGGATCAATGTCCCAATTTTACCACAGGATATCGTTGTGTAAATTCATGTGAACAGGACGCGGATCAGAGACGGTTTAACGGGGGGTGCACAAAAGTACCTTCGAAAACTGTTCCACCGTCCGTTGGCCAGGCATGATCAAGCGGGGCGGGCCGGGGGGGGGGGGGGGGGGTGCGGGAGGAGGGGGGGGGGGGGGGGGGGGGGGTAACCGGCGGGCACGGGGGCGGGGGGGGGGTAGTGCTTCAAAAAAATTTCGGCCTTTGGCCGTTAAAATATTTCAAACATACTACATATAGGGTAGGGTCAGGTCAGCGTTTCCGCCTCCGAACAACTGACAAGCAAAAAAAAAACAAAAAAAAAAAAAAAAAAAAAAAAAAAAAAAAAAAGTTCTTAGCATTTTTAGGGGTGCGTTAAAAAGGTCATATACTATATTATACCTGATTTCCCAATTGTACGGGGTGCGCTAGCACCTTTAGCCCCCCCCCCCCTGATCCGCGCCTGGTAAATGTCCCAATTTTACCACAATTCGTGTGGTAAATTTATGTGGAAATGTCCCAAATTTACCACCAGATTCGCGTGTGTAAAAATGTCCAATTTTACCACACAGGATTCGTCCTGTGGTAAAATGTCTGTGTAATTACCCACAGGATTACCACAAGGACCATTACCACAGGATTACCACAGGACATTTGTAAGGGTAAGTTGGGGGGGGTAACAGCTAAAGACTATATATTCACCCCATAAGCACACATGTCTGTATTCATGAAAATCATTGTATTTCATGTGTTTGGTAGTTTTGTTTTTCGGCTTTCAATTGAAATATTTACGCCACTACGGTGAGACTTTTGTGTCGCAATATGTGCGCATTATCGCTTTTAGCAGATTGACGGATAAATAGGCGAACATGCGGATGAAAATTGGTTATATCTCCGAAGGTTGCAGGAGGTTGCAGCTCAATTTGGTATTGATGTAAAGCATAAACTATAACAAAGACCCTCATTATATTTTTAGCGCAGCGCAATCGCGCAGCAATTTTGAAATTTTATGCGTATGAAAAAAAAAATGGCAATTCCCCCCATTATTTAGTGTTTTCTCCCAAAAGATTACTTACACATGGATTAAATATTTGTCTTTAAATTCTAATGGGCACTAAAAACATGATGCCAATTCACTAAAAAGCCAAATTTAAATTTATTAAATATATGAAAAACATACCCATGCAGTAACCAAAATCCAATAACGAAAATTTGTCATTTACACATGGTGTACCACTAACAAGTCATTTTCTAGTCATTTCAAAGAAAAATAACCAACTAAAAATTAATTTCATGATGAAATATTTCATGAAGATGTTCTAGAGGTGGCTATCTTTGCTGAGAATAATAAAAAAAACAAAATTGGTTTGGTGACCAGAAACCAGTTTTGGCGCACTTTTGCTGACGCCTGGCCCACTGTGCGGCGCCTGCTTGTTTTTTCCGCGCCCTCTACCTGTTCACAAATCAGGCGCTGCTGAGTACCGCAGTGTGGGTATAGCGCGTGCGGGTATACCTCTCTTTTTCAAATTCCAGCATCTTCTGAGCAGGCTATACATGTAAATCGGTAGGTCGCCGCTCGGCTTTTGTGAGTTGTGACCATACTTTTACAGACTGACGGATTTTAAACAGGGTTTCTATAAATTGTGCAAAGAGGATTCGAAGTAGAAATTATTTAAAATGCTTTGTTTTCAAATCACTTCATGAAAACATAAATAATAATAATAATAATAATAATAATAATAATAATAATAATAATAATAATAATAATAATAATAATAATAATAATAATTATTATAATAATAATAATAATAATAATAATAATAATAATAATAATAATAATAATAATAATAATAATAATAATAATAATAATAATAATAATAATAATAATAATAATAATAATAATAATAATAATAATAATAATAATAATAATAATAATAATAATAATAATAATAATAATAATAATAATAATAATAAAAATAATATTGTAAAATCCATTCTTACGAGTTAAATTTATTATGCGTTGTTGCAGTAGTATCCCAGAATACCTGAAAAAAAAACAATGGATACGACACTTACAATTTATATCACTTTTTAACTTTAAATCATTTCCTCATGAGAAGCTTATTAAGGGAAGAACAAATTTAGAAAAACATAAGTGAAGGTGGACGGAAACAAAAAATTAAGAGAGGGATATAAAAGGAACCCCCCCCCCCAAAAAAAAAAAAGGAAACAGAAATGAAGATAGGCCCTATAGATAAAAAGATAAGTAGATAAACAAAAGAAGAGAGAAAGATAGGATAACAGGGTTGAATCAAAACATATTTGGGAAGAAAAGGAGAGAAAAGGGTAAGTGGAGAGAGAGAAAGAGAGAGAGAGAGAGAGAGAGAGAGAGAGAGAGAGAAAGAGAGGGGGGGGGGGAGAACCTCCCATTTTTATTTTCTTCTTTTCACTCTTCTATTCGCATGATTAGAAAATAAACCAAACATGGAGAGAGAGGAAAAGAGAAAACGGAAAGATAAGGGAATGAAAGAAAGATTACAAGAAAATATCAGCTTGTGCTGCCTTTCAGTGGATTATACACCAATAAATAAAACATCGCCTAAGCTGAGGATAATTGTAAGTTCAAGAAAATTTGGCAGAGAAACTAATTTAATGCACCAGTGGTATAAAAGTACAATGAAGACAGATATAGAGAATAGTCTAGTCATCCATTCGCTCTTTATGCTACCAACGAAATTGGTGTTGCATATTTTTTTTTCACATTGGGAACCGCCCAATAGAGCTGAAAACAAGTTACCCTATGGTAGGAGGGCCTTGTGGCGAAGCTGTTGACGCCCTCAATGTTCGTTGGTCAAAATAACCAAAACCGCCAAAGTAGATATAAGTAATATACTATTCAGTCTATAATGCATTACTAGTAATGAGTTCAATGCTTGTTGCGATCTGTGTTAAAACGGATTATTCGTCCCACTCATTAAGTTCTGGTTATCTTGGTCATTTTTTAATTAGAATAAGAAATTTATTCTAAACAGAATAAGATTTCAATCACTAAGCCTATTATGTACAATTGTATACAAAGAATAACAGTCGTATTATCTCCATGATGTTATAAGCAAAACACGGAAAGAGTAAATTCCAAACTGATCATGTTAAGCCAAGCTGACCAATTATTGTATGATTTCCATAGCAACATGAAATCTATATAGTGACTAAAATTATGTTTCATAATGAAGTAACTACATGTATGTCCAGGATCTGATGACGATTTAGAATATCGCATCTAAAGAAGAATGTCATGAAAAAATGTATTTCAACGACTTTCAATTATGACTCGACTATCATAGCAAAGCCGGTTTTCATGTTCCTAGACATGTGTCATGAGCGAGTCCAGTGTCCTTAACCAAGGCTCCAGCAATGCTTTCCTCTCTGGAAAGCATTTCAACCAGGCGGAGAGAATATATTGTCCTCCTGGCAACTAAAACGCTCATCTAACATACTTGATCTCATCTTAATTGTAACGTGAAGAGGTAAAATGAGAGCTATAATTATTTGGTCAAGATCTTGAAGGGATGGAAAAAAAGTGTCTACAACTTCTTCATGGTTGTCTTTGATTTTTTTTTTTCTGCCAGGAGGCCATGGTGGCAAACAAGGTTTCAATTGCGGTAACTTGCATGGACGTGGTTGACGTTATTAATTCATTAGAACCATGAGTATCATAACTGTTGATCTTTTCACATTCTTGATAGGAGAAACAATCAACATCTTCTTTGATGAGAACTGCCACAATTATTATGCAAACCATTATGTGCCTGCATTTACTACCTCAGTGGATACATAAAGAGTGGATACCACTCATCCTAGAATAAGGGAACAACTTATATGAGATGGCTTATCTGTGTCTTAGCAGTTGTCATCAATTCGTTTGCAAGACAGCTAGTTGACCAATCTGTGGACACCACCACTATTACAGTTATCATGGTTGTGCATCTCGATGACCAAAATCAGGGAGCCGGCTAGAAGCATTATTAGTCAGTCAATCTCTTTAAACTAGCGAAATCCTTCACTTCATTTATTAGCAAGGGTCTTTCTAACCTTGAAGGGTCATTCATATATCCTTGAAGGAATGAGTTTGTACCATTGCCCAAGAGGGAGACGTTTAGCATGTGATTCTTCACTTCACTAGGCATCTTTTTATCTTCTGCTAGAAAGCACATTTCAGTATTATTCGTCAAAGACTGGGCAAAAGGAATCATTCTGGTGACAATATCTTGCACTCGTTCAAGTATCCATGAAACTTCTTGGCCTTGGACATACTAAGTTCATGGCTTGGATTTGGACCTGTCATAAAGAGGTGAACGACTAATGGTGCTTAAAGTTGTTCCCTGATTTTGGTGGACGGATGCAATGATTGTTCGTCGACATGCTGCATTAGCAAAGGTTGTTGTATCCAGATGAATTAATGACAACCTCACCAGCAGACAACCCATGTATAATTCCAGGATGAAGTGTATTCCTGTACAATATCCAAAGATAGTATATACAAGCACATAATTGCATGCTTAATTGTGGCAGTTCGCTTCAAAGAAGACATTGACTGTTTTCCCTATCATGAATGTGAACAGATCAACATGGTTTTCACAGCTCTACAGTAAACACAGAGTCAACCATGTTCACACGTTTCATCCCAACTGGATCTACGCCATGTTCGCTACCCTGGTGTATATTTGCAGAAACAATCAAAAACAACGTACCATAAAGGAGTTTATAGACACTTTCTCCATACTTTCAGGAGATGGAGATGACTGGACACTCTTCAAGATCTTGACCAAATGACTGTGATTTTCATTTGCCTCTCCATGTTAGAAGAAGAGTTCAATATAATAATGAACGATAAGTTGCCAGGACATGACTTCTCCCAGCCTAGTTGAAATGCTATCCTCAGAGGAAA
Source organism: Paracentrotus lividus (assembly GCA_940671915.1). Lineage (NCBI taxonomy): Eukaryota > Metazoa > Echinodermata > Echinoidea > Camarodonta > Echinidae > Paracentrotus > Paracentrotus lividus. The sequence goes on from CALNVZ010003426.1 coordinate 15,918,292, forward strand.
GCATTGAGGACCTTGGTTAAGGATACATCTGGCAACATGAAAACAGCCTTTGCTATGATGGTTGAGTCAAAGATTACATTTTCATGACATTCTTCTTAAATTATTATATTCCTTGGTTATATTCCAAATCGTTAACAGATCATTCAGATATACAATTATATAGATAATTATATAAAACTTAAATTATACCACTATAGATTTCACGTTGCTTTGGAAATCATACACTTATTGGTCAGCTTGGGTCAGCATGATCAGCTTAGTATTTACTCTTTCTGTCTTTTGCTTACACCATCATGACGATTATACAATTGTTATTTTTTTGCATTACAAGGTAGGGCTAATATAGGCTGAGTGATTGAAATTGTATCTATTTAAAATAAAATAAACATAAAATTATTGATTAACCTTTGACCAGAGAATGGCCAAAATGACCAGAACTCAATGAGTGGGACAAATAATCAGTTTTAACGCGGAAGGGCATTAACAAACATTAAACTCAATACAAGTAGTGCATTGTAGACTAAATAGTATATTACTTGTATCCACTTTGGCGGTTGTTACCATTTTGACCCACACTGACCATTCGGATATAGGAATGGTCAGTGCGGGTCGAAATGGTAAGAACCGCCAAAGTGGACATGATAAAAACACGATATTAAAATATTGCAGATTGCCAGACTTGTCATATTTGTGCATGCAAACATTAATATCACACACATTTTTTTTAATAGTGCATGTCCAGAATGCTAAGTAGGGAGTGGAGAATGTGCACACATTGTGTGCAGGTACATCGGAATCTGATGAACTGGGTCACAACATTGTCTGTAAAGTGCTTAGAGACACAGTCTAACTAAGTTTTAGGCGCTGTATAAATTGTAAATAGTATTTTATTTCATTTGGGCTAATGGTCAACCTTCGGCCAATAAGTGACCAATAAGTGACCAGAACCTTATGGTAAGTTAAATAAGACCTGTATTTCTGAAATCTGCATCAAATTTTTACAAGGGATAAAACTTTCCCACTTCTCCACCACAAGTCAACTCGACTCTTTCATGAAATGAATTTGAACGAAAGGATAATTTATACAGTACATGTGTACACATGTAGTCTGTACATTATAATACATAGGTATATAGCAAAATCCCACAAAACTGCAAAATGGTCACTTTCGGTCAAACTGGTCCAAATGACCATGGCTGTCCAAATTTATAAGGAAAATGGTATGGAATTATTGTTTGAGACCCAAGAAAGATTTTTAAAACGGTTTTGAGGTGAGAAAACTATCGTTTGGATAACTCTGATGGTCATTTTGGTCTGATTTTGGCCCCAAAATGATAAAAAAGGTCAATTTTTGGCCGAAATTGACCAAAATGACCCTTTAATGGCACACAGAGTCAATAAAACCAGTTTTTCTAGAATCAGCGCACATTTTTACATCAGATAGGTCTTTAAAATTCAATTTATCGGCAAAAATTATGAAAATAAAATCCTCTTGACCACAAGTGACCAAAATGGTCATTTTTGGTCAAAAATTGGCCAAAATGGCCAAAGTGTCGCCCCTGCGGTCGATAAGAGTGGCATTTTTGGAATCGGCGCAAAATTTTACTCTAGATAGGATCTTAAAACCTTCCTCAGCAAAAATTCTGATTAAAGGCCCTTGGCTCCTAGGGTAAGTAGGCTATATGCTTTGCTTTTAGTGTATAAAAAATAAAATGAAATAACGAGAAAAATCCCCGATTAATTGATTGATATTTTTCTTCACTCCATCCCTCTTGATTTATTCTATCTACAGATATAGTCCGGCATCCCAGAAGATTTATTCAAGCGAAAAGCGCCGGAACAACTGACCCCATAGGGGGTTGGGATGGACCCTGGGCCT
>CALNVZ010003426.1:15924227-15953737 GCA_940671915.1 Paracentrotus lividus
GTTGTGACACCAAATGGAGAGATGGAAGAATTTAACATTCTTGCTTGCAGGAGTTTTGCAAGGAGATACTCCTATACCCTTTGTCTTCACGATAGTTCTTGAGTATGCACTTAGACTAAGAGAGATAGCTATAGACGACTCTAAATACCTTGGGTCATAGGTAAATTCAACAGAGTCTGATGTCACGATCAGATGGACAATACCCTGAAAGCTCTGAATAAAATGAGTGCCATCTGGAAGTCAATCTTGTCTTGAGGAATCAAATTATAGGCTTAAGAATAATGCGGATGGTTATTGCTTTCGACACTCAGAGTTGGCCGCCAGCAGTCTTATCCTTTGGGACCTAACGCAGGAAGTGTTGTATACAACACAAGACGTACCCAGGCATTATGAAATCTGATACTGGAGTAGTTGCAGCTTGGAACAGACGAGCTGAAAACTGCATGCGTAACCAGTAACAGGGATAACTCGAGGATTCGTGCTAGGTCTCGGCAGTTTAGCCGGCATGGTAGGTAGGCTGGTAGGTATAGACCTCTAGCTCTTGAAAGCACCCTTTTACGTCAGCTTGTTCACTTATTCTGCCTCTAGGTCAAGACTGACAAGAAGCAGTGGTGGTACACATTTCGTTATGAGAGAGTGAAAACCCATTTTCTCAAAGCACAAAGGGAATTAGTGACAATTGCTCTGCCTTATAACGTCAACTCAAGTTCTAGAATAGAATTAGTCGTACATCCTGCCTCAAGAATATCTCGTTCTTTGGTATCCATGTCCTAGATCTCGTTGAGAAAGAGGAATTGCCTTCTTATTTTGCAGATTCCAAACAAAGAATCGGTTTCCTGAGGGGAAAACAATCTATAATCATTATTCGTGTGGTGTACTGTAGATCACGATAATTAATGTATCTGACACAGTATACGACACAAGATTCTGTAGCATGGTAGCTATGCCTCTATTATTTTCGGTAAAGGTCTCCTGACCCGAAAGAAAATCTAGTACCTCATTGGCGGATTATTGAATACAGCATTGTCAGTTAGAATTTGGAAGTGTCGTACGCTGGAGTTGTAGGAAATCAGTTGTAGAACTTGCATTTCGTGAAACTCAGGCAAGTGATCCTTCGATCAGGACCCTATAGCCTCGGTGAGAGATGCTCTATTGCTGATCAAGTCACGAGGATTCGCAGAGTTTCCCCCAAAAAGCAACATCTATTAGTGAAAATCGTCCCGTAGCCATGTTATATTCAAATGTTGGCGCTTGTAATACCTGAATGGAATATACCTTCAGATCAGGTCAGGTAATGACCATTTATATGCCTACCCGTTTCTTTTTCTGCAAATCTGTCACGGAACGCTTGACGGGGCTGAGAAATTATATCCCTGTGAGTAAATCGTGACTTAGGCACTGTCTTCAATTGATTAAGGAGGCACTCCATTACAGCCGGTGTTCGAATGACGTTTTAAGATGAAAATTGAAGGAACCACCTGACACCCTTCTTCTCCCGCTGAATCTTCACTTTCTCCCAAATAGTTGCTAAATAATTTTTGTTTATATACACCTTTGATATGATATTAATGTTGACAACGTAAAACACCCCAAGTAAAAAACAAAAACAAAATAAATATATCAATATAACGAAGACTTTGATTGATATACATGTAGATTTTAATCACTTATGCATAATGAAAAGGGGGAATGGGAGGATAGTAGTAAAAAAGGTTGTATAGAACTTATAGAGAAGTGTAACGGGAGTGAAATAGAAAGATAAGGATAAGGAGAAGAAAGACAGAGAGAGGTGTAGATAGAGAGAGGAAAGACAAAGAGAGGTGTAGATAGAGAGAGGAAAGACAAAGAGAGGGAAAGGGACAGGGGGCGGAGAAATTTGTGACAAAGAGAGGGATTGGAAGTCACGAAGGACTTATAACGCAAAATTAAGTACTTTAAGACGATGTAAGGAGGAGAGCTGGTGAAGAGGAGTGTGTGTGCGTGCGTGCGTGTGTGTGTGTGTGTTTGCGTGTGTGTGTGTGTGTGTGTGTGTGTTGTGGGTGGTGATGTGGGTGGGTGGGTGTGGGGGCATATGATAGGGAGACAATTGTGGAACAAGGGGATAATGAGTATGTTGTGAGAATATAATGAGTTCGTTATTAATCCCCATACAACACGTGTATTATAAATGGCTCGGAAATATTACCCTCAAAAACTCTCTTTTTGACCGATTTTCTTAAACCATGTTACTTAAATGGCCCAAAATAGGATAAAAATACATGTAACTTGTAAAACCAAATATGTTCCAGAAAGCGGAGGACTTGCTTTAGACGTTGGGCAAAGTTTCAGAGCAATCGGATATTTTAAAACACAATCTAAACAAAACTTCAAAATTTGAAAACCGAAAACGAGTAAAAAAACAGACAAATTGGTCGCAATCGACGACGTCGCTCCGCGATGTTAACGTCGCTATCATCGATCTCAGGGACGAAAATGCCAGGAAAACTCATTGTGGTGCATCGTATACTATCGGTTAATCAAACTCAAAAAGAAATAAAAAATGAAGCCTAAAAATATGTTGGGGACACGTTTTGTGTGATAGTGTCAAGTGCACCTCCCTGTACATTGTCTCATAAGTGACTTCCGGTAGTGACGTCCCAAAATGTGTGATTTTGGGGGAAGGCCACAGCTCAGACCCGGCAGCAATTCATTTTTGTGAGGCCAGGGTCCATCCCAACCCCCTATGGGGTCAGTTGTTCCGGCGCTTTTTCGCTTGAATAAATCTTCTGGGATGCCGGACTAATAGAACTGGTGTGCAGATATTAGGCCAAAATACGCCACCATGGCACATACAACTACCATATGATTGGCCGGACGATCAGCTACCGCTATCTCCCATTCGTTTATGGAACGCCGCGGCGTCGAGCAGCATCGGGGCAGGCGACGGGCCGCTGCAGCGGAGCGCCGATGCTGCTCGTCGTCGTAAGCGTAACGCTAACCAACGAGTGTGTCCAGCTTATGTGGTGCGGAGACTTCTTGTGACGGCGTATGACGAGGATAATAAACCAATCCAACTCGCCCAGGTAGTATTAATAATTTTTTCAAACATGATTTGAAAATCACCAGGCCCGAAAGGAGCGGGGGGTGGGGGGGGGGGGGAACTGTCTCAGAAATTTTCAGATTTCAATATGTACAGTCTGTGGTGGTTTTCAAATTATAGGGGCGCGTCCCCTGCGCCCCGCCTGAATCCGGCACTGCCCGGGAAATTCGCAACGAGGCTAGAAGAAAATTATTGTGAATTGTGATTAGTCAGCAAAATTACCAATTTTTGCTTGTTGCTAATTAGTTATACGCTCGATCCCTTCTTCTGAATCTGCCTTCTACTTAGTCTAAATTTCTTGCAGACTTACAGCATATGTGATGTTTATTGTCATATTATAGGTTTTTAATCCGGCCAGGCATGACAGAAGCATGAATTATTTCCCCTCTGCTAGTTAGGCCTACAATCAATGTCAACGTAGAACGAATACAATATGTCGTGTTAAATTAGGCTTTTTTGTATGTTTTTTGTATTTTGTTTTGTTTAATTTGGTGTTTACAGATTCCTGGCCAGCCACAGTATGTCTTCCGCGAAGAGTGCTTAGGCTCAGGTGCTCTCATCAATGGCGTCACATGCGTGACCACTGTACAATATACGTACGTGCTGGCGATCCATCTGGAAGAGGGCGAGGTGGAAGACATTCATGTTGTAAGGGCGCAGGTTGAAACGTGTACTGGAGCGTTTTAAAGCCAATACGAACCAGTCAGCACCCATGTGTAACCCCATTTCAAGTCCTTAATAAATTACTCAAACTGGCCCGTTTTCTCACAGATATTGCAACATTCTGAGAAGTGTAGTTGTCCGATCATGGAGAACAAAAAAACAATGTCCGATGATAAAGGTGGCCGCCCTTTGAGTGATCACGTTTTTTTTCTCCTCGAAGCATGATCATGATGATATCGAAATAATTAGGTTACAAAAATCTAGAAAGTTTATAATTTTTTCCTCAAGATGTTTTATGATTACAAAAGCTATTTTTTTTTCCTAAAACGTACCAGGCCTTGTTCTATTAACAGTCATCTCAAAAGTGTATCATATAAGACTAGCTTTTAAAGAGACAATGAGAATCCACACAGAGTGCCCTTAAAAAAAATATTTAAAAAAAATACCGTGGTATGGAATTATGTTTAAAAATAAAGCTGCTTTAATTATTTTTTTAAAAGTTTAGATAACGTTCGGAGCTTTTTTTAGTAGAATGTAGGCCTACTTGAAAGTAAAAGGACATAATTTATCGAGTAAGAAAAAATTAATTAATTTTTTGAAATAATATCTAGGAACAAAATAGTCAGAATATTTAGCTGATTGGGATTGAATTGTTGGCACTCAGGTTTATGACAAGTTGATCAATGATAATAAACACAACACAAAAAGAAAGTTCCTCCTATTTCAAATATCAATAATTTTTGAACCAGGAGGAATTATAAACATCTATAATTATATGTCCATATAGGGAATTTAATTAGCCACAATGGGAACGAATTTTAGGAAAAATCATCAAGTCATGCTTCAGTGAGCAATGGGTGAATGCAAAAATTTCATTTTTTTTGAAGTTCGCAAGCGTAATATGGCAACTTTGATTCAATGATAATGGACCCATTTTCAGATTTTAAACATTTTACACATCCGAATGTATGCAAAACGTGCTTCCCAATATACGGAAACAAAATTTGCGTCAAATTTCACGGTTGTGTGAGCATGCAGCAAAAATTGCCCAAACTGCGATTTTTACTTCTTTGCCATGGTATAATCGATCGGATATGATGGAATTCCTATTGTGGAATTGTATGCAACCAATATCCATTTATTCACGGTTGAATGAACCCGTCAAACAACCAAAAAATAGGCCATTTTACAATTACGAAAATGCATTGTAGTAATTTTATGTACTAGAAAGCATCTCAATAACATTTTTTGGTTGTATTTATATTCTTTGGGCACGTGTCAATGATCCTATGGCATTTATTTACAAATTCATGCTTCAGTGAGCACGTGAGACTGGAAAAGCCCTTTTCTCACGTACGGACTTAAATTCAAATTCTTACTTTGATTGAATATAACAATTCTTTTCGGGGAGTACATTTGATGTTATTTTCACAAAAATCCCGATGTTTCACGCCTCAGTGGGCACAAGATACAATAAAATCATGAACATGAGAAGAAAGTTTAGGGCTTCGTCATGGTTCAGTGACATTTCGAATTCGTAATTTGAATAAAGATCACGTTAGTTGGAGACCAGTTGAAGCTATATGCAAAGTTTCATACAATAATTCACATACAAATGGACAAAAACTTACAATTAAAATATGCTAAATTTCGCTTTTGTTTAGCTTTTGTTAAACCTCTGTACATAAAGTCAATGGAGGAGGAAATGTCAAATTCGGCCAATTTCATTGATGATTATTGTTAATTTTACAGTGAGTTATTTCACGAAACTTGGCACACAGCTTCAACTGATCTCTAACTAACGGGATCTTGATTCAAATTACGTATTCGAAAAGTCACTGAACCATGACGAAGCCCCAAACTTTCTTCTCACTTTCATGATTTTCTTGTATTTTGTGCCCACTGAGGCGTGAAACATCGGGATTTTTGTGAAAATAAAATCAAAAGTACTCCCCAAAAAGATTTGTTATATTCAATCAAAGTAAGAATTTGAATTTTAGTCCATACGTGAGAAAACGGCTTTTCCAGTCTCACGTGCTCACTGAAGCATGAATTTGTAAATAAATGCCATAGGATCATTGACACGTGCCCAAAAAATATAAATACAACCCCAAAAATGTTATTGAGATGCTTTCTAGTGCATAAAATTACTGCAATGCATTTTCGTAATTGTAAAATGGCCTATTTTTTGGTTGTTTGACGGGTTCATTCAACCGTGAATGAATGGATATTGGTTGCATACACTTCCACAACAGGAATTATACCATGTTTGATCAATTATACCTTGGGAAAGAAGTAAAAATTGCACGTTCGTGGCAATTTTTGCGCTACACTCGCTCCTCAACCCCGTTGAAATTTGACGCAAGATTTCGTTTCCGTATATGGCCAATGCGACGTATTTGGGGGGGGCTTTACGGCCCGGCCCCCGGGAGGCGCCAGGGGGGGGGGGCGCCCGAAAGAGGAAGAAAAAGGAGAAAAGAAGGGAAGCGACAAAAAAAGAAAGAAGAAAAAAGGAAAAAAAAAGAGAAGGGAAAAAGGGGGAAAGAGGAAGGGAAAAAAGGGGGAAAAGAGAAGGAAGAAAAAAAAATAAAAAGAGAGAGAGGAGAGAGAGAGTAGAAAAAGGGAAAAAGGAGAGGGGAAGGGGGCGCCCTCGAAAAACAATGGGGGCGCCAAATCGACAGTAAACTAAGGGGCGCCAAATTGACTTTAAACTTAGGGGCGCCAAATCGCCTTAAAATTAGGAGGGGGCGCCAAATCGGCCTTTAAATTAAGGGGGCGCCAAACTCGACAGCTAACATATACAAGAAGAGGCGGCCAAATGACCTTTAAACTTAGAGGCGCCGCCAATCGACCTTAAATTAGCGGCGCCAATAATCGACCAGTAAACTAAGTCGGGCCGCCAAATTAACCCCTTAAACTTACTAGGGCGCCAAATCGAACAGTAAACTTAAGGGGCGCCAGAGGTCACCCTGTAACATTGCGTAGGGCGCCAAATCGGACAGTAACTAAGGGTACGCCAAATTAACCTTAAATCCTTATAGGGGCTGCCGAGCGATCGACCTTTAACTTTAGAGGGGGCGCCCAAAATTCGCGCTAAAACTACATAGGCGGTGCCAAATCGACTTAAACTAGGGGCGCCAAATCAACCTTAAATTTAGGGCCGCCAAATCGACAGTAAACTAGGGGCGCCAAAATTGGACCTTAAACTATCTGGGGCGCCAAATCGACACTTTGGGCGCCAAATCGACCAGCTAAATTTAGGGGGGGGGCGACAATCGACAATAAACTACGGCGGGAGCCAAATGAGCTAAAACGTAGGGGCGCAAATTTGACCCAAAACTTAGAATGGGGGCGCCCGAATTGACCTGAAGCTGAGGGGGCGCCTAATTGATATTAAACTTAGGGGCGCCGAATCGACCTTAAACTAAGTAAGGACGCCAAATTGAAAAAAGGGAGGGGAAGGGGCGCCCTTAAAAAATTCAGGGGGCGCCAAATCGACAGTAAACTAAGCAACGCCAATAAACTTAGGGGTGCCGAATGTACCTTAAAGTTGGCCTTTATTGGAGATCACTAAAATCAGTCGTTTATGTATCAGAGTAATCTAGAGAGCATGTAGAAGACAATGGTACCAACTAAAACTCATATCGATTATAGGAAATTGATTAAAACGCCATTTTAAAAACACCTGTCAATCACTCTGGCCACGCCCACTTTCGGTAGGGAATGGAGCGATTTCCTGATGACGTCAGGATATGGAGTTCGGCTCTCAGTGCAGTGCAGCCAGCTAGCTAACTAGGGTCACCCGGCCGTGCCGTGTTGGCGTGTACGTACCCATACACTCACGCAATGCAGTGTACACGATCTGAGCAGTGATATATATCAAATCCAATTGTATTAGCTTTGTTTTGTATTCATATTTGCAAATAATAACAAAAATGAGCAATCTTTATAGCAATTAATGTTGTAGTAATTTCTCTTTGAAAATAATTGTCATTGCAAGTAGACTAAGTCTTTTCTACCTACTACTATCTAGTACCTCGATCTCTCGATCATATTTCTTTTTCACTCAACAAAATGACGCTCAATTATTCTGAGCAGAACAGAATCAAGTCCAAGCTCAAAATATTTCGCAGTTGTATGTGATCCTATCTTCATTTTTAAAGAGAATAATAAACCCCATCAATCCATGTATGATTTAATATATTTCTAAAAAATCAAATATGTCTCGATGAATCTACAATCGAAAATCTAAAGCTACTTCTGTAAATTTTCCCCCGATGGTGTGCACACAAAAAGCTGTGGCGCAAAACGCTAGCAGACGCTAATGATCACCTGGATCTAATCGGTATATTACGATTTTTATGTTGATAAATTGTGTTTTGGCAATGATACCCTGTGATGGACAAAATAATACATTTAAATTTTTTTATGAAGAAGTTGTTACATTTACAAAGAATGGAATACTACTAAAAAGAAAAAAAATAATTAGCATGGTTGTACGTAGGGCGAGTGCATGAAAATTACATTGCGTCAATGTTGCTCGTTCTTGTGAGTTGAAAAAGCTTTGTCCTTTATTTATACCAGTTATATTATTTAACTCGTAATTTGCCAACTCCAGTTTGTTTGCGGAGAAAATGGATGACCAGTCATCATCGACATCGGGTTCGAACTCCTTGCCAAAGGCAAAGCCAGCGAAAATAAGGAAAACTGGTGGTCGGCGATGCGTTGCTGGGGGTGCATGCAGTTACACGGCGTATGACGGGTATTTCACCTATCGACTGCCCGGCAAAATGCCGACGGAAGGAGAGAGGTTTACCGCCTTAGAGAAGGCTTGCATTGAGTTTATTAATCGAAGGAGAAAATTGGATACAAAGGACGAAAAGCTCTATAAGAGCATCATTCTATGTAGTGGACACTTTCGTGAAGAGGATTATGAGCCATTATCAAGCCTTGTGTCATCTAAATTGCCCCTTGGCCTAGCATTCCCTTAATTCGCTTGTTCATTTTGCGAATCCTGCCTTTCCACTGGCTCATGGAGGTATAGGTACGCGATAGCTGCAGCTACCTTCGCACTCGAGGGCGAAGCTAGCAGTTGCTGCTTCTTAGCTGGTCGAGGGGCATCGGACTTCGCCTCATCTTTTGAAATGTATTCACCCAATTCGCCGTCATCGATGTCCGTTTCTGTTCCGTTGCTACTTTTTGAGCTGAGACTTTCTTCCTCATTTTCATCTTCAATATGTCTTCGATTTCAAAATCTAATTCGAGACTCATCTCTGGATCCGACTTCGTCATTGTTTACGATATAACGTTAGGTTTGCAATTCCCGGGCCTATACACACACGCGCGCACTCGAAAGTCAGATAGCCAGCAAACCCGGAAGTCATTTCACACCCGCAATTCCATATCCTGACGTCAGCATTTGGGTGACTTTTGGGGTACGTATTTGGGGCGTTTCAGTGGGGGCGTCCCGAGAACCGATAAATGAGCTCCAGATTTTTTTTAAAAATCGGCGATTAGTTAAATAGTGTTCCTCATGTTATTTCCTGCTCAATGATATATAATTTGACCATATTTATTCTCTATGAACATCAACTTTAAACTAAGGGGCGCCAAATTGAGCTTAAACATAGGGGTGCCAAATTGACCTTCAACATAGGTGGGACGCCAAATCGACCTTAAACTTATCGGCTCTAAATCGACCTTAAATTTAGGGGGCGCCAAATCAATCCTTAAAATTAGAGGGGCGCCAACTGATGAGCTTAACGTGGGGCCAAATTGACCCGAAACTTAGATGGGGGTGCCAAATCGACCTTAAATTTAGGGGGGGGCGCCAAAATCAAACTTAAAATAGAGGGACGCCAAATGAGCTTAACGTGGGGGGGCGCCAATATGACCCGAAACTTAGATGGGGGTTGCCAAATGGACTTAAACTTGAAGGGCGCTAAATCGACCTTAGCTTAGGAGGGGCGGCAAAGAATCGACCTTAAACTTAGGGGCACGCAAAAATCGACCTTAAATTTAGGGGCGCCGAATCGACTTAAACCTAAGAGGGGGCCGCCAAAGATGATCTTAAACGTAAGGGAGCCAAATTTAGATGCAAAATGTAGGGGCGCAAAAAATGATCTGAAACTTAATGGCTTCAACTATTATCCTATTTACCTGAAACTAAGGGCCCAAAAAACACATCACAAAAAAAACAACGAAGGGGTCTCTTTAAAAAGGGTCTCGTATCTAGAAATAACAAAATTTTAAAATTCCATGCCTCCTGGTTTGTATATACATAGCAAAATTTTCGCTCGCGCTTCGCGCTCGCATCATCTTTTCCCATGGATTTATTACATTGTGTCGAGGAACTCGTAAAATGACCTGTTTTCTAATCGTTCGAATGCATCAAAATTTCCGTTCCCTATTCGCACACGCCTATGTTTTTCCTCTTTTACCAGAATTTACATTATGGGATTCTAACCGTCAAAACATTTCAATTTATTTGATTTCACGTTACATTCATTTTTGCATTTCAAATTGACCTAAATCTTAGGGGGCGCCAAATTGAGCTTAAACGTAGGGGCGTCAAATTGACCTGAGACTTAGGGATGCCAAATTTATTTTAAAATTAGGGGCTCCAACTTGGTATTTGAAATATGGCCTCTAAAATTTTTAATTCCTCATGGCCTGTATATACATATAGCAAAATTTTGGCTCGCGCTACGCGCTCGCATCATTTCTTTTCCCAATAAGTTATTGCATTGTGTTCCTGAGGAACGCATGCAATGCCATGTTTTGTCATCATTCAAAGACATCAAAATTCCGATCTCGCCTGTGTTTTTCCTCTGACCATAATTTGCATTATAGGATACTAATCATCAAGACATTTCAATTTATTTGAATACACGTTCCATTTATTTTTGCATATTCCTAGGGGCATCAAATCACCTAAATCGTACATGTATGGCGCCAATTCAAACTAACATTTAGGGGGCGCAAAATGATTAGTTTGCGCCAAATTGAGCTTAAACTTAGGGGCGCCAAATTTATCTTAAACTTAGGGAGGGAAGCAGAAGGATAGATAAGCAGCTAGATAAATAGATATTCATCTCTCTTTCATAACCATGCAAAATTACTGGGCAACAAACGGTCTTTAAATTATGGAGGCCAAATTGATCCTAAACTTCAGGTCTCTAATACATTTTCCAAAGAGTCATTACATTGTGTTCCTGAGGAATGCATAAAATGTCACGTTTTCAGAGATCATTCCGATACATCAACTTTCTGCTCGCGATTCGCGCTCGCCTATTTTTTCTTTCTTGTAACCAGATTATGAGGATTCTGAACAACAAAACATCAATATACATTTGTTTGATTTCACATTACTTGATGGACAAATTTCACATGATTTTATATGGCTTGCTTTCAAATCGTTTTGATGGACAGATTACAGCTCCCGTTCATATCATATTCTGACGAAGAGCTAAACAAAATTGATACCCCTAATTGCTTAGAATTCTTTGCTTTCTGATCGTAAAGTAGAGGGGGGAAATCTGATCGCAGCTTCGCGACTGCGTATTTAGGCAATAAGGCTATAGGTATTTGTTCCATGCTATAGCGGTCATCACCTCATGATACCCTAGAAATTCTTTCCATTGAATCACCATTGGCAAAAAAAAAAAAAAAAAAAAAAACCTTAAAATGAATGTATCGAAATCCTTATACATACCAACATCATTAAGCCGTAGGCCTATGTTTGCCTGGCCGGGGGGGGGGGGGAGGGGAGGGGGGCCGCCATAGTTTGAAAAGTACACAGGGGCGCCAAATTCACGTCGGGCCCCCCGGGGTGCGAAATCCTGGATACGCGCCTGATTGGGAAGCACGTTTTGCATACATTCTGACGTGTAAAATGTTTAAAATCTGAAATGGGTCCGTTATCATTGAATCAAAGTTGCCATTTTAGGCTTGCGAACTTCAAAAAATGGCATTTTTGCATTCAACCATTGCTCACTGAAGCATGACTTTATGATTTTTCCTAAAATTCACTCCCATTGTGGCTAATTAAATTCCCTACATGGACATATAATTAGATTTTTATAATTCCTCCTGGTTCAAAAATTATTGATATCTGAAATAGGGGGAACTTTCTTTTTGTGTTGTGTTAATAAGTCTTTCGTTTCTCCAGTGTAGCCTAGTATTTACATGCAGGTGGACCCTTCACAGACACTTATGCTACAGTCACACAGACACTTACGTTGAGTTACGTCCGGTTGCGTCCAAAAATTATTTTCTTTTCTGCGGATCCCCACGGATGCCTACCCGTCATAGTCGGCAGTGGAACTACTGTTAATTTCGTTCATCCAGTAAAACAAAGAAATACATAAGAAATGATAGAATAGCAGATGAAATAAGATTAAAACAACACAAACGTCTCTATACGTAAGTGTCTGTGGGACTGCAGCATTACGTTGAGTTACGTCCGGTGTACGTTGCGTCCAAAAATGATTGTTTATCTGTGGATCCCCACGGATGCCTTCCCGTCATACTTTGCAGTGGAAATAGTGATAATTTCGTTCATCCAGCAAAACAAAGAAATATATAAGAAATGATAGAATGAAAGATGAAATAAGGATACTAAACGTAAGTGTCTGTGTGATTGATTCTTTTATGCTACAGTCACACAGCAGGCGCGGATCCAAGAAAATCGAATTGAATGCATTTCGGGGCCCAATAATAATTGTCTGGGGACAAAAACGGCTCTATTATGTTTACGCATGGGCCCGGTAAATTCATTGTGTGAATCCGGTCTGCGTCCGCTACTGCACAGACACTTACGTTTAGTTACGTCCAGTTGCGTCCAAAAATTATTTTCTTTTCTGCGGATCCCCACGGATGCCTTCCCGTCATAATCAGCAGTGGAAATAGTGATAATTTCGTTCATCCAATAAAACAAAGAAATGCATAAGTAATAATAGAATAGAAGATGAAAGAAGGATGAAACAGCAAAAACGTAACTAAACGTAAGTGTCTGTGTGACTGTTTCTTTTACGTTTAGGAAACGTACTTTTTGTGAGGGTTAGTGTTTTCTAAACTTCATTTATTTTCTCGAATTATTTCATGAAAATGTTTGAACAATTTTTCTTATCCTTCTATGTGTTTTGTAAAATATTTTACACTGAAAAAACTGTAAAAAGTAAAGAATTAGTTATTATTCACAATTCCATAAAAAAAAACCGTAAATATTCGCAATGGGGAGGGTCCACGAGGCCGATTTTTTTTTTTCATATTCTTTCATTGGATCTGCGTCAAAGTTTCCGCTTATAAATCGACCTCGTGGGAAGACCCCTTCGCAATACCCAAAGTTTTTTATTCAAATTAGCTAATTATTTTGCACACTGTTTCATGCACAAACTAATTGAACAAACTTAATATAGATAAGAGGGTGATAGTTTCCTAAGTGTAGGCCTATATAACTGTTACTGATGATTTGTGAGTAACAATGCACTAATTTTCTTCTACAATGTAAAAACATTGAGT
Source organism: Paracentrotus lividus (assembly GCA_940671915.1). Classification (NCBI taxonomy): domain Eukaryota; kingdom Metazoa; phylum Echinodermata; class Echinoidea; order Camarodonta; family Echinidae; genus Paracentrotus; species Paracentrotus lividus. The sequence goes on from CALNVZ010003426.1 coordinate 15,937,492, forward strand.
AGAAATCACAAACTAAAACTTGAGGCTTACTTACACTGTAAAAAATATTTGTATTTTTACAGCAAATCTACTGTCAGCAGAGTCGCCATAAAAAAATGTAATTTTAAAAACAGTTTTGTTGTAAATTTCTACTGCAAATAATTACGTGAGAACAAAATATACATCAGAAGTAACACATTATTTTGTTCCGTTTTAACCAAATATGTCAGCTATAGAACTCTAATGATTTTCTTTTCTTCTCTTTCATTAATTATTAGATGAGAAATTTACAGCAAAACTGTTATTTCAAATTACATTTTTGTATGGCGACTCTGCTGACATCACTTTGCTGTATTATTTTTTTTACAGTGTACTGTAACAAAGCCTCATATGTTTTACTTGATCTTGTATTTAGTTGCATTCAATATTATTTCGTCATTTTACCTATTAATTTACGAATGTGAAAGTCTATGGGACTTATGTCAAATGCGTATTAGCAAATTCAGGTCTTTTTAAAAATTATATTCTACATATATATTGTATATACATTAAATAGCAACTACTGATTTAAAGTTTTTTTTTTTTTGCAGTGTTAAGATTCGTTTCCTACTTGCCTACAATTAAAGTTATTATTAAACGTAATAAGAAAAGACTAAGTTAAACAGTAATATGGCAGATTGATTCATACTTTAAAAAGTTTGATATGAAAATAGGATAACTACTTAGTCCACGTACATTTGTTAAACAATAATAAGTCTGTAAACTTACTTTTAACCTCATCAAAGATTCAACTTATTTTCTGTTGTATTCAAAATTATTTTATTCATCAATTGTTTAATCATCATTATTACGCATATCCAGATATTAGTACACGCATTCGGGGAAACTTAATTAAATAAAAAAGCATTCCTCTATGTATTAATGGTCTTCAAATTGTTGAGTATTTTTTACAAGAAAGTTTCACTAGTTTGAAAACCAACATTTTTTGTTTTTCGTATTTATGATGTGTCCTGTCTGTTTAGGGGTTTGGTCATGTTTTTCACCTAGTATGACTTTAAAGTTGACTGGAACATCAATCAATGGTCTTGATATTGTTCATATTATGTGACATGTATTGTATTGCATTTTATCTATTTTGGTATTTATAAGTCTTTAAAGTCGACGTGGCTTAAATAGGTTTGTTTGTTTGTTTGTTTGTTTTTTTTTAGCTAAAGGGTGCCAAAGTGGCACCCATCTCATTTTATATAAGTATATAAAATATAATTTTCATCCAAAATAATTATAATAATAATAATAATAATAATAATAATAATAAAAATTGTCGTAGGGTAGGCCTAATGAAATTAAAAATGATTTGAGCGTCCCATGTGGCACTTCATATTTCAAGAACCATGTCGAACATGTTGTGCGAATTGTTTGGGCTTCTTTAGGCTGTAATTTGCTGAAACAACCGTAAAAAACACCGGATCTGCACTTCTTTCGACTTCCAAAAGACAAGCAGAGGTAACTTTACACTTAATGCTTTGATTCTTGGTCTTACCTTGCATAGATCTGCCCTACCACTTTGCTATATTGTGGACCTCTTCATTGTGGTCCCGTGTGTTAATTTATTTGCAATGTTGAGATCTAGATCTAGATCTATAGAATCTACACATACATACATAGAACGACTTTTGTAATGACCTCGCAGTGAAAGCGGTACTATGGGTGGCAGGTATTGCATCTTGATCCATTTGTTTTAACCCACCTCCACCTCATTATCCTCCTCATCCACCTTCTCCTCCTCTCCTCCTCCTCCTCCTTTATTTCCTCCTTCATCTCTTCCTACTCCATTTTTTCCTCCTCCTGCTTCTTGCTCTCCCTCCTCCATCTTCTCCTCCTCATCCATCCTCCTTCATCTCCTCCCCCATTTCCTCCTTCATCTCTTCCTCCTCCATCTCCTCCTCCTCCTCTGCCTCCTCCATCTATCCTCCATTATCTCCTCTTCCTCCTCCTCCTCCCCGGCTCTTGCCCTCCTCTTCTGCTATGCTCATCTATCTCTTCCTCCTCTATCTCTTCCTCCTCCATCTCTTTCCTCCTCCATCTCTTCCTCTCACATCTCTCTCTCCTCCTCCTCTTCCTCCTCTATCCTCTTTCCTCCATCCCTTCCTCCTCCATCTCTTCCTCCTCCTCATTTTCCTCCTCTATTCTCTCCTCCTCTATCTCTTCCTCTCCTCCTCCTCCTCCTCCTCTATCTTGCCTCCTTACTCTTCCTCCATCTCTTCCTCCTCCTCCGTCCCTCCTCCCTCCTCCTCTATCTCTCTCCTCCATCTCTTCCTCCTCCTCTCCTCTCCTCCTCTATCTCTTCCTCCTTCCATCTCTTCCTTCCTCCATCTCTTCTCCTGCCATCTCTCCTCCTCCTCCTCCTCTTCTCTCCTCATCTCTTCTCCATCCTTCCTCCCATCTCTCCTCCTCCTCTTCCCATATCTCGTTCCTCCTCTATCTCTTCCTCCTCCTCCTCCTCCTCCTCCTCTATCTCTGCTCCTCTATCTCTTCCTCCATTTCTTCCTCCTCCTCTCCTCTCCTCTCCTCTCCTCTAATCCTTCCTCCTCCATCTCTTCCTCCCCTCTCTCCTCTCCTCCTCTATCTCTTCCTCTCTATCTCTTCCTCCTCTCCTCCTCCTCTCCTCTATCTCTGCCTCCTCCTATCTCTTCCCTCCTTCTTCTCTCCTCCTCCTCTTCTCCTCCTCCTCCTCTATCTCTTTCCTTCCATTCTCTCTCCTGCTCTTACCTCCGTAAATCTCTTCCTCCTCCATCTCTTCCTCCTATCTCTTCCCTCCATCTCTTCCTCCTCTCCTCCTCTTCTCCTGCTAATTCTCTTCCTCCCATCCCTTCCTCCTCCATCTCTCCCGTCTCCCTCTTCCTCCTCTATCCTATCTCTTCCTCCTCTATTCTCTTCTCCTCCTCCCTACCTCCTCCTCTTATCTCTGCTCCTCTATCTCTTCTCCATTCTCTTCCTCCTCCACCCCATCCTCTCGCATCTCTCTCCTCCTCCTCTCCTCTAATCCATTTCCTCTCCACCTCCATCTCATCTCTTCCTACCTCCTCCTCCATGTCCATCTCTCTCTCCCTCGTTCCCTATTCATCCCTTACCTCCTCCATCTTTCTGTCCTGCTCGACCACTCCTCTCTCCCTCCTCCACCTCTTCATCTCTACCTTTCTCCTCTCTCTCCTTCTCTCCCATCTCTTTCTCTCCTCCGTCCTCCTCCCTCCTCCTCCCATCTCCGCTTTCTCCTCTCAATTCTCTCTCCTCTGTCTTCTCTCCTCTCGCTCCTCTCCTCCTCCATACTCCTCCATTCCTCCTCCTCTTCCCTCCTTTTAAACTAATCTCTCTCCCTGTTCTCCCTTCATCCTCCACCTCTGCATTCCCTCCTCTCTCCTCTTCCTCCATCCCCTCCACTCTTCCTTCTTCTCGCATCTCCATCTCTTCCTCCTTCCTCCCACCTCCTCCATCTCTCTCCCCTCTCCTCTCCATCTCCTTCTTCCTCTACTTACCTCCTCCAACAGACCACCTCTCACCCCTCCTCGCCCCCTCCCTCCTGCTCTCCGCATCTCCTCGCTCCTTTCCTCCTCCTCCACATCTTCATCCTCCTCATTCCTTCCTCCCTTTTCTTCCTCCTCCTCCTCCATCTCCATCTCTTCTTCCTCATCTAATATCTTCTCTGTCTGCTCTTTCTCCTCCCTCCATCTCCCCTTCTCCTTCACTCCTCCCCTCATCAAATCCTCCTCTTCTTCCTCCTCCTCCCTCCTCCTGTCCTCCATTCTCCATCTCTTCCTCCTCCCCATCATTCATGCCTGCGGTCTGCTTCTAATCCTCCTCCTATATTATCCACCTCTCTTTCTATCTGCTCACTTCCACCTCACTCCCTCCTTCCCTCACTCTCCATCCACTCTCTCCCTTCTCTCTTCTTTCTTTCTTAACCCCCTCCCCCTTCCTTGTCATTCTCCTCCTCCACCCCATCTCCCTCCCACCTCCTCCCACCTCTCTTCTTCTTGCTTCTCTCCGCTCTCTCCCCCCTTCTGCTTTTACCCCCTCCTCCTCCTCCTCCACCTTCACCTCTTCCTCGCCCACGTCACCTCTCTTCCTCTGCCCCTGCCCTCTTCACTCACTCGCCCCCTCCTCACCCTCCCTTTCAGAATTCATATCATGAATAATATTTTGTATGTACTTGCAGGTAGCTCGATGGGTTCAACATAGTAGAAGAAATGAGTGGTACCACATCAGATTACATGTACCTACGGTATACAGGAATCGCATAGTGCTCAGAAATTCACAGATATTGATTGCTGGTACATGTAGATCTATTGGTTTGGAATGCAGTGCCGACGCTTTTTGATATTCCAGATCCTCCGAAGCAGCTTACCCCTAAATGCAAACCACCAAGAAAAAGTGACATCACACTTAGAAAAGAGACTTAAACCAGGTATGAGTTTTAATCATGTTTTAACTCTCCATTGTCTATCGTAAAATGCATGCACTTGTTCTTCCAGTATGGTACAGTCGACCGCCAGTGTATTATACCGATTGCTTGCCAAGTGCTGAGCATACTGTGCGAATAAATAGGCTCAACATGGTATGTACAGTTAGTTTCTTCTACAGTCTGTAAAAAAAATGGTACAGTCGAAAAAAAATTTAGGTGTGAGATATTTTCAAATAATGTGTGTATGTGGTACCAAAATAAAGCCAAAAGATTTTCCTTGCTGATGCGCTTTGTTCTGTCTAAATTGCTTTCGTAAAACAAAAGTTATGCTAAATTTTGTGCGAGGAGGAACAAATCGAAATTGCGCACTAAATGGCCATTATGCAAAACCTATACACAAAGGCATGGGACGACGTGCAAAAATGGATTTTTCTTGATTGTAGAAAACGAGTCATATTTCAAAAATTACAACACCAAATGTCATGTAAAAAATTGCAGGTGAAAGTCTGATCTTCCTGCTCTATGAAAATACCAAACAATAGCAGGCTGTGATTAATCTTCATACTATAAAAAAATGTTTTCCACTTGTACCATTTTATTTGACACAGACTGTATGTATGGTTAAAAACATCACAGGTTCCAATTTCACAGATGAATACAGTTGGTAAACCTGTGATAATAGGTCCCTGGGAATAGGCCCAGCATTAAAGGTTCAGTCACTGATTTGCATGACTGCATAAATCAAAGCACGGTGAAACTGGTCCCATTTGCCCTTAAGAGACAAGTTATACTAGACCTCGCCTATCATCTTTCATCAATGCAGGAAGCATTGACTTGATACTGGAATTTTTTTGGGGGAAATGTCTTTAATATTTATTTTCTAATTTTCTTCCTTGAACAGGATTACTGCATACATGTAGGTCTGCAGAAATTACTGATCCTGTAGGTCCTTCTTGTCAAATGTCTTTCATGTCATCCTTTAAACGGACATACTCCTCCAAGTCTGGGAAGGATATAAAGCATACTGTTGAGAAAGAAAAAGAGAAGGAGAAAGAACAGCTCAGGTTTGCTTATTTCTTAACACTCATAGTAGTCAGCTTCGAATGCACTCTCAGGAATCGCATTATATCTGTTGACTAACATTTATTCAAATTTGGTCTACAGGTTTGCAAGACATAGATTTCAGGTATTTGGTCCAATGTATTTCACAGATTAATCTAATACCACATTACTGGAGCCCCAGGATAGAAATAGAATGTACATGTATCCATAGACTATAGATGAACATTTAGCAAACTGGTTTACTTGTATGTATGTTACTTAATTTTAATTAAAATAGAGTACCGAAGTGTGATGTCATAAAGGCAGAGCTACCAAGTCTCACGCATCTTGCGTGACATTTCGGGTCCGTCTCACGATCTCACGCAGAGCACCCGATTTCTCATGCAAAATGAGAAAAAGTAGCATTAATATACATTTTTTAACCATTTTGGAGTATTAAATCCCTAAATATCGGCAGTTTCGTCGCGCATCAATCCCTGCGAGTGTGATGTTTTCATGCAGGCGATCGTTATATGAAAGATAGCTTACTACGTGAAACATATGTAGCGTGCGCGCGCGCCTCCTTTGTGTACAAAATACTACTGCGCGCGCGCTCATGTGGTAACGCGCGCCGCGTGCGCACTGCTTTAAAACACGATGTGAATGATCTCACGCAAATTTTTTTTTTGAACTAGGCATCTCTGTAAAGGTGGTGTTGTCATGGTTGCTGGTTCTAAACAATCTTATGTTGAACGATAGCCACATTATCGCTCCGAAACCTGTTTGTGTATGTGCCCGAGTCTAGCCCGTTGCTGGACCGCATTTAGGCTAAACCTCGTGCACTGTTTATTTGTTTATAACCAGTAACTGGGACGACGGGCGATTATGACGTCAACACTTCGGTACTCGATAGGTTGTGTTACAATAGTCGAAATGCCAATAGGATTCTTGACATGTACAATGTTTCTTACATTTGGTGGGGTTGTAACCAATCATTGTTGCAAATTTGTATTCTTCAAATTCATATGCCATGAAATTGAAGTACATGCAACCACAGTTGTGAATGTTATAGGGCTACATTATTCAAGCCCAATGGCTATCTACATGCTTTACATAACAGAAATACATGAATTCAGCTCGATTTACTGTATTAAAAAATGTGGGTGTTCTTTTCAAGTGCTTAGACTGACTCAATAACGAATTCCCATCACTTGTGAACGCTTCTTCTCTACCTTACTAGTGTGTTACTATGTCAGGTAAATCAACAGACTGCTAATTTACATGATACACATTGGCACAGGCGTAGACACACATTGATTTCTTATGTTACTGGTAGGATGATCTATTCATCATCTCCCCCAGTAAAAAAAGAAAGTGTGTCCAGCTCTATGGCAGTGAATTTTGGGTACACATGATAACTTCCACTTAAAAGTGGAAACTGGAAGCTGCATAGTTGTAATGGACATTATTTATGTCTGTTTGGGGGGGGGGGGAGTAGATTGATAGAAACTGGTACATGCCGTCATGTTGTTGATCATGTATTTTCGTTTGCAGCAAAATGTCATCAAATATAGAGATAAAGGCTCATCTGCGTGACCCAGAGCAGCTGAGGATGCTCGTTAAACTACAGCTTCATGATGGGGACTCTGATATCATGGAACAGGTTGATACCTTCTTCAACTGTAAGACGGGGAGACTGAAACTACGAGAGATTGTTGTAAGTTGGTCTGTTCCTTGTTTTATGTTTACAATCGCCACCAACATCACAACCACTATTACTCTCAACTGTACCATCACTGTCACCACCACCTTTACCACCATCATCATCATTACCACCACCACCAGTACCATTGCCTTTATCATCATTGTTGACACCACCGACCCAATCACCTTTTTAACACACCATACCACCACCACACAACCCACTACCATCACCATCACCAACACCATCATCACCACCACCACCATCACCACAACCATCACCATCACCATCACCTCTACCACCAACATCACCACACAACCATCACCCACCACCTCTATCACTACAGCCACCACCACTACCACCACTTCACCACCCACCACCACCACCACCTTAATCACTATCACATCATCACATCTTATCGCTACTATCACCATCACCACCACCATCACCACCACCACAACTCATCACCATCACCAATACCCTATCGACCATCACCATCACCACCACCATCACCACCACCACAACCATCACCATCACCAATTACCATCACCACCACCATCACCACCACCATCACCACCACCATCACCACCACCATCACTACTACCATCACCACCACCATCACCACCAACCACCACCACCATCACCACCACCATCACCACCACCATCACAACTACCACCACCTGCACCACCACCATCACCATCACCACCACCATCACCATCACCACCACCGCCGTCACCATCATCACCACCACCATCACCACCACCATCACCATCACCTCTACCACCATCATCACCATCACCACCACCATCACCGCATTACCACTACTTACTATTATTACCACAACCACCATCATCCCGACCCATGATTACAACCGCCATTAATCACCACCACCACCACCACCATCGCCACCACCATCACCACCACCATCACCATCACCACCACCATCACCATCACCTCTACCACCATCATCACCACAACCATCACCATTCACCACCACCATCACCATCACCACCACCATCACCACCATCACCAACCACCATCACCACCACCATCACCACCACCATCACCACCACCATCACCACCACCATGACCATGACCATCACCAATCACCACCACCACCACAACCATCACCATCACCACCACCATCACTGCCATCATTTACCGCCATCATCACCACCATCACCACCATAACCACCTTCACCACCACCACCACCACCACCATAACCACCTTCACCACCACCACCACCACCATCACCACCATCATAACCACAATCTTCATCTCATCACCATTACCACTCACTTCTATATTACCACAACCACCATCATCCCGACCCATGATTACAACCGCCATTATCACCACCACCACCACCACCATCGCCACCACCATCACCACCACCATCACCATCACCTCTACCACCATCATCACCACAACCGTCACCATCACCATCACCATCACCATCACCACCACCATCACTGCCACCATCACACCATCACTACCACCATCACCACCATCTCACCACCACCACCACCACCACCACCATTACCACCACCATCACCACCATCACCACCACCACCATCACCATCACCATCACCACCACCATCACCACCACCATCACAACCAGCATCACCACCACACCACCACCACCACCATCACCACCACCACCACCACATCCACCATCACCACCACCATCACCACCACCACCACCACCACACCACTACCATCACACCACCACCATCACCACCATCACCATCACCATCACCAACCACCATCACAACCAGCCATCACCACCACCACCACCACCACCATCACCACCACCACCACCACCATCACCATCACCACCACCAATCACCACCACCACCACCACCACCATCACCATCACCATCACCACCACCATCACCACCACCATCACAACCAGCATCACCACCACCACCACCACCACCACCATCACCATCACCATCACCACCACCACCACCACCATCACCATCACCATCCACCACCATCACCACCACCATCACAACCAGCATCACCACCACACCACCACCATCACCACCACCACCACCACCATCACCATCACCACCACCATCACCACCACCACCACCACCACCACCACTACCATCACACCACCACCACCACCCACCACCATCAACCACCATCACTACCACCATCACCACCATCACCACCACCACCACCACCACCACCATCACCACCACCATTACCACCACCATCACCATCACCATCACCACCACCATCACCATTACCACTACTACTATTATTACCACAACCACCATCATCCCGACCCATGATTACAACCGCCATTATCACCACCACCACCACCACCATCGCCACCACCATCACCACCACCATCACCATTCACCATCACCACACATCACCATCACCTCTACCACCATCTCACCAAACCATCACCATCACCACCACCTCACCCATCACCACCACCACACACCACCCACCACTCACCATCACCACCACCACACTCCCACCATACCATCACATCCACCACCAACCATCACCCCCACACCATCACAAACCAGCACCACAGCACACCACCACCACCAATCACCACCACCACCACCACCACCATCACCATCACCACCACCATCACACCACCACCAACCACCACTACCATCACCACCACCACACCCCACCACCATCACCACCACCATCACCACAATCATAACCACCATCACCACCATCATAACCACAATCTTCATCATCACCATTAACACTACTACTATATTATTACCACAACCACCAATTATTCCCGACCCTTGATTGCAAACCATCACTTAAAGGGATAGGTTTTTTTCCAGGGGGGGGCGGTGAGCTTAAGTTGTCTTAAAAAGTGTCTTTTGTTGAGAATAAAAAAATAGTATTAGGCAGAAGTATACCTGTGTTGCAATAAGTATTGTCGCCCCCTTACATTAGAACATACAAAATGCAGTTATAAATCATCATCGTTTGATTCTAAATTTATTTGGTAAAAAACACAATATTATACTTTATAATATATCAGTTAACATTAATATTAATCTGACATAGCAATTTAACGGAAATTGTTTTCCTCTGGGATCAATGACGCTGGGAACCCACGATCTGGCAAATTTTTAGTTAGACCCAGTAAAGACTGGCTTTACTCATTCGCTGTTATTATTCCTTCACCCCATCTCTTTCAGGCATATGTAACAGTGTTAAACCCATCTTTTACGACCCTGCCAAGCAGACTTGCTATCTCCTGTTCTTTTCCCATTCTTTTCTCCAAGTTTAGCAAATTTCCTTTTTGCTCTCAGTACTCTCCTTCTTCCTCTTGTGTTATGTTCCCACCATTTTCAATGTCCGCAAAGAGGTTGAGATCTCTAAATTCTTGAATGAAAGTTCAAACCAGCATAACTCTACTTATACAACATCACACAAAGTCATCTATACAGCATACAAAAGAATAATTCTAACAGCTAAGCTGGCATATTTGTTTGAAACCCGGAATCATACTCCCCTAAGTATTAAAGTTCAATTCAGCATGAATGTAGGGGTGACAATACTTATTGCACCACGGTATATGTGCCCTTGCTTTCTGAGTGAAAATACTGCCAATCTGCTAGTCCAAATTGAATAAAGGGAAATCTTTTCAGGAAAAGGAAAAGTTAAAGTAAGTATGTAGAAGAAAAGTGCAAGCAAGTGACAACAATGTGAGACCAAAAAAAAAAAAAAATGTGAAAAAGAAAATTGAATATTGAAAAAATTACCCAATCGTACATTTTTAGTTATAATGTGTTTAGTGAGGGGAAGAGGATGCTTTTTAATGTCTAATAACTGAAAGAGGTGCAGATGTTGTATATAGTTTTTCCCTCACCCCTTATTGTTTCTTTCTTTCTTTCCCTCGTTTCTTCTGTTTGAAATTCTGCACATCTTGACCTGAGGGGGATGTGGAGGGGGGTGTCCAAGGGAGATGAAATAATGTAAATACTGAAAATAAATATGATATCAATGATTTGTATTAATTCTCTATAATTTTTTTTTGTTGTTTTGTAAAGTAGAATTCACCCTACCAGACCAGCCAAGTTGTTCCTACATTCGTCCGGACCAAGATGGACTAAACATTCCAAGTTTTCAATCACTGAGGTGAGAAGATGCAGAAAGCCTAAAGGTACTAAGTTAATACAGTGATGGAGAAATTGGGGGAGAGGGAGGGGTGAGGAGAAGAGAGAAAACATATTGTGATGGAGAAGAATAGAAAGAGAAAGAGAGATAGAAGAGAATACATGAACCCCCCCCCCCCCAAAAAAAAAAAAAAAAAAAAAAAAAAAAATGAAATAAATAAAATTAAATAAATAAATAAAGTAGTAGAATAAGAATAAGAAAAATAATAAATAAATAAATAAATAAATAAATAAATAATAAGTAAGTAAGTAAGTAAGTAAGTAAGTAAGTAAATAAATAAATAAATAAATAAATAAATAAATAAATAAATAAATAAATAAATAAATACAAATAAATAAATAAATAAATGAATAAATAAATAAATAAATAAATAAATATAAATAAATAAATAAATAAATAAATAAATAAATAAATAAATAAATAAATAAATAAATAAATAAAAAATAAGAACAGAAATAAAAATAAAATAAATAAATAAATAAAAAAAAAAAAATAAATATAATAAAATAGTAAAAAATAATAATAATGATAATAAAGGAATAAATGAATAAATAAATAAAATAGAATAAATAAATAAAAATAAAAAATAAATAAATAAAATAAATTAAAATATTAATTTTTTTGGGTGATGTCATGCTTGAATGGATACTGTATAAGCCAATATTTTCGCGTACAGATATTTTCGCGATTTTTGACTAGTTAGGGAAATTCGCGAGAGCAAAATTTCGCGATTTTGGTGATGACTTCATTACTATAAATAGCCTTTTACTAAAGTGGAAATTTTCGCGATGACTAACTCGCGAAATTCGCGAAAATAAAGTCACCGCGAAAATAACCACTTATACAGTAGTATGTTGTTGAATGATGAGTGCAATTTTCACTTTTCATGTTACCGTTTATTCAGGTGTTCTGTGTATTCATACATTGTACATGACCACACTAATACGAAAAGGGTATCAATAAAATGAGTTTACAATCAATGAACTTTCCAATACAGTGCGTCCCAAAAAGAACTACCCGGTATACACTTTTGACAAGAATACCAAATTAGAATATATATTTCTTTGGGAAAAGGTTTAGATGTATATAAAGCTCATATCCTTCACTGAAGAATGTGTTATTTTCAGAATTTTTTGTGTCATAATGATAGTTGAGGATATGAGCTTTATAAACTTTTCCCCCAAGAATCATATATTTTTAATTTGGTAGCCTTGTCAAAAGTATATAGTTCGTTTTGGGATGCACTGTAGAATGACAATCATGAATGGTGATAAACACCCAATGGGAAATTCTTCTGTACAACATTTACTCTTTCAAATTTTTGTTTCCAATTCAAATTGTCATTTTGGCAATTTCTTTTGCTGACACCTTGCCAAAACTATTTATTAAATCAAAGTATGAAAGGAAAACAATAAAGCCTCTTTACAGTACCGAACATAAAATTATGACTTCTGATAAGTTGCATCGACATGTCAATTATGATATCTGCATTAGTACATGTATGTCACATTTTTTATTTGTATTTCATTGTGCCCTGTAAATTGTTCTTAAAGGAAAAAACAATACCCAAGAGGTTTTACTGTATGTACATGTATTCCCTTTATTGAACAAAAAAAGGTAGTTTATCAAAACTTCTAAAAATGCTAATGTGTAAACTTAGATACATGTAGGTTAGGTTTCTAGGTTTCTGCCACACAATAGTAGTCATGTGTTTAGCTTGGTAAATTGCCAATTGGTCTAAACCCACTTTGACTAATGACCGTTTAGCCTCATCCCACATGGTCTAATTCCATTTCATCTACAACCAGTTTGTCTAATTACCTTTAGGTCTAAATGTCACTTTGCCTATTTCCCATTTCGTCTAAATCCCATTTGGTCTAATGTCCAATTTGTCTATTACCATTTGGTCGATTCCTGTATTCCCTGACTGGAAATTACCAAATATTCATTTGGGAATTAGGCAAGAAGGCAATTAGACCATTTGGCTATAGATGAATCGGCAATTAAGCCAAGTGGTCATTAGACCAAGTCAGAATTAGATCAAGTATTATTAGACCAAATGGAAGTTAGACCAAACTGTTAGTACACCATATTAAGTGTTTAGCCCGTAAGGTATTAGACGATAGGGGATTGAACCAACTGCTGTTAGACCAAGTGGATTTAAACCTTTTAGCTCATTTTGTTGAGTACTTAGTAGGAGCATGATGTGGTGTGAAAGGGAGACACTTCACTTTAAGTGCCATTCCACAATTTGCCAGGCTTGGGTTTGCAAAATATAAATTATTTTTTATTACTTTGTTTTACATAGTCTTTAATAGGTTCTCCAAACGATTTCCCTATTGCCATTCTTAAACGTTTTTTGACGTTCCCAAAGGGTTTTGGGACGTCCACAGAACGTTTTTTGGAACGTGTTTTAAAGGTTTTCTAACGGTCCGCGCAGAACGTCATGGAGCGTTCAAAGGTTTTTTTTAAAGGTTTTCTGGGGTCCGTTAGACGTCCAGAACGTTGTAAAAGGTTTTTGACTTTATAAGGTTCCAAAGGTTTTACAGGTCCTTAAATTTTTTCGAAATGGTTCTTTTGGGTTTTTAAAGTTTAGAAAAGTTTTCTAAGTCCATTTGGACGTTTTACGTCAAAACTTCACAAAGGACGTTTCTACGTTTTTGGACCAAAACGTCCATAGAACGGAACTTGGAACGTTCTAAAACGTTCAAGAGAACGTCCAATTGTTTTGTGGGTATGCTTTTCATCGGAATAAAGGGGGGTGGGGAAAACTATATGATAGAGTAATTGTATTGATTTAGTATATGCTTTTTAAAGGTTCTTGAAGAGATTCTGGATGGTTTGCTTGAATCGCTGAACATTATTCCGGGATTACTGCCTAAGGAAGAATATAGTAAATTTGCCTTGTGTCAAAGTTTTGGTAGATGTACTGTCATCTGCTTGTTTATGGTCTGGGGCAGTAGCCCAGGATTGTTTTGGGTGAGTTGTCTTGTAGGGTTTATGAAAGATGTCCCTGGTGCAGTTCAGGTGTGTTTCGTTGTCTTTGGTATATTTGTCTGAGTTGTTCAGTGGGGGAAAAAAGCAACCAAGGAACTTTTCAGTGTGTCAAGTGGGAATGTATTGTCAGGTGGGAGCAATTGGCGAGGAAGGGGGGGTTTCAGGGGGAATATTGTCCCGTGCAATTGCAGTATGTCAGGTGGAAGTTGTCTGTTGATTAGGGGAAAGTTATCTTGGGGTATTTGCCTGGTGTTCCACTGGGGGAAATGATGTGGCAGGGATTCTGAACTTCTTAGGGGTAGTTGTCCTATGGGGGCCAATTGGTTCTTAGTGGAAAGATTCTGGGGCTGGCAGGATGTTCAAGAGTGAAGGTGCTCCTGATGGTATGTTGGTGCCTGGGGGAGGGGCAGTTGTCTTTGGGTTCAGTGGTCTCGTTCAGGGGAAGACTCTAAGGTGTCCTAGAATCTTAATTGACATGGGAATTAGGCATCACATGGTCCAGCCTGCCCTATATCAACTTTCTTATGGTCCATACATCAATCCTCAACATTCAACAGGATGCATGTTAGAGGTAGCCTGTCGCGATTTAAAATGCATTTAATGCAATGGCTGCACGATGTTCCGTTTGACAGAAAGATGAATTGAATTTTATTGCTTCGTGGTGGTTATATCTCCAGGTTGATCATGATTGATAGGCTGAATTCAAGGACAACCGATACAGGGGAGCGAATGATTTCCACTCTGACAGGATAACGAACTTTCACCTTTTTTTGGGTTATACCAGAACTATTATTCCAATTTTCCGATTCAGTTGGGATTTCCACTTTTTCTGTTAAGGATAGCAGTTTTATCATTTTCGGTAATTACTCTTTGCCCTCCACGTTTTAATACCCCCCTGTTGCCACATTTAAATCAACTGGTCAATACTTGAATAGACTTCCTGTTAATTGATCTTAGCATTACCTATTTTAAGGAATTCTCTGTTAAACAATTCGGTGACTTTAATTCCAATGATATGGTCGAAGTGACAATTTGGCGTTGTATCATTGCTATTGTCTGTAAGTTGCGAGCGGGAATATTAAAATGCGCTGCTGTCAGTATTGTGATTGGTTGTTGACTTCTAGTCGAAGTTTTGGCAGGCCCTGAATGTGACTGAGTCGAACGAGCGGGCAAGGTTAAAAATGGCACAGACTGGGCATTTCCTATATTAGAACTTTTTCACCTTTTGAGTTTACTGGTAAAGACTGAGGATTTCGTTTCTGTTCAAATTACAAAAATCACAAATTAAGACAAGAACTTTCCTTTAGTTTCTTTGTGCATTGACATGTCAGCACAAATAAACATCTACTTTATAGGAAACATATTTTTGCGCCATTTATTCTTTGTTCCCTTTCTTTCATTTCCTCAGTCTTTCTCTAATTTCCTATTCTTTCTTCTGTCTCTTTCTTGTTCTCTCCTCTCTCTGTTTCTCTCTTTCTCCCTCTCTTGACTCCCTTTTCTATATTTTCAAAACACACACACACACTGTTCTCACAATGTTATTTCCCATATCCTTATTCTCTCTCTTCTTTCTCAGTTTTCTCTATTCTATCTCCTCTCTTCTCTTCTCTCTTTTCCCTCTCTTCCCCGTTCCTTCTGCGATCCTCTGTGTCGACGTCCCTCTCTTATCTAATAGACGTCCCTACACAACAGGTGGATTTCATTTTTCACTGCGCTGGAGCCATAGAGGTGGGGACGTTTCTGGCGCCCTCCATTTCGGGAAGGCACTTATTAAACCTTCCTCTTGGGAACAACTTTCTCAGATGACAACGTGGTCTGGAGGGGAAATCTGGAGAACAGTGTTTGGTGTACCCATTGTTTTGGGTTTTGGGCTTGGGGTGGGGGGGGGGGGGG